>JANFOE010000637.1:600000-970334 GCA_025667525.1 Glebionis coronaria | reverse complement strand
TATATATATATATATAAGAATATATACAGATTTAATAAACAAACATAACAAAACAAACAAATGAATAAATGAAAATGTCTTGCGATTGAATTTTCATCTTAGTATAATACACATTCCATATATTCGAGAATCGGGGTGTCGTAACGATTGAACACCTCAACTTATCTGAATACCTGAAGATACTATACACATAAGTTTCTACAACACTCTACTGTTCGTACTTGACACTATTACAAGCCATGTGTCCTTATCCATTAATGAACATATAGAAATTCAAGTCCAAGCTTCTTGAAGAAGCAAAACTTCATGCTCACATAGGTAGTCCTTTTAGTCTTGCTCCTGCAAGCCATTTTTTAAAAGAACCATTAAGAAGATATACTTTGTAACACCCCCATTTTTACCATATAGCAGCGGAAGCTAATCTGAGGTATTACTTGATAGAAAACAAGTCATAATAATAGAAAACAACTCAAAAGAGTGATTAAATCAAATTTCTTTGTACTTAAAATCAGAGTTTTACAATATTAGGTTCCTAAAATCTATGATAATAATTTCAAGCTTGTGCCTCTTCATGCCATCATTATGCTTCTCCATGCTATCCGTCACAAATACCTGAAATATATGCTTAAAAGTCAACATAAAGGTTGAGTGAATTCATAGGTTTTCAATAACAGTTTTAATTACATGTCTACCACTTTGAGCTACGTTACTATTATCTCACTTAAAACCATATTTTATTACATTAAGCTCAAAACATCAAAACTAACGAGAATTCACCGAAGTGACCATCATGACAGATTGTCATGACAAGTAATCGGCAGGTACAGATTACCCATTAGTTGTAATAAAGTGTGCTTGATTACCCACTCGAACGAGTAACACAAACATGATTCGTTACTTCCAATAGATCTATTCACCATATTAGTGCATGATAAATAACGTTAATGACTTATGAAATTTGGGTAGCAAGAAATAGTTTGGGCACTCGTTCAATATCACACGTATTCCAGTTTTAGCATATATCCATATCACGAGTTTTCAAATCATCAAGAAAGCATTAAAAGTGAGTCTATGAACTCACCTAGCATCCATAAAGTATGAGCTACATCAGATATATTTTATTCATAAACAAACAGCTTGGTCTCATAAAAAACCACTTGGTCTCACACAAACCTGGATTAACATATTTTGTATAGTATCAAGTGTTTGATCTTGAGTTTAATAATTTTAAGTATTAATTAGGTATTCTTTGATTTATAAATTTTTGTAATTATAGCATATTGTTCGGGCAATAATACTCAGAAACCATTCTATAAACGTTTGAGGAGCGAGGGCAATTTAAATCGTTAATCCAACCACTCAGTCAGAACGTAATATCGAGATGGAACATCTTTGTACAAAGTTCCCTACTAACATGATACATTATTACTTTATTCAAATGATATATATAATGTTTATAGTTTACATAATTACATTTTTAACCCTTATAGTTATATGTTTAAAAAAATGATAGTTTTAGTCCCTATACTTGCTTAAAATTACATAACTATCTCAAATTTGTACCAGATGATCTAGGAACATAAAACTAAGTTTATAAACACATTTTTAATTATAATAACATTATTTTTCCAGATCTATAACTTTTGAAATGGATTTTAACTCATTATTTCATGTAGATTACAAAACTAGGGTTTTATTACATCTTTAGCTTATAACTTCCATTGTAGATGATTATATGAACTAAGATTTTTGGAATAGCTTATTGATATTATAAATAATCTTATTAAAGACTTATAACATCAAAACAACTTATTGAAAAGTACGGATATTTACAATCAAGAAAATCAGAATTCTAGGGCTCCTAATGGGGCATATGGACTTATCTTCTTCACAACTCCCTTCAAGAACTCTTGGAACTTCTTCCAAATGTTGCTACTGATCTTAGGAACTTCTTAGGGCTTCAATGGTGGCTCTAGAACATAATGTGTATGTTTTTAGGTAGGAAATGAAAGAATGATTTAGAAATGAACCTAAAGACCTCTATTTATACTATTTTCAGCACTTAGCCTCCAAGTAAAGCTTATCAACGTGTAAGAACAGAAGGGAGGTGACTAAGGGATGGTAGTAACATAGATATGAAAGGTGTAAGAACCTTAGAGCTTAAGGATAGGTATTAGGAGACATAAAGGACCACTTTGTAAAGTTTTAATCATTCCTTTATAACAAAGCAAGTGATGCACCTACTTTGTAAGCTGCTATTGGCTGTAAATATTTTAGATATTTTGCTTTGAATGTTTGAATTGTGGAGGGAAGGCGTTTGAATGAGTTTATGGAGGGAATTCCTAGCCGGATGCATTTCTAGGGCATGTAACTTTGTACTTCTTGTAATTAAGGGTTTAGGAATGTAATTAGGGATGGATTAAGGTGTAATTAGGGTTTACACATTGTAATTAGGAATTTAGGTCTTTGCTTTAAGGTTTAACATTGGTTTGACGTGAAACTGGGAAGAAAACCTTGCCGGATTAGGGTTTCTAGTGATCTAGGGTTCAATCCTTCTTAAAGCCATTATTCTTGATGACGTATAGTCCCTAGTTGGGCTGGATAGCCCGACCCACGGGTACTACCCGCATCCATCAGGAATGGATTAAATGCTTGTGTGACGCGTGCGCAAGCCCAGGAGGCCCAGTAAACCGCTTTCGCACATAAGGTTAATTACTTAGTCGGGTCCTTGTCGCAGTGCGATAGGATCAGACGATAATATAATCTATCATATAGATATATTCGCCTAAAGGAGAGGGATATACACTTGCCTTGGTTATGTGATAAGGATCAAACTATTTTAGGTCATTATCTCTTCCTTTGGCCACAAGAGTAGGAGAGCTCAGCCAGGACTCTCTCGGGAATGAAAGGAACCACATAGGTTCCACAAATGTACGATACACACAATACCCTAAACACTACATACTCAAATCGGTTACTTACTCTCACGCTGGAGTCTAATCGTGGGTCACAAACCCACGGTAAGCCTAACGGTGTCTGTTTAGTGCGCAGGGTCCTCAAAGGAAGTTTCACTTGGTGCGAGAGCCAAAGTCCACAAGACCCCAAATTAAGCCTAATTTGGTTCAAGCTGGGTCTACCCCAACTTTTGTATCACAAGTTGGCGCCATCCGTGGGACCCACACTAAAGCTCTAGCTAATGATAAAAAGCAACAAGAATGAGGGCCGTCAAGGATCTTCAACGGTAGATGGTCGTATCACATCCGTGAATGCTACTCCTAGATCTACCAGTGAAGCAAACACACGGGATGGAAACAACCCTCCAATCGTAAGAACAGGCGGATTGTTCTCAACTCCCCTACCCGCCGTGGGGGGAAAAGGCGTCGAACGAGAGTCAACCCAGCCTCCTCTGAATAAGCATAAAAGAAAGACGCTCCAAGAGGAGGGCGGGGAAGTAGTTGTTACGGAGGCACACATGATGGAAGAGTACGTAGCTAATAACCTACAAACCCTCATCCCTTTGGTTGCTAAACACGAGAAGATGGTAAAAGAAGCAAAGCGCGTGAAGCACGCCGTATCCTCAGAAAGCAACCTGTCAGGATCAAGTGATAACCTCCTGGAAAAACACATGTGCGCAAGTTACTCCTCGGATGACCAAAGATTCTCCCAACCATGGAGAAGAGATATGAAAAACGCTTTTACGAGGCGCATACAGTATTACGAAGATACAAGAAAGCGCCGCATGCCATCAAACGTGAAAACTTATGATGGCACTTCAGATCCAGAAGACCACTTAAAAGTCTTTGAATCCCATGAAGGTATTGAACAATGGCCAGAACCCGTATGGTGAAACATGTTCAACTCAACACTCGTAGGTAACGCGCGGATGTGTTTCGATAGGCTTCTGCCATGAACAATCAACGGGTATGAAGTGTTGCGGAAAGCATTCAAAAGAGATTATGTGCAACAGAAAAGACATGATAGGAGTGTTGTATCACTTGCCAGGGTAAAGCAGAACCAGGGCGAATACCTGGAAGACTTTCTGGAACGTTTCAAGAGCGAGTGTCTTTAGATAAAAGACTGCCTAGAAATTTTGAAAGTATCTTGCTTCATAGCTGGTATACGAAACAACGATCTAATAAAGAAGCTGAATGAAAGAACGCCCGAAACCTTCGATGGAGTACTAATGCAGAAAAGGTCTTTTATACAGGGAGAATCAGCTGCTTCAAAAGTGGCACAAAACACTTATGACCACAGATCTGTCCACGCGCCCAGTGAAGGGCCCAACAAGCAAGGCAGACCTCTAGGCCTTGATTACTAAAGAAGGAAAAGAGAGGGGCGATCTTATAACTCTAGGTTACTCCCCTTAAGTTAACCCCAAGAGAAATCCTCGTATCAGAAGGTGCGAATTTCCCAAGGCCAACGCCAATGACCACTCCGGTCAAAAAGCACGTCGGTAACAGATATTGCGAATACCATGATGAGAGGGGGCATGCTACGAACGAGTGTATTCAGTTGAAAAAATATATCGAAAATATGGTAAAGAAAGGCAAACTGAAACACCTTGTCAAGGAACCACGAAAACAGAAGACAAAAAATCGCTAGCGCGAACATTTACATGGTGGAATCATGGCAGCGAAGGACCAGACAAAAGGTGAGCCAGAATTTCACGAAGGGAAAATACATTTCCTTCCCCCTCACAACGCGAGGAACGTCGCAAAGGGCCCGTAAGTTATAGAAATAAGCATTGGTCAGCACAACATACATCGCATGTATGTGGATGGAGGTTCATCAGCAGATATAATGTATGAGCACTGCTTCCTGAAACTTAGTGCAGAAGTACAGAGCCAAATTACCTGCAACCTCCCCGCTCATCGGTTTTAGTAGAGAACTGGTGTGGCCTTTGGACCAACTAAAGCTAGTAGTAAAAGTAGGAGACAATAAGCACTCAACAAACGTCTCTATGAATTTCCTGATCATACGGTCGCCATCGCAATATAACGGGATTATAGGGCAACCAGCTATACTAGCAATGCATGCGGTACCTTCCACAGCTCATGGCTGAAGGTCTACGAGATCATTGGCCTATTCTACATAATGGATTTGATGGATTAAGATGGTTGATTGATTGATAAATAAAGAAGAAGATGAAGGAATGAGATGAGGGATTAGAGAGAGAAAGGAGAGAAGGGAGAGAAGTTAGAGAGAGAAAGTGAAAATGGAATAATGATTAAGTGAAAATGACAATCAACAACCCCTCCTAACATGCTAGGAGGGGATATATATAGCCCACCCTACATGTGGGCTATATGGACTATACACTAATTAAATAGATCACGAGCCCATTACATAATAATCGTTGGAGCGACCGATCCTTCATAAATACGTAAAACGTATTTCCAACAATCTCCCCCTAAGGGAGGTCGCTCCAAGAAACAAAGTTCTAAATAGTCTATAACTCGTGATCTTATGCTAACTAAGATGTGACCGAGACTTTATTGGGAAAAACGTATTTCCAACAATCTCCCCCTAAGGGAGGTCACATCTTTTTACAAAATCTTAAACCTAGCATCTATGCTTGAGTCTTCGATCTTGTTCTTGTGAATATGCTTGATGTGATCTTTGACTTTAGTCTTGAGCATGTTTCCTTGCCTTGACCTTGTGCATTCTTCACTTGTGATATTTGCCTCTTCGTGACTTCATGTTCCACATACTTATACTTTTAAATTCTTGAAAGCTTCAGAGTTTGATACAGCGGAAGACTTGACCTTCAGGCTTTCTTGAATTTGTTGAAGTACTAATTGTATGTAGTATAAGCATGTGGTGATGACTTCTTCTGGATTGTACACCGCAATGCCACCTTCTTGTTACGCTGCATAAGACAGTTAGCAACAAATAATATACACGGATGAAATGGCCTTGAACATTTCATTCTAATTCGGTAGCATTTTACCTCCGGTCGGTGAAGACCGTTGGACGATATTAAATATCGTACTTGTGGCAGGTAGATTCAATAAAGAACCTCCTTGACAAGATTTCGCGGGTAAACCCGTTCTCTTTACTCGACCGTCCAAAGCTGACTGCGAACGTAAAGAGTGGATAATTTGGATAATATTATCCGCATGATTTGAAGCCGTCAATTCATGTTCCTGGAACAAGTGAAGTTCAATTAAGAACCGCACCATCGCTGCTTTCCAGTTGTCACTAGCTTGATTCATATAGAATCTTGCAAGTTACCTACCAAGTGCTGTTTGATGTTAACACTAGAAGGATTTCCATTCGTCACTGTAAATACTTAATAGTATTACTCTGAATGTTCTGGCAAGATCACTAAGATATTGCGTAGAGGCCTGGAACGTGTTTAATTTCATTCAAGAATTAAACCATTGTTGCTTTCCAGTTATCACAAGTTTGATTCATAAAGAATCGCACAAGTCACCTACCATGAGCTTTTTGGTATTCGCTCAAGAAGGATTTCCATCTTCATTGTAAATACTTTCGTATTACTCGGATGTTCAGGCAAGATCATGAAGATTTTGCGTAGGACTCTTAATATCTTTCTTACTTTTCATAGTGTGTGAACAAGCAAGGAATAATGAAAGTGTGTCCTAATGAGATATTTGATGATCTCAAATGGCTCTAGACTCGATCGTGCATTTTGGATTTTTAGTGATCGGAGGCTGGAGAGGAGTGCCACCTTTTCAATACCAATTTATTTGGAGTGAATAAACCAATAGATAATGTGTTGATCTCCGTGTGATTAAAACAAATACCTTTTGAGAGATATTTTAGTTAGCTGGGAAGGGTTGTGCATTGCATCACTGGGTCCATGATGTCTTTCTTCAATATCGAGAATCATTAACAAAAATGATCTCAATAGCATATGTATTGACCCGGTTTCTGCCTAAAGTTGTAAGGAGGGCTTCTTTCTTTACACCCTTTATCTTTACAATTCTTTTTCATTCTTCAACCCCTTCAATGCTTACCAATACGTCATCACTAGCACCTTGTTGTGATTGTTCCAGTGCTAGCTTAAGTACTTGGTCGGCATTCAGCTACGTTCACAATCTTTCTCCATCTTTCCTAAGGACTACTATTTCTAGCTATGGAATGTCCTTGGGAAGATTCCTCCGGTTCTAGAGAAATCATTGGACTTTAACCTATCCTACCATCCTTATGTCACCACAATCTTCACCGTCGTGAATAGAGATGTTTTGGGTAAGTGTATGTCACCATGAAATCCATTTTGAAGTGCAAATCCATTTTGCTCCCCCTTAACATATGCCACGATATCCGAAAACATTTTGCACATGTCGGGATGAGCTATCACTTTAAGTCAAACCATTTATGATTGATCATATCCCATATTAAATCACATTTTCTCCCCCATATTAAAAATATTAACCCAATCGATGTTTTTAATATCAATTGATTTAATAGCATTTTAAGAAAATTTGGGAAGAAAAATGCAAGTCCAATTATCTTCATGAATTACACAAGCTCCCCCTCAAATTAATGAGGGTGTGCTGAAACGTAAATTAAATACCTTTTAAACACAAGTGTAAGGTATTTATTACGTGCAAAGATCATATATAATAATGAATTCACAAGATTAACAATTTACGAGGTAGGACCTGAATGATGGAGAACATCATATGAAAGATTCACATGGTTCTTGTTCACGAATGTTGGTCACCTCGTCACGTCCCCGAGAAAATTAATTCCCGTTGTTGAGTCAAAGCTTTCCGGTGAAATGCTTGACTTGATTATGAAAAGCGGGTTGCTATCTGAAATAATAGCAAACCATATGGAGCATGTTTTAAAACTTTTAAACTTCTGCTGAAACTTTATTTACAACCCCGTGTCATTATTGAATGACATTTCTAGGTTCGTAAATATTATCGATTCCAGAAGACATGCTCGTTTTATCAAAACGTTTTTGAACACACAATTTTGAAAGATTTAGAAAAATCTTTTGAGAAATTCTTGAAAAATTGTGTTCAAAGTTTTGAAAAATAATTACTTGAGCTTAAGATGTTGAATATCTTAAAAGCGAGCTCAAGTCCGAGAAGTTGTGAACTTCCCGTTGTTAAGGATAAGTTACCATCGGCGATAAACATTCCTTTTATCTGAAGGACGAGTCCTAAGCTGACATTTACTTAGAAGTCGTGTTCATGAGCTTGAAAACTTTGACTGTTTTAACGGAAAGCTCATAACCGAGAAAGGTTACTTTCTCGTTACGAGGAAAAGTTCTCTTATTTAAAAGATACACTTTCCTTTCTGAGCTTAAAACTTCGAATGTTTTAATACAAGCTCATGACCGAGAAAGGTGAATTTCTCGTTAAGAGGGTAAGTTATCGTTGCATAGATAAACTTCCCTGTCTCTGAAGTCCGGGTCGTCGTCTGTCATTTAACGAGGAGCCATTATGCATGAGCTTAAAAACTTGGAATGTTTTTGATATAAGCTCATGCCCGAGAAAAATTAATTTCTCGTTGTTAGGATAAGTTTACCATCGGGATGAACTTTCCTGTCTTTGGAGATCGAGTTACAGTCTGTTATGTGACTGTAAGTCCTTGTAAGCTTTAACCATGAATCCCCTGAGATACTAGTTTCTCTGATATCTGCTTCTTCAGCAACCAAACTCTGAGAGTGTCCTTAGTTGAACGGTATACAACGATTGGACTGCTTCGTTCTTTTGGAACATCAACTTTGGTACCTGCATTCTCATTAGGAGTTTGTATACTTTTGCATGGATTAGCAATATCTATTTTAGAAGCACGTAGGGGTTCACGGTTTTCTGTTCTTGTGTCAGAGGTGGCCTGAAGGGATTATTCACTTTTCTTAGTTGGCAAATGTTTCCTTTTATAGAAAATCTTAAGTTCAGGCTTAAGTGATGTATCATCCTTTGCAATTTCCTCCCTAGTAGTCTTCGTAGAATCAGAGACTATCCTAGTTAAAGGGCACTCGTTTCCTACAAGAGTGAAAGTTCTACCAGTGGGGCGCCACATTTTGCCAACGGGTTTGATTTTTGCAACCCACTGGGATTTAAGTCTAGCACGGGAGTTCACCTCATTAAGCAATGTTTTGATACAGGAGTCATGATTTGCCGTAAAGACACATTTTCTACATGTTTTACAAGTAGCATATTTAATGTCCGAGTAATTCCTAGATGATTGATCGACGCTCCTAGGAGATGACATGCTACGGTTAGCAATGTTGGGTAATCTAGAAGGCATGTGACTAGGATTGACATTGCTATCTCTTACATGTGTCTTTTGCATAACTTCCCTTAGACCAGATTTATGGCCAACGTCATTTGAACTAGTTCTAGACGTGGTCTTGGTATTTTTAGGGAAACTAGAGGCAATCATATGATTTGGTCTTGCTAAAGCTGGAGTGATCACATAGGGCCTAGTTGTTGGAGTGTATGGTCTAGAAAGATGAACCAAATCAACTTGGGAGGCAAACCGCGGTCTCGAGGATTGTGGTCGCTCGGATCTAAAAGCAGTAGGTTGTCTGACAATCGGTTGTCTGACGAACTGATTTGTAGGCGGTTTCCCCAAGATTGATGGTTTTTCAAGCTTAGTGTCCACACTAGGTCCTTTACTTTTCCTTAACTCGTTTTTCAACGCAGCTATAGCAAAAACCTTTTCCTGTACTTGGGCCTTTAAAGTCTCATTCTCTTTGAGCAAGTTATCTTGGGATGCCAACTTAGATTCAAGCAGTTGAATTTGTTTCAAGAAAATATCCTTTTCATCTTTAGAATCTAGAACAGTTTGATCCAATTTTCTTTCAAGAACAACGTTTGACTTTTCAAGTTTTTCAAAGTATGTTTCAAATTTATCCGTTTTCTTAGAAAATTCAAGTTTGGCATCCTCAAGATCTTTTGATTGCCGATCTACTATCGTTTCGAGCTCTTTAATCTTGGAATCAGAAGCAGTCAATGAAGGAGTTATAGGATAATTATCATGATGTTTAGCATTCTGAACAATCTCTCCTCCATTATGACTTACATCGGATGAATCAGAAGTGGTATTGCTATCACTCTTTTCCATCCCATGTTTGTCATAATTAGGTCCAGAATGCTCAATATGCGGCATATCATCAGCATATACATCATAAACAACATTACATTGTACCATGTTTGCCGGCTCTTCGTCATAAACGGGTACGGTGTCAGCAAAAGAGATCTCGTGAACAGTTCCTGACGTGCCACTGGTATCATGTTGTCCTCCTGATTCCGTGCTCTTGGCATTGATAGGCTCCAAGTTTTCAACCGTATGACCAGTTTCCTTTTGCATCGAAGAGTCTTGCACTCCATTATCATACCCTTGCTAAAGTCGAGATCTTTCATAAATCGAAGACGAGACTGAGGTCATGAGTTTCAGAATTGTATCACGGAAGACTCGAAGCTCGGTATGTGTATCTCGAAGAAATGATTGGCAAATCATTGAACTTTCAGACTTGATGATATTGAATTGGAGGAAAGGCGTGAGTTGTGTCACAAGAGCCTTATATGCAAGAGCCGATGCAGAGTGATTAAAGTTGCCACGGTTGAGTTGCTCGGCGAGTTCGGTCAAAGTGGTGAAAATTGAGTCGATGAATATATGACGATTTTGTCCAAAGATTGTCACAAATTCGCTCCCTCCTTGAAGCCGTGAAAGAGTAACAAGATGATATTGAAGCAATTGAAATGAATTTATACCACTTTCTCTAGCTTTGTTTTGCATTCGATGCAAGTCTGCCTCTTGAAGTGTTGAATTTAACGATTCCATTGAAAATCGAGGAAAAATGATTCGGATGTTGTTGTTGTTGGGTTTTTACAATTCGATTCGGCTCAAAAGATGTTGTCGGCTCAGATGATGAAAAATTAAACCCGATCAAAAATTCGTAGTCACTAAAAATGAAGTCCGTCACTTTTGTCTTTCAAATCCGGCCACAAAAATGTTTAACCCGACAACTATATTTTTCACAAATATATTTGAGATATCCTTAAAATAAAGAAAAAATAAAAAATAAAATAAAATAAAATAAAATCTGAAAGTTTGTTTCACGAATTTAAAAAAAAATCGGAGATATATTTGAAAGTATATTTGACAAATATATTTGAGATATTCCTAAAAATAAAGAAAAATAAAAAATAAAATACTAAGTAAAAACGTGACAACTAAGACTTTGTTATCTCCGTCAATTGAACTCCTCTTTCCACGTATGATACACTCACCAACACAAACTTATAATTCTCGGTTTCTCCGTCCCACTCAATCAAAAAATTTATACCTGTAAATCTCTCTCTCCTCACTTAACTTCAATCTATCTCTCAAATATCTCTCAAAAACATATCTAACACATCAAATACTCCGTCCCTCTCTCTCCTCACCATGAAACAGCCCCCAAAACTCTTTGAGATCTCCGTCCCCTGTTACTTCACTTCCCAGAGCACCCAATTAATCTAAACCTAATTAATCTAACCACCAATCTCACAATCTTTCTTAAAAAAAAATCAACACCCGATGCAAAGATGTTGGCTTCAAGATCCTAAAATGGGGTCTCGGGTAGGTGTGTCCTTTTTAATGTTTTTCGAGTCTGTCTTCTTCATCTGTAGTGTCCTTCTGTGTCGAGTGTTTGTGTCGAGAGGTTGTGTCGATCGAGGATGTTGTTTCTGGTGACTGAGATCTTTGTATTTTGTGTCTGGGTGTTGTGCGGTTAGGGTGAGAGTCGAGGATGGGTCGAGGGTATTTGATTAGGTTTAGGGAGAGTGAGTGACTGTGTCGAGAGTTTGTGGAGTCTGTCTCGAGGGTGTTTGTTTTGAGGGTGTGTGTTTGAGTCTGCGAGGTGAGGGTTTAGGTGCGAGAGTTGAGAGTTTGTTGAGAGTTGAGAGTCGTGGTGAGAGAGGTGCGAGGGTGTGTACTGGGTCGAAAATGGGTTTTGGTGTGATGTTGTGAGATCGAGTCAGTTTAAAAAAAAATAGAGTGTGTCAGTGTGGTTCGATAGGTGAGAGGGGTGTGAGAGATGTGACGAGGGAGGGTGTTGGGGATTGAGGGTGTTACGAGGGTGTGAGTCTGGAGGGGGTGTGAGACGAGGGTCTGGGAATGAGTCGAGAGAGGGAGTCGAGGGAGTCGAGAGTGTTGGTTGTTGAGAGGATTTTCGAGGGTGGGAAACTTTTGATTTTGGTTTGTGGTTTGGTGAGTCTGTGAGTTGGGTGAGGGAAAGAAAAGTCGAAAATTAGACTGTTATGTTTGAAATGGTTGCTTCGTTCGGAAGAGTTCCGAATCGGAACTTGTTTCGTTCGGAACTTGTTCGTGCAGAACTTGTTCGTTCGGAACTTGTTTCGTTCGGAACTTGTTTCGTTCGGAACTTGTTTCATTCGGAACTTGTTTCGTTCGGAACTTGTTTCGTTCGGAACTTGTTTCGTTCGAAACATGTTTCGTTCGGAACTTGTTTCGTTCGGAACTTGTTTCGTTCGGAACTTGTTTCGTTCGGAACTTGTTTCGTTCGGAACTTTGTGAGCACCCGAAAAAATTTTCACCCGGAACTTGTGAATTTGACCCGGAACTATTGAGATTGATACGGAACTTTTGAGTTTGAAACGGAACTTTTGTATCAGTATTGTTGGACAAATTTGGACAGTTATGACAGTTGACCAAAAATTAAGGAAAATCAAAAAATAAAAAAAAACTGATAAACGAAAAACAGATAACTGATTAAAAATGATTAAAAGGATGAATGTGATTAAAAAACTGATTAAAATAATAACTGATAGAACGAGATAACTGATAATAGATAGACTAAAATCAATAATAAAAAAAAATTAAAGTGGTAAAATTGATTAAAAAAATAATAAAAAATAAAAAAAGGACAAAATTAAAAGTTCAATTTAAGAAATTCAAACAAAAAAAAGGCAATCAAAATAGAAAGGATTTAATAAAAAAAATACAAAATTAAAAAGGGAAAAACACAAACTTTTATAAAAAACACCAACTTTTTAAGATTTGATAATGAAAATTTTGATTTTTATATAAAAATTTGTGATTTTTATCTAAAAAGGTAAGTAAATCTAAATATTTGACATGATTTAACACATAAAAACACAAACTTTTTATAAAAAATACAAACTTTTTAAAATTTAAGCATGATTAAATCAAAACCCACCAAAATCAAAAAGAAAATAAAAGCTAGAATAAACCAATCAAACCTTGGCTCTGATACCAATTGAAGGTCTACGAGATCATTGGCCTATTCTACATAATGGATTTGATGGATTAAGATGGTTGATTGATTGATAAATAAAGAAGAAGATGAAGGAATGAGATGAGGGATTAGAGAGAGAAAGGAGAGAAGGGAGAGAAGTTAGAGAGAGAAAGTGAAATGGAATAATGATTAAGTGAAAATGACAATCAACAACCCCTCCTAACATGCTAGGAGGGGATATATATAGCCCACCCTACATGTGGGCTATATGGACTATACACTAATTAAATAGATCACGAGCCCATTAAATAATAATCGTTGGAGCGACCGATCCTTCATAAATACGTAAAACGTATTTCCAACAATGGCATGATAAAATTCCTAGTGGATGGAGGAATCGTAACGATCTTCAATACAGCGATAACTACCCGGAGTGTAACGCGATCACAGAACCTCCACGGGTCACAATGGAACCTAAGGTAAGCTCAACGCCAAATCTAAAAGTAGCAGTGCATCCGCAGTATCCGGATCAAGAGATTACAATCGGAGGAACACTGTTTGACAAAGGAAAGTAGGACATGTGTCGCCTTATAAAGAACAACCTAGACATCTTCGCATGGGAAACCAAATATATGACAGGGGTACCAAGGTCAATAGCCGAACACAAGCCCCAAATCCGCGAGGGGTACCCTCCGATTAGGCAAAAGAAGAGAGGACACGCCCCAGAGCGCAACAAGGTGATACTCGAGGAAGTAAAAAACTAGTAGATGCAGGAATCATGAGGGAAGTTTACTATCACGACTTGCTCGCTAACCTAGTAATGGTGAAGAAACATGATGGTAGCTGGCGCATGTGCGTTGATTTCACAGAACTTAATAAAGCTTGTCCCCAAGATTGCTATCCACTCCTAGAGATAGATTGGAAGGTGGAATCGTTGTGCGGGTACCCCTTCAAATGCTTCCTGGACGCATACAAGGGATACCACCAAATACAAATGGCAGAAGAGGACGAAAAAAAACAGCATTCCATACCAGCCAAGGTGTGTACTATTACACAAAAATGCCATTTGGACTCAAGAACGCAGGGGCCACGTATCAACGGCTGGTTGATAAAGAATTAGAAAGCCAAATGGGTGAAATTTGGAGGTGTATGTCGACGATTTGGTAATCAAAAGTCACAAAGAGAGCGAGCTTATCCGAGATATAGAGGAAACATTCTCCACACTAAGGAGAATAAACATGAAGTTAAATCCCAAGAAGTGAACTTTTGGGGCAACAGAAGGCATGTTCTTAGGATACATAATTGACCCCAATGGCATCAAACCCTGTAAGGAAAAAACAAATGCGGTCATTCAACTCCAAAGCCCAAAGACAAAAAAGGAAGTACAGTCGCTGAATGGTAAACTCGCAGGGCTGAACATGTTCCTGTCCAAGTCAGTGGAGAAGTCGTTCCCTTTATTTAAAACGCTCAAAAGGTGCATTAAGAAAGGGGATTTCAATCGGACTAAGGAAGCGGAAAAGGCCTTTGAGGAATTGAAAACACATTTGGCTTCGCTCCCTATGTTAGTCGCACCACGACCTAACGAGGAGCTGATAATATATTTATCTGCTACACATGGAGCGATCAGTGCAGTGCTAATAACAGATAGAGAAAATGTGCAAACTCCAGTATACTTCATAAGTAGAGCGTTGCAAAGCTCGGAGCTAAATTGTACCCCAATGGAAAAATTATTACTCGCACTGGTGTTTGCGGCAAAGAGGTTGCGTCGATACTTCCAAGCACACCTAATAGTGGTGATAACTAATCAGCCCATAAAGCAGGTAATATCAAAACTAGAGGTCTCAGGTAGATTCCAGAAATGGAGTGTTCTACTAGGGGAACACAACATCACTTACAGACCGTGCAATGCCGTAAAGGGGAAAATTTTGGCAGAATTCATCATTGAAAAACCAGAAAAGGGTGTTCAAGGGTTACATCAAAAGGAAGAAGACCCAACCCCGTGGGTCTTGTTCACTAATGGGTCCTCTTGCACTGATGAATCAGGCGCGGGTCTCATACTTACCAACCCTAAAGGAATGGAATTTACATACGCATTGCGTTTTGAGTTCACAGCCATAAGTAATGAAGCAGAATATGAGGCGATCATAGCAGGGCTAAGAATCGCAGCACAGATGGGTGTGCGCAATCTCGAAGCGAACGTAGATTCTCGACTAGTAGCAAACCATATACTTGGCGAATACGAGGCGAAAGAAGATAACATGGTGCAATACTTACAAAAAGCCGAAGCATTGATTG
The DNA here is from genome assembly GCA_025667525.1 of Glebionis coronaria. NCBI lineage: Eukaryota > Viridiplantae > Streptophyta > Magnoliopsida > Asterales > Asteraceae > Glebionis > Glebionis coronaria. The sequence goes on along the minus strand of JANFOE010000637.1, from coordinate 954,850 downwards.
AAGGGTTCAATAAGTTCTGAATACGCCAAGTACCCAGGGGGAGAACAAGAAAGCAGCATCTACAAGCTTTGCACACCTATCAAAGCAGGTCCTGGTGGAGATTCTCAAGGATAAGTCAATAAAAGAGCAAGAGGTCATATAGGTCGCAGAGGAAGAAGGCCCTACATGGATGACACCGATTGTGGATTATTTGACGAATGGTTCACTCCCACATGACAAAACCGAGTCAAGACAAATACGAAGGTGTTCGAGGCAATTTGAAGTCAGAGATGGGGTTCTTTATAAACGATCATTCCTCCAGCTACGGCTGAGATGTGTAGGGCTGCTCCAGGTGCAGTACATCATTAGCGAAATCCATGAGGGGTCATGCGACATGCACGCAGGACCAAGGTCCGTGGTAGCAACAGTGTTGCGCAACGGGTACTACTGGCCAACCATGCACACGAATGCGCGTACACTCATTAATAAATGCAATGATTGTCAGGTGGACAGGCCAATACCTCGGCAACCCCAGGAGGAGCTCACGCCGATCACCTCCCTTTGGCCAATCTTCAAGTGGGGAATAGATATCGCGGGGCCTTTACCCGTAGCCGTAGGTGGGATTAAGTTCCTCATAGTCGCGATGGATTACTTCACAAGATGGATTGAAGCAAAGGCAGTCGCAACAATCACGGGGAATCAGGTGAAGAGGTTCGTATAGGACAACATAGTCTGTCGTTTCAGACTGCCCGGTGAAATAGTCTTTGATAATGGAAAGCAGTTCTCGGAGAACCCATTCAAGGATTGGTGCACAAAGAATGGAATACACCAGCGGTTCGCATTAGTAGCTCATCCACCAACGACATGGACTCGTGGAAAGAGCAAACAGGAGTTTGGGAGATGGCATAAAAGCACGATTAGGGGAACACAATAGGAAGTGGGTCAATGAGTTGTCGCATGTCTTGTGGGCACATTGCCCAATGATCAAGACAACCACGGGTGATACCCCTTTCGCCCTAACATATGGTACAGAGGTAGTCATCCCAGCCGAGATTGGATTGCAAATGCTCCGCACAGCGGAAGTAGACATGGTTACTAATGACGATGAGCTACGATTGAACTTAGACATAATCGAGGAGCGGCGAGAGTTGGCAGCAATCCGCGACGCTAAGTCAAAAGAAAAAAATGAAAGGCTATTATCATGCTAGGGTGCGCAAGACCTCCTTCAGGCCAGGTGACTTTGTGTATCGCTCAAACGCGGCCAGTCGCACTGAGAATACCGGAAAACTTAGACCTAAGTGGGAGGGACCTTATATAGTAACAGATGCATTAGGGAATGGCGCGTATCGGCTATGTGACATAGATGGCTGCGACCTACAAAGGCCTTGGAACATATGCCATCTAAAGAAGTGCTACCTTTAGCGGCGGACTTCTTAAATAAATGTATTGTTTTTTCTTTTATTTCATGTGTTAAAACTTGCAAGTATTGGTAACACTGTTGTGGTACCTAGCTAGTTCCACGACACATTCTGAAAACATTTATTTTTGTCATACATATTTTCTTTTTTATGTATTATATATTACCTATTGGCGCACGCGTGCACAACGTTTCCATGCGAAATAAGAGGAATGAGCCTACCCTACTAATTAGACTCGTCGAGTAAGTGGGATGCAACCTCATCGACCATGGATCGCGTATCCTTGTTAGGTCCCTTGCTATTTATGACGTCGTAGCAAGTTATGCAGCCAGTAAACTCTGAGACTGTTAAGACACAAACATGCGCACCTAACAATTGGTCAGCTTCACCTGGCCGTCCATATGGTAGTAGCGGTATACTGCACGTAATGAGCTTCTCAAACCCATATGGACCATTTATGAGTTTACATTAACTCATTAATCGAAGTTATGTTACAAAAATTAAACACACTTATCATAAATAAAAAAATATTGTTTGTTACAACCAAGAGCGAACATTTGGGCATCACAAAATAAGCAACATATTTACAAGTCAGTAGCATGGTTGGTGAGCAAATGGGTCTCGGAGGATGGCCTCTTCATTCAGCAACGGTGGGCAGTAAGCGGTGGCGCGATGGTCCCTTAAGCTCTTCTCCATTCGGTCCAGCGTGTGAGAGTCCCTCTCTAGTAGTGGTAGTGGTAGCACAAGAATGAAGGGCGCAAGATGGGCCGCGCCAACAGATGGTGCAGCCTCTATGTTTAGCAGGGCCCTCTTGGCAGCATCGCGGTTGTCATGGGTTGTGAGCACCTCTGATAGTGGAACTTCCTTCTCAATTCTGAATGGATCAAGCACGTCCCTAGGATGCGCAAATATAGGTATTGTCAGCTGCTCCATAGACGGTTAAGGTGGAAGTCCGACAATGATTCTGCGCCCTCTGCTTTGTGGCACGCCAGTTTAAGGCTCTACATCACAACTTCCAGGGGTACCTAATGGTCCTTATCAGCTAATCCAAATGATGGCAATGGACAGGCTTTCATATTCTACAAGGCTGTTGTCAGTTTAGAGTCGGCCTTCGGGTTATAAAAGGACACCTCTGCTAGATCTTTCTTCAATAACTTGGCCTCGTGTGCCTTCATCAAACCCCTGGAAGTGCCCTCGTTAACCGCAACTATCACAGACATGGAAAAAGAAGTTCGTAAGGTGGGGTCTTCCAAGGCACCCATCACGGCTAAGCGCAAACCATGGCGCATTAACCACCGCTTCTCAGCCACTTCCTTCATTAAGCGAGGATACAAGTCTTCATCAAGCTATAGGCTCAGCCTTTTTAATTGACCGTTGAGGTCGCTCACATCCTCTTTCACCTTGGCGCCCAATGCGTCAACATCAACTACAAATTTATGTTTTCCTTCTTCGAAGGCCCCCATGGCAACTTGGTTGGAGTCCTTTAGCTAGTTGAGTTGGGCGTGCTTTTCATCTAGGGCGTTGGATAGCCTGTTCCTTTCCTCTGTCAAATAATGGAGTAGGGATGCATCCTTTCTGCCTCTCTCGGTCTCTTGGTCAATCTTTTCTTGCATATCCCCCAGCGCGATGGACTTTTCTTCAGTGATTTGCCTCAGTATTTCCTCCGTGGTGCGGACTTGGGCAGATAGCTCTAGGAATCTCTTCTTAAGGTGTGACGTCAATGTCACATGCTGTGCTGCTAGGTAGCTAGCTTCATCGGCCAAAACAGCGTCACTCATTCCTTCCAAAATTTCCGCTCGAACAGGGGGCATAATGTTATCCAAGAAACTTGTGTAGTCAAAAGTGCTTGTCAAATCAGAAGATGCAGGCATTTCCCAGCTAGGAGCAAAGACAGGGTCTTGGAGGAACGCGCTTCCCCCTGGTGATGAAGTCTCCTTGTGGGGGGAAGGCGTGGTCTCAGCTTTCGCAGAAGACTTCTCTGGGTCGTCACTAATACACACGAATGGTGGTGCGATAAAAGGGAAAGAAAACATCATGAGAACCTAAACTACAATGTGTGGGAAGGAATTTAGCTTACGTTGATGGTGACTAGAGGAGTGCGAGGGGGAGTCTTCACGAGGTTCTCTTCAAACTCTTCTTCGGTTGTGCGCACCTCCGTCCAGGAAGGACCGGCCCCGGTGCACGCAACTTTGCGAGAAGACGATGGGGGGCTCCTTTGTCTCTTCCCCAAGGTAGAAGTGTCTTCTTCATCAAATTCTTCTTTGCCTTTCTCAGCATCCTCGGTAAAGTTATCCAAAGACAACGAGGAGCTGAGGAAGGGCGGTGGTGGCTGTTGTACTACTCGTGGCTGTTGAGTTGCTGGTGGCTGTTGTGGCTATTGTGTTGATGGTGAGGGTGGTGGTTGATCTGCGCCGGTGTCATCATTTTCTTGGGAAACGGATGCCTCTCCGACTTCTAGGTCCATGGTGTTCTTTTGGCCACGGTCTTGGAGGGATTCTTCATTTTCCCTCTCAGGGCGAGAGTATACCATCAAATCTTCCGGGAATGCACCACGAACGAGTTCAAGAAGATCCATAACTGCGCATCAAGCAAACAGACACACAGAAAGATAAAATTTAGTTTCTTGGCACAAGAAGTTACTTACAGAATGCTACGGTGGATGGGAGGAAGAACCACTAACCCTGGTCTTCCTGGGTGCAGAAGATGGGTATCCTGTGTGCGCCACAAATTGGTGCGCGGCTTAGTCCAAGGGTGACTAGCACACTCTCTGGATACGGCTATACGGGGATGCGATTGTTGTTTAAAGTCTCCGCGTCTTCAGGATTATCAGAGTGGCGGCCAGGTAAAGGGTCCTTCCTCACCATCTCGGGGGTCAAAAAGGAAAGTGGATAGGGAAAACGGTGTCGTCAAGCCAGAAGAATCTGTCATTCCAGTCCCTTTGGGAGTCTACTTTTCTGTTATAACATTGCATCCCTGCTTTTCGCTTAGCGAAAGAAACCCAACCATTGGCTAATTGCCGTTGGTAGAATACACGGAAAAGGTCTACGGTGGGCTCTATGTCTTGGGTACGGCAGTTTATTTTGAAATTTGAAATTTTGGCCACCCCTATGCAATGAAATTGAGAGACGTGTGTCTCATAATGCATCAACACGCTAAGAAGGAAGCGTGACATGGGTATACGCTGGTTTGCATAGTCGAAGAACTTGGTGTACACCCCTATCTTTCCAGCTGGGGCCTGGCTTATATTATGTCGAGAGTTAGGAACTTCTGGATGCAGATAGTTAGGTATGTAGAACTCTGTGGTGAATTGGTCTAGCTCCTCTATGGTCAAGGTTGATGAAATGGCGGATAATTGTTTCACCATGGTGTTATATGTATCGAACGGTGGTCGCGCAGATTACCTTCGCTAAGATATACTGATGATGGCGTATGTTGAAGGCGTTAATGGAGGTTTGAAGAGTTTTTTTATAATTGGTAAAGCAGTCAAAAGGAGGTGTCAGGGGTATATATATATATATACCTACTGATTTACTGTTCACGGTTAGATGTGTGCCACGTGTTTCCCACTTGCTTGATCCAAGGGTAGAAGTTGAAGGGGTAACTATGACGTGGCAGGCGCTTTTTCCGGTTACCGAGGAGGTTAGGTAAAAGGGGGATGAATGTCTTCTTGGCGGGAATGTTTGAAATATTTGTTCATATCTAGACTATGTGAATGGTCTAGTTGTTTTATAGTCTAGCAGCCGCAGTTGGAACCTGCGACCACTAGACTGGGGGACATGATGACGTATAGTCCCTAGTTGGGCTGGATAGCCCGACCCACGGGTACTACCCGCATCCATCAGGAATGGATTGAATGCTTGTGCGACGCTCATGCAAGCCCAGGAGGCCCGGTAAAACGCTGTCGCACATAAGGTTAATTACTTAGTCGGGTCCTTGTCGTAGTGCGACAGGATCAGACGAGAATATAATCTCATATAGATATATTCGCCTAAAGGAGAGGGATATACACTTGCCTTAGTTATGTGATAAGGATCAAACTATTTTAGGTCATTATCTCTTCCTTTGGCCGCAAGAGTAGAAGAGCCCAGCCAGGACTCTCTCGGGTATAGAAGGAACCCCATAGGTTCCACAAAGGTACGATACACACAATTCCCTAAAAACTACATACTCAAATCGATTACTTACTCTCACGTTGGAATCTAATCGTGGGTCACAAACCCACGGTAAGCCTAATGGTGTCTGTTTAGTGTGCAGGGTCCTCAAAGCAAGTTTCACTTGGTGCAAGAGCCGGAGTCCACAAGACCCTAAATTAAGCCTAATTTGGGTAAAGCTAGGTCTACCCCAACTTTTGTATCAACAATTCTCATTTTGGATATTGATGAAAACTCAATTAATACCTCCTACATTATGTCTAATGTGTTCATGAAGTCTCTACACTTGTTTTACTAAGTTATTCCAAGTAAAAATGTCTAAAGGGTGAAAATACCTATTTTGACCTACTTTATTAGTCATGCACTGACATGTTTTACATTGGTCATTTGGGTATTTGTACCTTATCTTATGATGATATTATAGTCTAAATGCAATTCTATTGAAGTTTGTACACTTTTCCTAAAAGAGTATGCATTGATTCTAAGTGAAATGGGTAATATAGGGGTTTTTAGGTCATTATGCCTAAGTGACTTGTACCTTAGGTTATTTGTATTTAAATCATTTTCTTGGATTATTCTAGGGCTTATATATTTTATTTAATGTTTCTAAAGATTCTACACACTTAGTTTAATGAGTTATATAGGGTAACCATATTCTAGGAGGTAATAGGCTTAATTAGAATCCTATGCTTTGAAAACTTATACTTTGTACATTAGCTAGTTGTACATTGACTTGAATTGAAAACATTGTCTTAGTATGAAACTTAATTGAGTTCTATAATTGGTTGCAGAAGATTAGGCTCTAATTCATTGTGAGATGGATTATAGGTGCTAATCTTGGTTACTAGGCCTTAACACTTATACTTAGCTTTAAATGGTTTGTACTTAGTACTCTTGGATGAAATTATACTTATAATTGATAGATTACATCTTGTACATTTGTCTGTGAGATTCATACTTAGGTAATGTACAGTCATTCTTTACAAAACTTGAGTTTACAACTCATTTATAGGGTTTCTAGGGTTTCTAAGGGAATTTAGGGCATCATAGTTATAATTGAGATGTTTTTATTCATAATGTAATTAGTAGATTACTTTTATAACTTATACATGATATATACATTGTGTTTACAACATATAGGAATATGTTTAAGTGACATTTTAGGTTAAGAGAACACATTCATCTTACCAAGTAAGGCACAAAAGCAAAAAATTCCAGTCAAATTTTCATATTCATACAACCATAACACATAACACATAGAAATTTGAGGATTGTCACTGTTTATCCCCCTTAAAGAAATCTCATCCCTAGATTTAGATAAAGAGTGATGTCATAAAACAGAGACGAGTAAAACCCTCGCGCTTCCAGACATATTCAGGCCCTCTCGTAGGGTTCTAATCATACCTCAATGATGAGACAGCAATTATACATAGTCTCATCATCCAAATCGGGCTTAAAACGCTTAAGAATGTCATAAAATACCCCAAAATATGCTTGTGTTTGCTCATTGTGTATTTTAGGTACGGATATCGTGAATTCACCAAAAGATTACAAGAATCAAGCAAAAACGAACACGGGAAACAAAGCCGCACAAAGAACCGGACCCGAATCATGAATTTCCAAAAAAGACCTTGAAGTTTGAAGATTTGTCAAGTTTGGTCCCTCAACTTTGGAGACTTGTCACAAATGACCCTTCAAGAATCATTTGTAAAAGATTGGTCCTTAAAGGTTGAAGACATGCCTTGAAACGCCCTTAAGAATGCCTTTATTACAAATATAGTCCTTGTTCCATTATATATCAAGTGAAAGGACTGAATGTGTAATTAGGCCAAAGATGTTTACAAAGGATTTGGGAGTTTGGTTGTTTAAAACTTATATTGACAAGAAGAAGAGAGGCCAGGGGCAAACTTTTCAGACATCAAACCCATACCATCCAATAACAGCCTGCCACCTCATGCCACGTCACACCACACCACCACTCATAACCCCCCACATCATCACCTCCACCCACGTCACGTTCCACCCATATCAGATTTATATTACTTTAATAATTTTTTAAATTAACATTAATATAACCTTTTCCCACTAAACACCTACTATTCACATTAAAACCCATCTAATCCCCCAAACCATGTGTTCATACCTCATAAACCCTAATTCACCAAGTTCTTAATCCTCAAATTAGTTTAAACCCACATCCAGAACAATGATTCATGGCAAACTAAACCATTTCTCCCACCCAGAAACATTGTCACATGGACTGTGGCCCCCATTGGTACCTCCCCTGCTCTTTTCAGTTTCTTACATATCCCGAAACGCGACATATTAGACGGATGGATGAAGTTATTTTACCTCCACTCTTCATTGAACGAATATGATTCATTGTGACCAACTGGATACATGGACATGGTAGAATCAATCACAAGACTCCACTTTTGACCAAGAATTTTTGAATTTTCACTAAATGAATTTTTAGACAAATTGTATGATTAGGGTTTCATGTTTTCTTGTATTCTAGAATCTAGCTAGTCATAGTATAAATACATACTGACTTGTGGTATTGTATTTTTGTTCTAGTTTTTTTCTCAGATTGTAAACTTCTTTTATGAAGTATTTAAAGCAAATCAAGGACCTTGCATTTGAGATAAAATATGAGTTCCATCGTTTATTTATGTTGTTTCATTAATTTTACTAAGTAGTTTAGCTTTATCGATCATTTTTGTTCAAAAGAGTTTTTTGAAAAAATTGTTTGAGAACCACTTTTGTAAGGCTTGGACTCCATTTTAACTGACAATAAAAGGGTTTTTCAAAACTTATGATTTGTGTTATTTTGTGTTTGTGATATTTGTGAAGTTCGGTTTCAAAAACAACATTTTTGGATTGCAAGTTTTATTTTTATTTTTTGGACTGACCACTATAGCTAAATCATAAAGAAACTCCATCTTTTGACAAAAAGGTTGAGTCATTGTTGGTTTTGTTATTGTGCTTGTGGTGTGTTATTTTTGCTTAGTAGGTATAATAAACACCACCCTCCTGACTGTTGTAGTCTTGGGTGGTGTCACTCCTTACTACACTAGCATATATTCTTGTCCCTAGTTTGGTTCAGATGTTGAACCCCCCAACTAACCAGTTCTTTCATTAGCTCCAAAGATCTTGTTTAGTCAAAAAAAAGGCATCAGCTGGTGATGCTTGGCTTGAACAAAGCCAAGCCTGGTTTGGCTTGAACCCTTTGTACTTTATAATTTTCTTTGTGGTAATGTGATTCCTGGTTTGTTTTGTTAGATTAGTTGATTTCTTGTTTAAATAGCCTTGTGTGTCTGTTTTATTTATGTTATTGGTAGATTTAATGGATTTGAGTTTGATTTATAGAGTAAGCCTTTGATAAATTCCAATCTGGTAGTTATAGGGGTTTTTGGTTTTGTGGATTATCTGACTTGAGTGACACAAGACTCTAGTAATAACAGATTGAACATGTCCAAATAGACATTTGTTAGGTATATTAGTAGTTTTCTTTAAGTTTGTTAGTATAAAAATGAAGTTTACATGTTTTTGTGTTAAATCTACCTCACTCAATCACTAGGTCTGTTGGTCTTAATTTTGAGTTTTTGAGGGTGTGATTTGGTAGTCAGTTAGGTTTAATGTTAGAATAGGGTTGTAAGCCATCGATTTTTATTTTAGTATGCTAGGGTGTTTGCTTTTGTAACTGGAAATTCATCTATTTACCAATGGCATCAGTAAGATAGCACCAGACCACCCCCTTAGCATATCGGTAACTGGTTGACTTGGTTTGTGTGCATTTTTTTGTTAGACTTGCTTATTTTTTGCTTCATATTGACTCCCCACACTCCACTGAGTGTGGGGGTGCCTTTATTTCCAAAAGTTATCCAGTAACAAAGCAAGAAATCGTCCAATTGTGTTTTTCGGTGAAGGAGCAGTGGGAACAAGTTCCCATTGGTGGTGTTAAGATACCCACTGCTTTGGTAGCAGACAGAAAGGCCAAAGTGTCACTATCAGTTTATGATTTTCTTGTCTTTAGTGGTCAGATTTAGGTATTTTTCAGTTTTTTCAATTTTCATAGTTTAGGTTATTTATTTTAAGATTTTTAAAAAAGAATTTTAATTTTCTGATTATTTATTCATTTTTTAACATTATTTTAAGTTTTAAATTAGGTTTTAATATTTTATTTTTGTCTTTAGCGGGTAAAGTTTAGTATTTTCAAAAATTTTCATTTCTCCCTGGTTCTTTTATCTATTTTAGTATTTTTCGAAAAGCAATTCCATTTTTTCCTTTATTTATTTTTTTTAGAATTATTTTAAGTTAAAATAAGTTTTTAATTATTTTGTTTTTATCCTATTAGGCTTAAATTACTTTTTTCCAACCTTTTCATTTTTCGCATATTTAGATAAGTAATTTAGGATTTTTCAAAGAGTAAATTTATTTTTCTCATTATTTTATTTTTTATCATTATTTTAGTTTAAAAATTGTTTTTAGCTAATTAAAAATAGGAAATTAGTTTTAAAAATTTAGAAAAAAAACTTTTTAGTGTTTAATTAATATAAGTAAGATATTAGTTTGGTAAAATATAGTTTTGGACTTTTTATTAATTATATTTGATTTTAGGGCTTTAATTAGCATTTAAAATTGAATATTTAATTCATAATAAGTTTTAAAATTTATTTATTGAATTATTATTCTTATTTATATTATTTTAGACTAAATTTTGGTTTTAATTAATTTTTAGTTAATATTTTTATTTTCGTCGCGTTTTACGTCATTACATTTACGTTTTACATTTTACGTCGTAGTTTAATCGTAGTGTAACTCGTTGATAGGTGTGAAAACACCCATCCTTTTACAACTTATTTCTTGCTAAAACGAGACCAAAACGCGTTTTTAATGTCATTTGTTTGGAATTATGCGTGGTTTGTGTGTTTGTTGTGTTCTCAGAGCCAACCGGATAAATATTGAAGAAAACATGGGACTGCACAGGTTTTATCGAAGAAAAAGACGTAAAGACAAAGTCTATAGTCAAGAGATGCAAAAGATTTGAAGTCAATGGGCCTATTTGAAGATTTATCGAAGAAAAGGAACAAAGATGGAAGATTTACATATGTCGAAGAAACTCAAGTCTATTAAATGAAGAAATTAAAAGACGAGTTTAATTTATTCATCGACAAATCCCGAATCGAAATCGAAAACGTCGACTTTTCTGAAAAGACGAGAAGACAAAAAGAAAGGGAGAAAGCCCACTCACCAAACCAAGCCAAGCACTATATATACTCCTTCCATTCACATTTTCAACTAGTTTTTCATTCTTTTATTTTCTTTCCTAGTTCGTAGGCACCATCTCCCTTAAGGAGATTGGTGGTTTTTCATTTCCTTTGATTCTTCCAATCTTGTAAGTTTAATCTTTCCATTTTGTTTGTTGAATCTTAATCATTAATACAAGTTTACATTTAATCTTTCTATCATCTTGTTCTTCATCTCTTTGTGATTCAAAGTTCTTAAGTTTCATTTTATTGGTTTTGATCATAAAAAGTAAGTGGGTTTTATGTTTTTGTTGTTTTGGATTGATGTTTATCATTGGTAAATGATTAGTGGATAAATTGGTTTAAGTTTTGGTTAAAAACTTGTTTGATTTTTGGTTTAAAAGCGTGTTATTTTAATCCCCTGTTCTTCGTTATTATTACTGTTCCTGCCCAGATTCCGAATCAACACTAGATTCCGGATCAAGAGTTTTGCTATTTTATTCTGGATCAAGTCCTTTGATTCGGAATATCTAATATTCTGCATCAGCACCTTCATCTGGAATAATCAATATTCCGGGTGAACAACATATTCCGGATCAAGCTCTTTGGTTCGGAATATCAATTATTCCGGATCAATTCTATATTCCGGATCAAGTTTTATTCCGAGTAAATTAATTATTCCGAATCAAGCTTGGTTTTTAATTATTCCGCATAAGCACATTATTCCGCATAAGAACATTATTCCGGATCAACTGATATTCCGCATGAGCAATTTATTCCGGATCAGTCAACATTCCGCATCAACCACTACATTCCGGATCAACCATAGTTATTCCGCATGAAGGCCATATTCCGCATGAATCAAATATTCCGCATGAAGCAAACATTCCGGATCAACACATATTCCGAATGAAGTAGTTTCTTAGGTTATTGCGCATGAGTAGATTTATTCCGCATGAGCCAAATTTTCCAAGTATTCCGGATCAAGCAAACATTCCGAATCAACTGTTTTTCCAGGTTTAGGTATTTACTGTTTGAATTTCATTTTAGTTTTATTTTCAGCAATTGCTATTAGTTTAATTTTAATACTTCTCGCATTTATCGTTTTAGTAGATTTAGACCAAAGCTCCCCCTTTTTAGTCACCAAGTACAACAATTCCACTTTTAACCGTGATCGATTAGAGAAGATACCGAGAACGAAAGAACGACAATTACAATTGGGTATGAGCAACACGAACAAAGATCTTGCAACAAGCCTTTTTATTAACTAAAATAACAGTTATTAAAATAGCACCGCTGCCGGCTCTTTTCGTAAGGATCAACGGTTTCTTGTGAGAAAAATTGGATTTTGGGATCCGTTCTTATGGGAACGTTATTTCCAAGCACAAAAATTTTCAAAAACCCATAAAAATATAAAATTTTCAAAAATACAAAAACATTAAAAAACCTATAAAAACCAAAAATATTTTCTCTTGCATTTTCTTTTTAGTGTATGCGTACTCGATCAACGTCTTATTCAGATCCCGAGACTCTCGAACAATTAGACATGGCCGGTGTACACAACAACAACAATAATAATCCACCCCACAACAACAATAATAATCCACCCCACCCCAACATGAATAACCCACCTTTACCCGACCTACAAACCATGGAGGAGCTATGCCAACCTACGATGAACGGACGTGGAGGCCCGATTGCGCCGATGCATATCACGGCTCAGGAGTTTTCGTTGAAGCATCACATGATCCAACAAGTGCAAACTAACCCATTTCGCGGAATTCCGGATGATGATGCCAACAAACACCTCGACAAATTCATTACCATCACCCAAAGCATGAAGTCCCCCGGTGTTTCTATGGATGAACTTCGCCTCCAACTATTTCCCCACTCGCTTTCTCACCATGCCGAAAAATGGTTTGACCGTCTCCCAAAGAATTCTATTCATACTTGGTACGACATGACTCAACGCTTTTTGTCGCGCTACTTCCCACCATCCATGGTCACGAGCCTTCGTAACCAAATTAGTGGATTCATGCAAGACAATGATGAATCGCTCTTTGATGCTTGGGAACGATACACTTATTTGATCGACCGTTGTCCAAATCACAACATGCTCCCCGTCACTCTCATTGATACTTTCTACAATGGTCTCACTTTTCGTGATCCTGACACGATCAACGCCGCCGCCGGTGGTACTTTTATGAAAAGGAGACCGGATGAGTGTAGAGAGTTGACTGAAAACATGACTACTCACCACAAGAATTGGGATTCATCCGCATCCTCAAGATCTAATCAGAGTGTCAATGTTTCTTCTACTACTTCCAATCCCGAGATAACCGAACTTACCCGACAAATCGCGGATATGCGCAAGGATTTCATGACCATGGCCACAAACCACTTTCAACAAGCTAAAGCCGTTTCTATTTCTTGTGACACATGTGGTGGTCCTCATTCCTACAATGATTGTCCTTCTACTCAAGGCAATTTTTCTGAAGATGTTAACGCGGCATACGGTACTTATCCCACAGGAGGCTATCAAGCTCGTCCTCAAGGAGACCGTAGCTTGCTAAGTTATCGTTCAAACAACTATCTTGCTCCACCCGGTTTCCCTCCTCCAAACCAAAACCAACAACAAAGCTATAACCAAAACAACCAATCCCAACCTCGTGCTAACAATCAATATCAATCCCAACGTAACCCATACCCACCTCAAGGAAATTCTCAAGCTTACCAAGCTCCACCTCTCAATCTACCGATGGCATTGACTCCAGACGTCTAGACGTTCATGAGGACTAATAGAGAATTGGTGACGAACCTTCAGAGTCAAGTCGTCAACTTGAAGGGAGAAATGGCGAAACAAGGGAACGATATTCGAGCCGAGCTAAGGAATGACATGGCAAAACAAAGCAATGAAATTCGTGCAGACATGAGAGACTCTTTCAGCACTCAAGCGGTTAACATTCGTGATATGATCGGTTCGCTCTTCCAAGGTAATCAACCCTCTTCTTCGGGTAGTCTTCCGAGTAACACCGTTGCGAATCCAAGAGGGGAGATGAAAGCAATCACCACTCGTAGTGGAAAAGGTTATACAGAACCCGAGCTTCCTACACCTCCACCCATGATTGTGAACAAGGAAAAAGAGCAACTTTCCTCACCTCCTTCGCCTTCTATCTCCATTTCCCCACCACCCGTGGTTGTGAGTGATCCTACTCCCCTAAAGCTTTCCTCTTCATCCGACATACCTTATCCTTCAAGGTTGATGAAAGAGAAGCAAAAGAGCAAGGATGATATTCAAGTTTCAAACTTTCTCAAAATGTTTAAACAATTGAATTTTAACATCTCCTTTGCCGAGGCTCTCGCTCACATGCCTAAATACGCGAAGATGTTTAAAGGTCTTCTAAGTGACAAGGAGAAGCTTCTTGACATTGCTCAGACCCAACTTAATGAGAATTGCTCCGCCGTTCTCTTAAGGAAATTGCCCACCAAACTTGGTGATCCGGGTCGCTTCTTGATTCCTTGCAACTTTCTGGGAGTAGAGAAATGTATGGCCCTAGCCGATCTAGGTGCCAGTATTAACTTAATGCCTTTATGTGTTTGGAAGCAATTATCTCTCCCTGAGCTTGTCCCCACCAAAATGACTTTGGAATTAGCCAACCGTACGGTTGCTTATCCAGTGGGGATAGCCGAAGACGTCTTTGTTGGCGTTGACAAATTCACCTTCCCGGCGGATTTTGTTGTCGTTGACTACGAGATGGACCCTCGTGTTCCATTAATCGTTGGAAGTCCTTTCTTGAGGACCGGTCGCACTCTCATTGATGTAGCCGCGGGCGAAATAATCATGAGAGTTGGTGACGATAAAATTTTCTTCAACATGGGTAAGATTTCTAAGCAACCTTATTCATATGAGAGTGTTAATGCTATTGATGTTCTCGATGAGGCTTGTGAAGAACACTTTCATGATGCTTGCAAAATTACTCTCTCTTCTCTACCCAATGTTGAGACCGTTGCCTCAATTTCTCCGGCATTGACTCCTTTTGGAGAAAGTGACTTGGATGATTTCGAATCTAGCTTGGGTCCTCTCGATCTTAAGTATGATGATTCTTCCACCGATTGGGATGAAGACATTCGTACAATTGAGAAACTTCTCAATGAAGACCCGTTTTCTCCTCCTTCTCCTAAAGAGGTGACTAATGATGATCCATCGTTAGTTACACCATCTATTGAGGATCCTCCTACTCTTGATTTTTAGTTTTCGAGGGTGTGATTTGGTAGTCAGTTAGGTTTAATGTTAGTATAGGGTTGTAAGCCATTGATTT
Organism: Glebionis coronaria; assembly: GCA_025667525.1. NCBI lineage: Eukaryota > Viridiplantae > Streptophyta > Magnoliopsida > Asterales > Asteraceae > Glebionis > Glebionis coronaria. Next base: position 939,734 of record JANFOE010000637.1, on the reverse strand, counting down.
TGATTTTAGTATGCTAGGGTGTTGGCTTTTGTAACTGGAAATTCATCTCTTTACCAATTGTGTAAAAACTAGAAGGGGGGGGGGGGTTGAATAGTTTCTAATTGATTTATCTACTAATTAAAATTCCTTTCAACTAGGTGAGTGCCAAAACTATCTTTTACTTGAAAGCTAGTTGCATAATGATTCAGTTCAATTCTAATGCATTAACAATAAGTAATAAGTGTAATGATGTTGAATATAAGTAATGAGTAAGGAAAGAAACAACCTAGTAGGAAGACACCTAGATTTATAGTGGTTCGGCAACGAGGCTCTATCCTCGTTCCTACTCCGTTCCTCGAGAACACCTTACTCTAGATTTCCACTATATCCACAAGCTCCCTTCTTGGCGGAGAAAACCTTACAACGTCGCTTACATTATTTTCCGACACTAAAATAAATGTCGAGACCTAATCTTAGCTAGGACCAATCTACACAACGTCGCCCACTTCACCATTTTACGACACAAGGCTAGATGTCGGGTTTTAATCCAAAGCTAGAACCAGTCTTCATAACGTTGCCTAATTCACCATTTTCCATCACAAGGATAGATGTCGTGTTCTAATCTAAAGCTAGAACCAATCTTCACGACTCTTCACTTTCAAGCTAAGTGAGAACTTCACACAACACAACTACACGTTACTTTATAGTTTAGTGAGAACTCACAAGACACAACCACATCACTTTATAGTTTAGTGAGAACTAACACAACTTATTACCACTCAACTAAACATATCCAAGTACACACATGTAGCTTGGATCTACACAACATAAATCCAAGCACACACATATGCAAAAGATTTACACAACTCTAATCCAAGTATTCACACATAGCTTAGATGAACCAACTAGTCCAAGTATTCACAAATACATTGGATCTACACAAGACACAAATAAACAAATGATGAACATGACTAGATCTTTAGGAGAGGATGATCTTCATCAATGCTTCATCTTGAATCACATCACAAGTGTGTGAGTGATCTTCTCTTTGGACAAGGTAAAGAAGGAGATAAAGGGAATAATCATAAGTAAACATACTTAACACATTAAGTGATCATTTACAAATGACTAGGATTAGATAGGAGAAAGAAAGCTGAAAGAGATGTCCAAAAAGGGTTAATGAAAATGCAGATTTGATCCACTTTTTATAGGAGACGAATGCCAACGGCTATCTGAGGGCGGTTCCTTAACTAACCAGGCGGTTCCTTATCGATAGGGAACCGCGTAGGCACTTAAGGAACCGCGGAGTGTAGACTCTGCTCCTTTTTGTCTTTTAGTGAATTTGAAATATCTGAGGCTGTTTAAACCTTCAATGGATATTCTTATGGCATTTGGAATATGCCCCATTAAAATTTACATTTTAATTTTAATAAAACATTTTCTTAAAAATAAAGTTTATTAAAAATCTTTTGTTACATTTGACAAAAGTGAGTTTTAAGGCTAATCACTTTTATGATCACTAAGCATGATTAAGATATGTTAGTGTAATGATTATTACCTTGATGATAGTGTTTGTTAGATAATTCGTTTTATGATTGTATTTAACAATAAATGTCTTTGTAATTTGTCGTGAACAAACCTAAGAAAGATTAATTAATACTAACAATGATTTTAGGCATTGCTTTGCATTAACAATCTCTCCCTTGTTTTTTTTGGTAACCGTGATTTCCGACTCATTGGTCGACTAATCCACGGGGTTTGAGCCCACCACCACACAGACTCAAATCAGGTAAAGCCCTCCCTTTTCAGGAGGTTGGCGTGGCCACTTCAAGGTTGTTTGCACCTAGCAAGAATTGAACATGAGACCTCACCCATTTTTGAGTGATAGCCACAAACCCTTTTGCCACTAGGCCACCCTTGAGTGGTTAAATATCCCCCTTGTTGATTACGACAAACTATAAACTCATTTACGTAAAATACAAGAGTATTTGAATTATTTACGAGTTTATCACTACCATGTTGAAAAATAGAAAACTCCGTCCGTTAAACTTTATTGATAATTTACTACTTATAGAGTACATATGAAAAACAATACTAAAACCATAATGGACCTAACCCACACACGGGCTTGGGCCGATATCTATCCACTAATATTATCCCCCTTTGTCGAAGTAAAAAGGTTAACGCAAGTCTTTGAAGAAGAAAAGAACTGGACTTTGCTAGTAGTTCCCCTGGTGCTTACTCCCCATTGCTTGGGGAACCAAGTAAATGAGCTAAGGTGACATGCTACACAAAGGTTATAAGAAAGAAAAGAAACACCAATGTATGTATGTGCACTACTTACTAACTAACTTGAGAGGGAGAAGGAAGAGAAATCTCAAATTAGAAGCAAGCATTTGCTAAGTATGTCCAAAAAGTGTGTATTGACAACATCATAGTTTAATTGGTGGAATAAAGAAAGAAAAGAAACATCCAAACCAATCAAAGATGATTTAAATGTCAAGGGGTTAAAATTTAGAATTTATGGAATCACCCATAGTTAATAGTAAGTTTTAACCATGGTCAACTCTTTAACAAATGTGTGACGAAGAATTAGCGGGAAAGATAACACACATAACATTCATATTACACAAATATGAAATAACATACAAGAGAAATATTCATACACACAATATGAATATTTAAAAAAATATGGAAAATAAACCACAAAGCATAGACTACTCTAATAGTGATAATCTTCCAAGATTGCTTAAGTTTTATTGACTCAAACAACTAAAGTGTGCCTTAGTTGGAAAATAAAGACGACGAAGCATCATTCAAAGTTTTGTTCACGGGAACGAAAACTTTGAGAGGAGGTCGAGTGAGGATGAATTCAAGGAAATTTAGCTTGTCATATATATGAGCAAAGTTCAATTTGTTGAAAACGACAACAAGCACACGAGGAACCATGATACAAAACAAAGTCGTTAGATAGGGGAGGTCCATCAAAATGAGAGTTTGGTGGAGAGGGAGATAATGGATAAGAGATGTTTTCACAATGCCTAGTGAGATTAGGGAAAGAAGATAGGTCATTGAGTTTAGGAGAGTTGAAAGGTTTAGGTGTTGGTGGAAGACTTTCCTTTTCTCCGGTAATTGGATTTATAGATTAAGTCTCATTCTAATATTTAATCGGAGAGAAAGAAGAGTTCTTAAAGGATTTTGGAGAAGAAGAATCATGAGGATTCTTGTTCTTTTTGATCCAGACGGGTCGAATTGAGATTTTTGGTTTCTTTGAAAGCTTAGAAGAAGAATCTTTAGGTTGAGAAGATTGTGACAAAGAAATGTCAAGGTTAGGTATAGAAGATTCAGGCATTATGAGGGATGAAGAGAAGAACTCCCAAAAGAGAAGAATTTAAAGAAAATAGACAAGGCAAACATTTGAAATGAAAACAAAAAGTTTTAGGGAATGTTTAGCCAAATTGGGTAAACAAAGAATCTTAACTAAGACAGTGGTCAAAGAAGAAAGACCAAAATAAGCTAAAAGCAGCTTTCCTATACGCGGTTCCTTATGGGAGTCCGCGGTTCCATATCGATATGGAGCTGCCTAAGGGCTAAGGAGCCGCCTCCAGTGGACCGGAGACCATGATTTTTAAAAGTTTTTGAGATAAATAAGACTTTTTCAAAATTTTGCAAATCTTTGATTTTTACCTCTTTTAGAACTAGAGTATGCTAGGGTTGCATAAAAGCAACACATTCACAAAGAATGCCTTGACAAAGAGTGATCAAATATTTAGATAACATTTTGATCCAATTTTAAGTCAAGTTTTTAGAGGTTGTGATAGATTTAGGTTTATTTTAAATAAATTGAAGTTGATTAATGTGACCACATAGGTTAAAACACATAAAACTAAATCCATAGATCATCCTCATGAGAAAATCATGAAGGAAAGGAAAGGAAATACAAGAAATAAAATAACAACTAACTAATACAAAGTTAGCTAAAACTAGGTCTTGAATGCATAGTCCTCTTTTGCTTGACCTTCTTTAAAAAGCATTTTATTTTGAAAACCATCATTCATCTCCTAGGAGGAGGAGGCATGAAGAACAAGGCAAGCAAGAAATCATGCAACCTTCTATGAAGACCAAGCATCTCCAACCTTAGGTTTTGAATGATGTAGTTATTATAGAGACAACATGGGCAATTTGCACCATGAGCTTCTAGGAACCCAAAGAAGTTAGGATCACCCATGAAGTGAGGAATAGTAATGCCCAAAATAGGAGCATTAGTGTTTGAGGGTGGAGGAGGTGGTGGAGGCATAGTGTCCAAGGGTGAGATGGGAGAATTTGGTGGAGTGAAAGGAGAGGTAACCAAATGCTCAAGGATCAATAAAGCTCATTCATTCTTGATTGGAATGAAGAGGAGGTAGAACCATGTGAATGGTTAGAGTTTGTCTTCCATGGAGAAAGGGGTGGTGAAGGTGAAGAGGAAATGAGAATAGGAGAAATCTCATTTTTGGGAGTGTGAAAAGATGAAGAACCAATATTAGGTAACTTAATCTTAATTTTAAGGCTTCTTTTGGAAGAGGAATTTTTGGAAGAAGTGGATGTTCTAGTGGACACCATGGTTGTGTGTTAAGGTTTAGAGAAGAGTTGAAGGGATGAAGAACACAATCAACAAGAGAGGGTTTAAGAAGAGAAGGGAATGATCCAAACTAGTAATGGGTTAAAATCATTTTTGGTGAATAATAAAATTAGGTAGCCTAGTTTAGGAAAGTGCCAATTTTTGCAAAAGTTTTATCAAAGTTTTACACAGATTAAGGAAAAAAGTGTAAAGCAAAGATTATGTCGAAACAGTGACAGGCGGTTCCTTATGTAGGGTCGCGGTTCGTTATCGCTAAGGAACCGTGGGTTCGATATGGAACCGCGACCAGAGATGTCAAAAATGTGCACTTCCTCTAACTTTGGTTAGTCCAGATTTCACATAAGTAAACAGCTAGCCAAAGTTAACTATTAATCAAAATCTAGGAAGCTAACAAACACATATTATGCACAAAGCTATGCAAATTGAATGATCAATAGCATAGATGATTAGGATTAAAATAGTAAGTAATCCAAACACAAAGTATTAGTAAGCAAACATAACATCCTAAAACTAATAAGAGAATAAGGATAAATTGTTTAACAATTCAAACATGTTTACAAACATGTTAACCTTGATAAACCAAGCCTCATTTCTTCTTCTTGCCAAGTCCCTTGATAAATTTGGCTATGATCTTGAACGATCCTCTTGACTCCACTAGATGATCATACAACTCGCCTTGGGTTTTAAGATTAGCTCGGTAGACATCCTCAAGACCAAAGTTTTCCGGAAGTCCACTAGTGGCATAGTGAGGAGGAGGGACGATTTTTCTAACCCTTCCATGAAAGTATCCATGGATGGGTGGGAGTTACTCGAAGAACCAACGTGAACACTTGTGCCTACACCACCACCATCACTTGGTGACATATCAAAGTCCTCATCATCGGACTCTTGTGGACCGCACTTTCTCGAACCTCAATCACTTCTAGTATTTCGTGGTTCTACCTTTTGAATCGGTAGCATGACACGTTCGACCGAACGAAAGCGAGAAATGTTGATCTCGGGATAGTCTTCACCATCCTTCTTAAGAAGGCCAGTAAGGAGCATGGAATAGGGAAGATTTGTTCTGGGTTTGGAAAGAGCATAAGTGATTCGTCGAGCGATGTAGTATGCGAGATTGTACTTGGCGTTGGTAGCGATGCAACATAACATGTGCGCCATACACGCCAGAACATGATCCCGGTTTCCGCCAAGACAAAATACATTCTCCCTAATGATATCGGCCCAACGGACCATACAATCTTTTAGTTCGCTTAAGAGAACCTCATAGCGTTTTACTCGAAGCTTGGTAGAGTCGAGGCTTCTTACAACATTTCCACTACGCTCTTTACAAATGACATCAAGAATGAAGTAAAGGTCAATCTCTTCATTTTCATCTGGAGCACAGTCGAATGCTTCAAGAAGATCATCAAGTTTCCATTAATCAGTAAATCGATAAGTGCCCACAAATGGAACACGAAGAGCTTGACCAAAGTCTTCAAGAGAGAGTTTAATGAGTCGACCTTCAAGGATGAACCTAACATATACTCTACCGTTATCATAAATGAGAGAGTATGTGATAAAGAACTCTAAGAGAAATTTGGGATATATATCCTCTTTGATGTCCAACAAACAATCAAACCCAATTTCTCTAAACATCGATCGAGTATATATATATATCCCTCAATATCCTCTTCGACAACTCTACCCTCGTGAAAGCAACATTTTTGGAGTGAGGAATAGGTGTTTTTAAGTTGAGGGAAGCACACATTTCAGAAAGATTTGGCATATATTGTCTAGTGTATTGGTGGTCTTGTTGAAATTCCGAAGGCATGATTAGTACCTAAATAAACACAAAAGTATTTCCCCAATTACTCATATGTTACATATAAACCAAAAATAAAAAAGATGAGAATGTGTTTCATAAATTTTTTGACAAACAAAGGTTTAATCCTTATCATTGTCATACTCACAATCAACCTAATTCATTATTGACAATAACACATTGATCATGTAAGATCAATAATGAACTTGAACATTGGTTTTTCAAAACAAGGTTTTTAGGTAAGCATTTAACAATGTCATTACCAACTTGTTCATGGGTTCATATCAATTCCATCAATTAACAAAAATTATTTAGTCAAAATTCGGTTTTGTTCTACAAGTGGGTTTTAGTGAAATCTCAATGAATATGAACCTAAGTAATCATAGTAACAATACTATGTCAACTTTTATTCCTAGTAAGGTTCTAATTCAATGTGAATTTTAAAAATCCCCAATTATGAATGTATGAACCCTAGAACAAATTAGATGAAATTGAAAGAAATAACTTACAGATAATTGATCTTAGATGAACGATGAGTGAAACCGACAAATTGAAATCGATTAATCTTGAGTAATTGAAGGTTTTGGAAAAACAACAATGGTGGAAAACTGGGTATTCTTGTCACTATGTTGGAGAAGAGAGAGAAGGAGTTTTTGAAAAAGTGATATTTAATAAAAACTGTCTCTTTAGTAGCGGGTACTGGATGCGGTTCCTTATCGATAAGGACCGCCGGTTTGAACCGCGTCGATAACGAACCGCCTACAGTGGCATGTTTTTAACAAGGAAAATCAAAGAAATTTTCAAAACCAATTTTTTTCTAAAAACCTTAAAATATGTCTTAAGCCTTTAGGAAATCATTGGACCACCACAACACTAGGTAATAATGCTTTATTGAAGGATTATGAGTTGAATCGAGATATGAAAAGACCGAAACGGACAAATTACTACTCGTAGCAAAGAAGCAAAGGGGAGAGGAGTCGAGAGAAGTGAATCAAGACCAAGAACATTTCTCAAGAGACAAATGACATTCTTCAAATCGAGGAGATGAAGAGCTTGTGTCATATATAGTGGTTTAAGACGTGCCTTTCCGGCGAAAGTCTAAATGACTTTGGTAATGAAATATACCAAGCAACTTTGATACATAGAATAAGATCATTTTCAAGAGTAGTCTTATTCTATTTCAAAATGTGAGCAAAGTATAGATTCACTTTCTCTCCCACATTATCGGATAATTATTTCTAGGATTAACAATAACAATATCCTTGGAATATTTCAATTACAAATGTGTAAAATCCACCTAAAACTTAATGAAGTAGTTTGGTATATCAAGGGACTCACCAATCATTCTAGATATGAGCTTAATTTCACAAGTTACACATGATATTAGGCCTACTAACCGTAAGGGTGCAAACCATGGAAATCATGCTTGATACTTTAAGCTTCTACTAACTCACTCTCCATCTCTAAAGTGAGTCAAGTATCCAAGCAATGAAGGTTTGAGAGGGAAAAAAGGAAGAATCACAAACCACAAAAAAATGTCATGGCAAGGATGCCAAGAACAAGCATATAATCAATTAATGATCAAAAGAATGATCAATAGGGCGTGTGGAAGAACGAAAACGTACCTTGGCCACAAATTACATTCCAAGCTTTCAAGGAACCAATGCAAAGACCAACTATGACTAGTAGTGACTACTAAGTCTTCAAGGACTAGTATCACTCCTATCTATCTTGATATCATCATTCAATGATGTTGGAAATCAAAGAAGATTAGTCTTCTACAAGTGTAAGTAACTCAATCCACAATCAATTGAATGATTTATCTTCATGAGTACCTACACATAACAAGATGCAAACTAGTAGATACATTTCAAGAGTAAATATAAAATGCATTAATACTACTAATCTATATGAGATGCAATATTATCAATTTAAAAGGCTTATTTTCAATAAAAATTGTTTTGACCAAAGAAAAACTTTAGTACAACTTAACCTTCTAATTTGAGGAGACAGTGGATCGATCCAAGTTTTAAAGTACAATATACTTCAAAGATCTTGTGTCACCATCGCTATGATACCAATTGTAGAAACTAGAAGAGGGGGGGGGGGGGAAGGGGTTGAATAGTTTCTAATTGATTTATCTCCTAATTAAAATTCCTTTCAATTAGGGGAGTGCCAAAACTATCTTTTACTTGAAAGCTAGTTGCATAATGATTAGGTTCAATTCTAATGCATTAACGATAAGTAATAAGTGTAATGATGTTGAATGTAAGTAATGAGTAAAGAAAGAAAAAACCTAGTAGGAAGACACCAAGATTTATAGTTGTTCGACAACGAGGCTCTATCCTCGTTCCTACTCCACTCCTCGAGTACACCTTTCTCGAGATTTACACTATATCCATAAGCTCCCTTCTTGGCGGATAAAACCTTACAACGTCGCTTACATTATTTTCCGACACTAAGCTAAATGTCGAGACCTAATCTTAGCTAGGACCAATCTACACAACGTCGCCCACTTCACCATTTTATGACACAAGGCTAGATGTCGAGTTCTAATCCAAAGCTCGAACCAATCTTCACAACGTTTCTTAATTCACCATTTTCCGACACAAGGATAGATGTCGAGTTCTAATCCAAAGCTAGAACCAATCTTCACGACTCTTCACTTTGAAGCTAAGTGAGAACTTCACACAACACAACTACACATCACTTTATAGTTTAGTGAGAACTCAAAAGACACTACCACATAACTTTATAGTTTAGTAAGAACTAACAGAACTTATTACAAATCAACTAAACATATCTAAGTACACACATGTAGCTTGGATCTACACAACACAAATCCAAGCACACACATATGCAAAGGATTTACACAACTCTAATCCAAGTATTCACACATAGCTTGGATGAACACAACTAGTCCAAGTATTTACAAATACATTGTATCTACACAAGACACAAATAAACAAATGATGAACATGACTAGATCTTTAGGATAGGATGATCTTCATCAATGCTTCATCTTTAATCACATCACAAGTGAGTGACTGATCTTCTCTTTGGACAAGGTAAAGAAGCAGATCAAGGGGATAATCATAAGTAAACATACTTAACACATTAAGTGATCATTTACAAATGACTAGGATTAGATAGGAGAAAGAAGGCTGAAAGAGATGTCCAAAAAGGGTTAATGAAAATGCAGATTTGATCCACTATTTATAGAAGACAAATGCTAACGGCTATCTGGGGGCGGTTCCTTAACTACTAATAAGTGTGAAAACACTTATCCTTTTACCACTTATTTCCAATAATAACAAGACCAAAACGTGTATTTTATGTCGTAAAAGTCGGAATTATGCGTGGTTTGTGCTTTTATTGTGTTTCGGGATAAAAATATGAAAAAGGAAGAAAACATGGGCTATCATGGGCTTTTATCGAAGAAAACAAGAAAAGACGAAGTTAAAAGATCAAGAGTGTAAAAAGAACGGAAGTCCAAGGCCCGTTCTGAAGATTTATCAAAGAAAAATTCTAAAGACGGAAGTTTAATGAAGTCGAATAACTCAAGTCTGATAGAAGAAGAAAATTATAAGACAAGTTCAATTCCCGAGACGACGTCGAGAAAGACAAAGAATTTAAATCGAGTCGAGACGTAAAGAAAGAAAAAGGAAGCAACACATGCACCTCCCCACCCCCTATATATACCCTCCTAATGACACTGATGTGATCGTGATAGTATAGTGATAATTAAGATACGTTATAGGGTAAATTAGAAAATTACCTTTAGGAAAAAGTAATAGTCTAAAATTACCAAAGACGAATTCAATTAAACACGTGATGAACCAAGTTCGTTGTACACGAAGATCGAGTGAATTTGAGACGTTTTTGTTTTGAATTAGACAATCGATTTGAATTGGTTTTCGGTTTTTAAACTAAAAATTAAATCTACCAATTTAAATCCTAAATTTATCCTAAAGTGCATGAATCGTAAACCCGAATTATTTTATCTAATAACAATTACTAAAAATTAAAAACTTTTAACTATTTAAAATAAACAATCTATTAAAAATCTATTTTAAAATTAATCCATTTAATTAAAATCAATATTAAATCTATTAAAAATTTTAAACCAATAAATCTATTTTATAAAATTATTTTAACAAAATCTATTTAAAATCCAAATTAATTAAAATTTATATTATTTAAAAACTAATTTATTTAAAAACTAATGTTAAGTTCTAGTTTTAAATTTCTCACATATATTTTATTTTGATTTTATTTATTTATTTTCTTTAAAAACTTTATAAAATGAATTAAAACAAAATTTATAATTTTAATTATTGAAAACTTGTATTTGACACAACTAAAAATCTGACAGCCAAACTTAAAGAGCTATATTAATTACTATGACAGAAATATAATAAAAACAAGAAGCTAGCAGAGATGGTTAAGTAAATTGGCCCATGACCAGGAGGTCATGGGTTCGAGTCCTACGGGGGACTATTTTTTGGATATTTATTTTAAGAACAGTAAATAAAGTATATTAACATTATAGTTCCAAAAGTAAAAATACACGACAACAAATAACTAGTAAAAAAATAACACATATACATTAATAGTGAATCACAAAAATCAGTAAATTGAATAGAAAAGCACCCTAGGAAAGATAATCCAGCAGACAACTTAAAACCAAGCAAGAAGTAATCAAATCAGCAAATAAAACTTCAACAGTTAATTCACAAGATCTAGTTTACTCAACTTAAATCCCAGATCAAAATAACTTCAATTGGTGATAACGTTACACATGGTGCAACAAATAAGAATTCAAACGTAGCAGCATCATAACAAAATACTATAGCCACCGTCTACAATTACACAACTCAACAATAGAAATCTTAGCAGTCCTACATCAATAATCTCTTAAACAAGCAAACAACAGCAGTAGAAAGTTATTATTTGTAAACTAAATACACAACAACGAGTAAACGTAAACATTTTAACGAATTCAGTAGCAACTTAACAGTGTATATTTTTATTCCTTTGACAACAAACTTTTAAGCTTTGTTACAGACCTTCAAATGCAGCAAAGTGATTCAAATTACTCTTACTTAAGAAAGTACTAATTAGGCAGCTTGCTCTTAACAAATAAACAGATTCTTTAATTCATTAACACTAAAAAACTCATTACATCAGTAATATCACATGGTAATATTGAGAAGATCATTACTAATAAAATTAACCTTTAATCGGTTACTAATATAAAACTTACCACTTAATCAACCCTACAACCTATTTATCAGACAACATTATTCAGTTTATCAAACTAATCAAATCCTAACGAACATTCAACAATGAACAGATTCATAGAAACTCAAGCTAATTCATCATCACAAACAGACTTTCTGAAAATCAAACCTAAGATCAGTTTAAAACAATATTCATTAAAGCTAGAAAGCATCTAAACATAAAATACAAAATTCACATTCTCAATAATCCTAGCAAGTTTAATACTTATGCAGAAAATATAAATCGAGCTTAACCATTTGTTGAAGTAAACCGTTGAGACGAAGTCGCGCGCTGAGCGGACTTAGAAACTACACCAAAAGATCGAACCACCATTATTTCCTCGTACCAGCAACATTTATTCGAACCACCAAGTTGATTCGAAATAACTACTTTATTATATAATATTTGTTCAATAGAACAAATATTTCTCCCTTATCTATCTTAATATTATTCAATTTAAGCTATGGGGTAACTCTTAAACGAATAATAACTTTTTTAGTATTAATATAATCAATTTAACTTTAGATAACAGTAATATTCATTCCACCAACAGTAATCAAACAAGAGATCTTAAAATATCTTTGATGAAAATTAATTTAACATTAAACTGTGAACAATAGTAAGCAAGAAATCGCAATTAAAATAAGACTTTATTAAATCAAATCAAAATATTACAATGCTGTAAAAAGAAAATTACATAAATCTAAAACTAAATTGACATGGTAACATTAAGAAAAGAAAAGGGATACCAATACATTATTTTCCTCAGGTTTTTATAGGCTAACCGAAGGGCTTGGGGGTTGTTAAAGAACGAATCATATCCCTTCGATCATCTTCTCTTTTTCTGTTTCTTTGCTGTTTTGATCCTACGGTGGACAATCCTTAACCCTCACACGGATTGCCAGGCTGGCAGAAAGTGTGCTAGTTGTAGGCTGACATGGAGGGATTTCATTGGCTCTTTAATTGGTCTTCAAAAGAATCAACCAATCATAAGCTAGTTGTGACGAGTCTCCTTGCCACGTGTGATTGATATCAGCACAATCTTCCCTCCGAAAAAGTGGGGAATTAATTTCCCACTCGTATGATTCACTTGCTTGAAAAAGCCCCAAAAATCATTTATTTGATTAACTAGGGTTAGGAATGGGGATGTCTGGTTTGGTGATGAGGTGAGAAAGAGAGAAAGGATTTGTGCTTTGTTTGTATCAAATGTGATGTGTGTGGTGATAGATAAGGTTTGACCACGAATGAGTAAATAAACAATAACGTTTATTACTTTTACTTGTGTTTGACAGATCACGTTTTATTTATTTCCTTGTGAGACTAGTATGGGCTTTTGAACTCCAATTCATTCATATGGGTTTTGACTAAAAACTTGCACTTGGACCCAATTTAGCATAATACTCCAATCCGTCTCATGTTATAGAATTTGGGCTTGGGCCCAAATATTTACTCCTTCCATCCGTCACATTAACATGAGCCTTAATATTGGGCTTTGACCCAAAAGTTAAGTAGTACCCAAATACTAATGAGATTTTAGGCCCAATAGCATTATGTGGGACCCACTTGGCCTAAATCTTTCATTTGATATTAAATCCACTAAAAACAGACTTGTTTTTGGCTTCCTCGATCTTTTCCTTCAAACTCGTGTTGTTTTTGCCGATTTTCGTGAACTTGGTACCTACACACATCAAACAACAAAACAAGCATATACAAGGCAATAATTGAACATTTTATGCTTTTATTCATTGTTTTAAGATATAATTGATATGAGTAAAATCACTCATATCAAACTCCCCCTTGCTAAGCAATTGCCGTGTCCTCATGATACTAGTGATTTTGTATGGGTTCTAAGTTCATCTCTCGATATCCTCTCGAATTGATCTCAGTTTTAAGTGGAATAATTGTTCTTGGTTACTAAAAAAAGGGTTTGGTTTTCTAATCTACTAAATGTTAAATGCGCGAAAATGTAAACTTAAATTTAATGGCAATTTAATAACAGTTAATTAAAACTAAAATTAAAATATGAAATAGAAATGAAGAAACAATAATACTAAAGAAAAAGTAACAATTAAAGATGCTCAAAAGAAAACTGATTCGAAAGTTAACCTTGATTCGGAACTTTATTCGGAACCCTCATGCGGAACTTGATTCGGAAGTTGATTCGGAAGTTAGTTTAGAAGTATTGACTGATTCGGAACTTTCTAACAAAAAACTCATTCGAAACTTCTTGAGGAATCGTTCATCCGGAACTTTATGTTCATCCGGAAGTTTAAGTTCATTCAGAAATTTTGTTCATCCGGAACTTAAGGTTCATCCGGAACTTTTGGATTGACTCGGAACTTTTTAACAAAAATTCATTCGGAACTTTAAAACTCATTCGGAACTTTTAAAAAGGGGATTAATTCGGAACTATCAACTCATGCGGAACTTGTGTTCATCCGGAAGTCTTAATTCATTCGGAACTTTTTAGTTCATTCGGAAGTTTTTGGTTCATCCGGAACTTTTTGGTTCATCCGGAACCTGGGAAACTCAAAAACAGTTACTTAAGCCGAAGAACAAGGGAATCGATTTTAAGCCAAAAATCACCAAGTTTTTCACCAAAACTTAAATAAAACTTAAAACGAATGATATTCTAACCAATAACTACAAATCCCATCAATAAAAACATGAAACCCAACAACTTTTGAAGATCAAATCAATCAAATAAGAACTTAAGAACTTGAAATAAAAGATGATGATGAACAAGATGAAATGGAAAGATTAAACAAGAACTTGTATTGAATGATTAATGTTGTAACAATCACTAAACAAGGATGAAATTACAAGATTGAAAATCAAAGATCAAAATCACCAAACACCCTAGTGGTGTTGGTGATGCTACAAAACAGAAAAGAGAAAAAGAAGGAGAGAAGAAAAACTGAAAAACTAACTCGCACTATTGTGTGAGGGGATCCCTTTATATAGGTGTCCCCTTTGGTTGGTGAGTGGGCTTTCTCCCGTTCTTCTTGTCTTCTCGTCTTTTCAGAAAAGTTGACGTTTTCGATTCTGATTCGGGATTTGTCGTCGATTAAATTCAACTCGTCTTTTAATTTCTTCGTTTAATAGACTTGAGTTTCTTCGACTTATGAAAATCTTCCATCTTTGGTCCTTTTCTTCGATAAATCTTCGAATAGGTCCAGTGACTTCAAATCTTTTGCATCTCTTGGACAATAGACTTTATCTTGAGTCTTTTTCTTCGGTAAATCCCGTGCAATCCCATGTTTTCTCCATTATCCATCCGGTTGGCTCTGAAAACACAATAAACACAAAAACAACGCATAATTCCAAACAAATGATATTAAATACGCGTTTAGGTCTCGTTTTAGCCAGAATTAAGTGGTAAAAGGATGGGTGTTTTCACACCTATCAAATCCCCTACACTTAACCATTGCCATGCCCTCATGCAATGCTTAGTGATAAAGCAATTTTACTACTAAATAAAAATTAAGGTACTAAAAGAAATTAAAACTTAAAAGGAAACAAAAGGGTAGAAAACCATTTTCACTCGAAAATAGCTACATGGAAATAACTTGCAAAGAGATCAATGACTTACATTAGGGCTTTGGTGCTGCGAAGATTTATCACCCTCAAGTTTCACGTTCCCTAAACTAAGCTTAAAAACGAGATCATTGTTATTATAAGTTAGTAAATCAAACACTTACACACATGGCTTAATTATATGCTTAAACTCCCTTATTCCTAGGTGTATCTCTTATATTTTATTTTTGTCTTAGAATGATCATGAAGATGCATTTTTGGACTTATTTCGATAGTTTATTTAGGCTGAAAGAAAAGTAGGACGATTTGATCAATAGTTAGCTAAAGGACAAAATCTCTTAAAACTGCTTCTCGGGATATCAAAAAGTTCATATCTTGGCATAACTCGGTTCACGATTTGAGACCTTTCTCGGGCCGATATTTGGCATGTACTTCATACTTCATATCTTGAGAGACGTGCTTGAGATAATGGTCTTCTCATCGTTCATAGAGTTTCTTCACTTGGAGACTTTTAAGAGGTACTCCAACTTTGTTGACCACGACTTCATGATTATTTCTTCAATCTCTATTTGGGATTTTGAGATACAACGATCCGCCTCCTTTTCGGACTTGGATCTATTTATCCGCATACCTTGTTAGGGTCTTTTCGGATAGACTTCTCCATGATCTTTATGGGAGTTGATTGCTTTTCGTCGTGAGTCTTGATCCTTCATATTGACTTTGGGAATAATGCTTTTCACATCACCTTGGATCTTTAGCAATAAAATGGAATCCTCATGCCTTGTTAGGGCCTTTTCGGACTCGCCAATCTTCGCGCCCCGCTTCATAAGTTATGCCTTGGCTATGAACTCTTATCATTACCGAGCAACTTTTAAACGATCTTGGGCTAGAAGCTAAGTAACTTTTCAAATCGTACGACCTTACTTATTGCAGATAAATTATTAGCAAGTGATGGGAGAATAGGCAAATAATTACGCCAAGTGAGCTTGTGCAAGAATACCGACTTATAATTGACTCTATCATTTCTCTTCCTCCACAATTTAAAATCTCAAGTAATGAGACTCGTGGATACTTAGCCTAATAAACCAATTAAGGTCTACATGGTTAAGGATACTAGCTAGAATAAACTTGGATAAGTCTATACGGGTTGAGTCAAAATAAACGCAACGGTCCTAATATGTCAAAGACTTCTAAACTAGCTACACCACTTTATTAATATTTTTGATTTTATTGCGGGATATCTACATATGAAAGCAACGATAAAAATTTAAAATTTACGACTAAATGGCCAAAGTTAATAAAAAATTTGAAAAATGTTGAAAAATAGGATTTTCCGGTTAAATGAAGGCATTTTCATGGAAAAGTCCACTTAAAACTTCGATAGAAGTCCCCCCTACACTTAAGATAAACATTGTCCTCAATGTTTAAGCATGTGAGAAAAATCTCCCCTACACTTATGACATTGTGCACGTTGGTTAACTCAAGTTAAGGAAGAGACGACTAAAGTGATCAATTTCAAATGTGAGTATGAAGAAAATTGAATCACGATAGTTGAGAGATAGAACCGGATTTCGGATAACACGGGAGCACGGTTCTTCAGATATTCCAAGAGTGCACTTATCCCTGTAATCACATCACCAAACAAAGAAAGCAACCTATATAGGTCCCCCTACACTTAGGAGGTTAAACGGAAAAGGATAGATACTCGGGCTGCCTCCCGAGGAGCGCTTGTTTTTGATAACCGAGTCACGAGCCTGACTCGACCAAAAATTAGTTCATGGGGAACGTGGTGAGGGATGGAATCATCTCTTGAGAGATGTCCTCACCAAAGTACAATTTCAAACGCTGGCCATTCACCTTGAAGTTGGGCCCATTTGGCTGAGAAAGCTCAATGGTGCCATAGGGAAAAACATTGGCGACGGTGAATGGACCAGACCAGCGGCTCTTCAACTTTCCTGAGAAGATCTTCAACCGAGAGTTAAAGAGTAAGACTTGATCACCAACGTGGAACTCTCGGTTCTTGATTTTAGCATCGTGGACAATCTTGGTCTTCTCCTTGTATATCAATGAGTTTTCGTAAGCTTGATTCCTCAATTCTTGTAGCTCGTTGAGTTGAATCTTGCGAAAATCACCGGCTTTATTGATGTCGAAGTTAGCCCACTTCAAGGCCCAGTATGCCTTATGCTCCAGCTCGATAGGAAGGTGGCAAGCTTTCCCGTACACAAGACGATAAGGCGTACAGCCAATCGGGGTCTTATAAGCAGTACGGAAAGCCCACAGAGCATCATCTAACTTATCGGCCCACGCGGCGCGATGCTCTCTCACAGTACGCTCCAAAATTCTTTTCAATCCACGGTTGGATATTTCGGCTTGACCGTTGGTTTGAGGATGATAAGCGGTGGAAAGACGGTGATTGACACCATACTTCGCCATGACTCTTGCAAATTGATCGTTGCAAAAATGAGTCCCGCGGTCACTGATAATAGCACGAGGAACACCAAATCGAGCAAACAATTGTTTCAAGAATTTACAAACCACCCTCGCGTCGTTAGTGGGTAAAGCCTTGGCTTCAACCCATTTGGAAACGTAGTCAACAGCGACAAGGATGTATTTGTTGCCTTTAGAAGAAGGGAATGGCCCCATAAAGTCGATGCCCCATACATCAAAGATTTCACATTCTTGTATGAAATTTTGAGGCATCTCATCCTTATGTGTGATCGTGCCTTGTTTTTGGCAAGAATCACAATGTTTAACCATCTCGTGAGCATCACGGTAAATGGTGGGCCAATAGAATCCCAAATCAAACACTTTTTTGGCAGTGTAGTTGGGACCAAAGTGACCACCGGTGGGTCCTTTGTGGCAAGCCTGGAGAATGTCCAAAGCGGCCGGTCCGTCAACACATCGGCGAATAATCAAGTCAGCGCATTGTTTGAATAGAAAGGGTCATCCCAAAAGTAAGTCTTAACATCGTTCAAGAACTTCTTTTTTTGTTGGGATGTTAACCCTTGGATGAGAACACCACCCGCTAAGTAGTTTGCAATATCGGCAAACCACGGGGTGCCATCGAGATTGAGATCTATAGACATTAAGGTCTCAAGGGGGAAAGAGTCATTGATCTCTTTGTTCGGATGATCCCCTTGATATGGATCCTCAAGTCTGCTCAGATGATCCGCGGCCAGGTTTTCGGCTCCCTTCTTGTCACGAATTTCAATGTTGAATTCTTGAAGGAGTAAAACCCAGCGAAGAAGTCTTGGCTTAGAATCATGCTTTGTCAGCAATTACTTCAACGCGGAATGGTCCGTGTATACGATAGTGGTGGAAAGGACAAGATAGGGGCGGAACTTTTCAAAAGCATAGACAACAGCTAAAAGCTCTTTTTCGGTTGTCGTATAATGCAATTGTGCCCCCGTCATTGTCTTGATAGCGTAATGGATTGGTTGGAAGTGTTGTTCACTCTTTGTCCCAGAACCGCACCAATAGCAAAGTCGCTAGCATCGCACATCAATTCGAAAGGCAGCTCCCAATTAGGGGTAACCAAGACGGGTGCCTTAGTAAGCTTATCCTTAAGCAAGTTGAAGGCTTCAAGGCACTCTTTGGAAAAGATAAAAGGAGTATCTTTTTCCAAGAGGTGGGTCATCGGGCGAGCGATTTTAGAGAAATCTTGAATGAATCGACGATAGAAGCCCGCATGACCCAGAAAGCTTCTCACACCCTTCACGGTTGAAGGTGGAGGTAATTTGGCTATGACATCTACTTTAGCACGGTCGACTTCAAGACCGGCTTTAGAGATTTTGTGTCCTAGCACAATGCCTTCTTTTACCATAAAATGGCATTTTTCCCAATTTAGAACAAGTCGAGTGTCTTCGCACCGCTGAAGCATACGTTCCAAATTGGCAAGGCAAGAAGAGAAGGAATCCCCGAAGACCGAGAAATCATCCATGAAGACTTCCATGGTTTGTTCAACCATGTCATGGAAGATAGCTAACATGCACCTTTGGAAAGTCCCGGGGAAATTGCATAAACCAAAAGGCATTCTTTTGTAAGCAAATCTGCCATAGGGACAAGTGAATGTTGTCTTTTCTTGATCTTGGGGATCGATGGGTATTTGGAAATAACCCGAGAAACCATCGAGAAAGCAGTAATCTTCATTACCCGCTAAACGTTCAAGCATTTGGTCCATAAAAGGTAGAGGGAAATGATCCTTTCTCGTGGCATCATTGAGTTTGCGGTAGTCTATACAAACTCTCCACCCAGTAACGAGACGAGTGGAAATCAACTCGTTGTGTTCATTGGGAACAACGGTTATTCCGCCTTTCTTAGGCACACAATGGATTGGACTAACCCATGGTGAATCCGAAATAGGGTAAATCATACCTGCATCAAGAAGTTTGATAACCTCTGTTTTGATGACTTCATGGATTTTTGGATTCACCCTTCGTTGGCTTTGAATTGTGGGCTTAAAGTCGTCCTCCATGAGAATTTTGTGTGTGCAGAAGTGAGGATCAATTCCACGAATGTCGGAGATTTTCCAAGCGATAGCTGTTTTATGCTTCTTCAACACGGCGACAAGTCGGGCTTTTTCTTCTTCTTTTAGGTCCTTTGAGATGATGACGGGCGACTTCTCGTTGTCTTCAAGGAAAACGTACTCAAGATGAGGAGGTAGGTCCTTAAGCTCAAGAGTGGGAGGATCCTCAATAGATGGTGAAACTAACGATGGATCATCATTAGTCACCTCTTTAGGAGAAGGAGGATCAATAGCAGTAACCGTCGGAGATAGAGGAGAAAGATTATCTTCTTTGAGAAGGTTTTCAATGAGGCGGAGATCTTCATCCCAATTGGTAGTAGAATCGTCATTGTCTAAATTCACATCTCCCATGTTGGCTTCCAAATCTTTCCAAAGGAAATCACTTTCTCCAAATATAGATAGTGATGAGTCGATAGAGGAAACGGTCTCAACATTAGGAAGAGAGGTAGGAATACTTTTACAAGCATCTTTGAAGTGTTCTTCACAAGCCTCATCAAGAACGTCAATACAATTAACACTCTCGTATGAATAAGGCTGTTTAGAAAGCTTTCCCATTTTGAAGACGATCTTATCGTCACCCACTCTCATGATAAGCTCACCGGCTTCAACATCGATTAGAGTGCGACCGGTCCTCAGGAATGGACGACCAACGATCAATGGCACACGAGGGTCCATGTCGTAGTCAACAACGACGAAATCAGCAGGAAAAGTGAATTTGTCGACTCCTACAAAGACGTCTTCGGCTATCCCCACTGGATAAACAACCGTACGGTTAGCTAATTCCAAAGTCATTTTGGTGGGGACTAGCTCAGGGAGAGATAATTGCTTCCAAACGCTTAGAGGCATTAGATTAATACTGGCACCTAGATCGGCTAGGGCCATGCAATTCTCTACTCCCGGGAAGTTGCAAGGGATTAGGAAACGACCCGGATCACCAAGTTTGGTTGGCAATTTCCTTAAGAGCACTGCAGAGCAATTCTCATTAAGTTGGGTGTTGGAAATATCAAGAAGCTTCTCCTTGTCGTTTATAAGATCTTTAAACATCTTAGCGTATTTGGGCATGTGAGCGAGAGCCTCGGCAAAGGAGATGTTAAAATTCAATTGTTTAAACATTTTGAGAAAGTTTGAAACTTGAATATCATCCTTGCTCTTTTGCTTCTCTTTCCTCAACCTTGAAGGATAAGGTATATTGGTTGAAGAAGAAGGCTTTAGGGGAATAGGATCACTCACAACCACGGGTGGTGGGGAAATGGGGGTAGAAGGTGAAGGAAGCAGAGAAATTGGGGAAGTAGAAGGATGAGGAATAGTAGCAGGTGACTCGTTCTCCTTAGTCACAACCACCGGTGGAGGTATAGGAAGCTCGGGTTCCTTGGTACCTTTGCCACTGCGAGTGGTGATTGCTTTCATCTCCCCTCTTGGATTCGCAACGGTGTTACTCAGAAGAGTACCCGAAGAAGAGGGTTGACTACCTTGGAAGAAACTAGCCATCATGTTCTTCAAGTCATTCGTTTGACTATCCAAAGTATTTCTCATGTCGGCTCTCAAATCGTTCCCTTGTTTGACCAAGTCTGCTTTCAGGTTGAGCACTTCCCGCTGAAGATTTCCCACGATCACATCGTTAGTCCTCATATAAGTTTCCACTTCTTGGTGAAGAGCTGTGGGTTGGTTGGGAGGAGCATTGTAAGCGGTTGGTTGATAAGCAGGTTGCTGGTATACTTGGTTGTTTCGTTGAGATGGTTGTTGCTGCTTATGAGGTGGGATGTATGGTGTACGAGGTTGTTGTTGTTGTTGAGGAGGGCGATTGAGGTTTTGTTGTTGGTTTGGGTTGCTTGGAGGAAAACCGGGTGGTGAGAGGTAGTTGTTGGAGCGGTAGCTAAGCAAATTACGGTCATCTTGAGGTCTAGCTTGATAAGCAGGTTGAGGATAGGTGCCATAGGCTGCATTCACATTTTCAGAAGGGTAGTCTTGGGTGGCAGTACAAGTGGTGTAAGAGTGAGGACCCCCGCATATCTCACAAGGTTGGCTGACAACATTGACTTGAGCGTTTTTAGCGTTGTTGTTGTTGTTGTTGCTGACGGTGTGGGTAACAAGCGATTCAAGAAGCGTAGTGATTTTGTCCAGTCGCTTGTCGCTGTCACTAGTGCTAGCACTAGCGACATTGGTCCGAACACTCTTGGTTTGCACACGAGACTTATTCTCAATGATATCCTAAGCAGCATTGGAAGTCTTAGCCAAAAGATTACCCCCCGAGGCACTGTTTAGTGAATCTTGGTCACTCATGCTTAAGCCATTGTAAAAAGTATTAATTTGATGTACTTTGGTAAAACCATGTTGTGGGCATTTTCTTAAAAGATCTTTAAAACGATCCCAAGATTCACTGAACGACTCATCGTACTTTTGTTCAAAATTTATGATTTCATTCCGCAAAGCGGTAGTACGAGAGGGTGGGAAAAAGTAATTGATAAACTTGGTTTCCAAATCCGTCCACGAGAGAATACTCTATGGCGGTTCCTTAGCAAGCCAATGCCGGGCTTGTCCCTCTAAAGAAAAGGGAAAAAGTTGTAACCTGATAACCTCTTGTGGAACACCATTGAACTTGACCGTGTTAGTGAGTTGCAAGAATCTCTTGATGTGGTCGTGTGGATCGTTAATGGTACGCCCTAAGAATGGTTGAGCAGAGACCATCTGGATAAAGCCTGATTTGAGCTCGAAATTGTTGGCGGCAATCGGGGGTATGACAATTGGATCAGTGTTGCCATCTACATGAGCTTGCAGCAATTCAATCATCGGGCGATTATCCGGTTGAGGCTCATTGTTGTTGTTATTATTCATGTTGTTGAAAGGTGGGTTGTTGTTGTTATTATTATTGTTTGGAGGTGGTATGTTGTTGTTGCTTTGTACACCGGCCATGTCTAAGTGATCGAGAGGCTCGGGCTCTTGATAAGACGTGGATCGAGTGCGCATACACCTGCAAAAGAACGAACAAGAGAAAAACAAAGCAAAATATTTTTGGTTTTTATGTTTTTTTACTTTATAGGATTTTTGAAATTTTATATTTTTTAGGATTTTTTGAAATTTTTTGTGAAAAAGTAACGTTCACGGGGAACGGATCCCAAAATCCAAGTTTTCACAAAAAACTTTTGATCTTAACGAGAAGAGCCGGCAGCGGCGCCATTTGATACTAGTGATTTTGTATGGGTTCTAAGTTCATCTCTCGATATCCTCTCGAATTGATCTCAGTTCTAAGTGGAATGATTGTTCTTGGTTACTAAAAAAAAGGTTTGGTTTTCTAATCTACTAAATGTTAAATGCGCGAAAATGTAAACTTAAATTTAATGGCAATTTAATAACAGTTAATTAAAACTAAAATTAAAATATGAAATAGAAATGAAGAAACGATAGTACTAAAGAAACAGTAACAATTAAAGATGCTCAATAGAAAACTGATTCGGAAGTTAACCTTGATTCGGAACTTTATTAGGAACCCTCATGCGGAACTTGATTCGGAAGTTGATTCGGAAGTTAGTTCAGAAGTATTGACTATTTCGGAACTTTCTAACAAAAAAACTCATTCGGAACTTCTTGAGGAACCGTTCATCCGGAACTTTATGTTCATTCGGAAGTTTAAGTTCATTCGGAACTTTTGTTCATCCGGAACTTAAGGTTCATCCGGAACTTTTGGATTGACTCGGAACTTTTTAACAAAAATTCATTCGGAACTTTAAAACTCACTCGGAACTTTTAAAAAGGGGATTCATTCGGAACTATCAACTCATGCGGAACTTGTGTTCATCCGGAAGTCTTAATTCATTCGGAACTTTTTAGTTCATTCGGAAGTTTTTGGTTCATCCGGAACTTTTTGGTTCATCCGGAACCTGGGAAACTAAAAAACAGTTACTTAAGCCGAAGAACAAGGGAATCGATTTTAAGCCAAAAATCACCAAGTTTTTCACCAAAACTTAAATAAAACTTAACACGAATGGTATTCTAACCAATAACTACAAATCCCATCAATAAAAACATGAAACCCAACAACTTTTGAAGATCAAATCAATCAAATAAGAACTTAAGAACTTGAAATAAAAGATGATGATGAACAAGATGAAATGGAAAGATTAAACAAGAACTTGTATTGAATGATTAATGTTTTAACAATCACTAAACAAGGATGAAATTACAAGATTGAAAATTAAAGATCAAAATCACCAAACACCCTAGTGGTGTTGGTGATGCTACGAAACAGAAAAGAGAAAAAGAAGGAGAGAAGAAAAACTGAAAAACTAACTCGCACTATTGTGTGAGGGGATCCCTTTATATAGGTGTCCCCTTTGGTTGGTGAGTGGGCTTTCTCCCGTTCTTCTTGTCTTCTCGTCTTTTCAGAAAAGTTGACGTTTTCGATTCTGATTCGGGATTTGTCGTCGATTAAATTCAACTCGTCTTTTAATTTCTTCGTTTAATAGACTTGAGTTTCTTCGACTAATGAAAATCTTCCATCTTTGGTCCTTTTCTTCGATAAATCTTCAAATAGGTCCAGTGACTTCAAATCTTTTGCATCTCTTGGACAATAGACTTTATCTTGAGTCTTTTTCTTCGGTAAATCCCGTGCAATCCCATGTTTTCTCCATTATCCATCCGGTTGGCTCTGAAAACACAATAAACACAAAAACAACGCATAAATCCAAACAAATGATATTAAATACGCGTTTAGGTCTCGTTTTAGCCATAATTAAGTGGTAAAAGGATGGGTGTTTTCACACCTATCACCTCACGCAATGATAAAATAAAACACTAACTACACTTTTATTCAACTTTTGACAACTTTATTTTGCAAAGACATAATGTATTGCTTTCATTATTTGAAAAATAACTTTTAGCATCATAAAACTCAAATAGATTCATCGTCCCCGACTTTTCACTTTTCCAAGCCAAGTGCAAAAACAAGATCATTGTCAATCATAAGCCCCAAAATTAAACCAACTCATACAAGTAATTTGTGTTAAACTCAATCTCCTATTATTCCTAATTGTATCCCTCGATTTTATTTGTCATTCACCCAAAGGCTCATTTGACTTTATTTGATATTTATTAGTCCAAAAATGAAGGCAAGAACAGTGTAAACTCAACACTCAAAACCTAACCTCGACTTCAAAAACCGTTGTCACTAAAGAAAGCCCACATCAAGGATAACTTAACATGATTTGAGGGATAAATCCCCGGACCCGAAATTTGGCTAATATGGCTACTTAAAAGCAAAAATAAAACCTACACAGTCAATTATGACCTTATTAATGGAGTTAGCAACAATCACATCATACCACCTTGCGGCTCTTTAAGATGTAATTGTGCTCCTTATTTAAAATCCACACCCGAAGGCTCCTTGGACAAAAATAAGGGAATTGACATTCACCATCCCACCTTACGGCTCATGATGATGAAGCAATTTTTATTCAACACGTCCCCTTGCCATACACCCTAAGGCTCTAATTACAAGGTTAGTGCTACATGACTCCCACCCGAAGGCTCCTAGAGAACATGTTTTTATTATTCTTCTTATTAATATGATATGTAGAATAAGCCAAATTTCCGCAATCCCATGATCAAAAGTCCATGACGCTGACACCCTTAATATGTTCTCACTTTAATTACAAAGGAAGAAAAAGAAGGAGTTACGAGTTAAGATATCAAGCCTAAACCGCTAAAAACTTCATTTATTAAGCAATTATTATTCAAGTGTGGAAAGTAAATACGAGGAGATTAAATCAAACACAAAAATACTTGCACAAAGAAGAATTAATTCTAGGAACTTATGATTGAACTCTATCATCTCTTGTTCTTCATATTGTAAAATTTCAAAAATGTGAAATCAATGGATACTTAGCCTATTAAATTAAAGTTTTGGGTTTTCAAGTCATCTATAGGATCTTGCATCTTCTTATACTTTTTCAAGTTTTAGAATTTGCGTTTTAAAGTTCCCTTGATAGACGACTTTCTAGGATCAATTATAGGAACTTGCGAAAAGTTCTTGTTCTTAACTCGTATGATTTAAGACTTTTGCAATTTAAAGCTCCCTATATTAAAGCCTAGCAAAACTTAATTCAAATACGTTATTGAAAAGCTAAGGTAAAAACCAAGTCAAGTCAAAAACTATTTTTATTTTCACCAACAGAAAGCCTACATTTGTGTCAAAAGCACTTATTTTATTTATTAAAAATTAAAAATAACACTAAAAATTTAAAATTTTATTGAAAAATGAGAAAAAACAATTACGTTTAGACACGACAAAAGCAATTGCAAGCGATTATATCGATTGACTCCCCCATGCTAAAACCAAACATTGTCCTCAATGTTTCTTAGCTCAAGAGTAACACCCCTTGCTAAAACACGAAGAGTCT
Organism: Glebionis coronaria; assembly: GCA_025667525.1. Lineage (NCBI taxonomy): Eukaryota > Viridiplantae > Streptophyta > Magnoliopsida > Asterales > Asteraceae > Glebionis > Glebionis coronaria. Next base: position 913,596 of record JANFOE010000637.1, on the reverse strand, counting down.
AATGCAAAATCCTAACATGGAAAGAGCACGCAAATCTATAAGCCGTTTATTAATTATGCCTCAAGATAAAACGTTAGTCGATAAAAATCAAAGGATAAAGAGTGTGCCCCTTTTTGGCAATCAAAGTAAGGAAGATCAAGTGGACCGGCAAAAACCGAACACGAGAGTCTTCAATGATTAGGGTCATACCTAAGATTCACAACACAACAAAACACGAGCACGAGCTTGAAAGATCAAGCCTTATTAGTTGTTAGAAAATAGAAAGAAGATAGAATGTATGGGACTCCCCCACAAGGCACCTCGTTTTTGTTAACCGAGTAATGAGCTCGACTCGATCCCCACATTCATTGGTCCTTAGGGAAAATAGTGAAAAACGGCATAATGGAATAAATTCCATAATAAAGCACGATGCCGGGGTCAAAGATCTCATCCTCGTTGTCGGATGACAAGCGAAAGGATAAAACTCCAACATAAATCTCTAAAAAGAGATAATAGTCACAAATCACGAAATGGATGTAGCATGCTCCCCGAGGTAAACTCGCACCAAGATAATCGAAAAGTCTTTCAATTATTACATCGGTGAAAGGCCGAGATTTCCCTAAATAAACGATCCCGGGATCGAATACCTCGTCCTAGGGAGAGAAAGGAATAGACAACACGGTGTCGTCCCCCATGCTAATCCAAGATCATATAAAGCACATTGTAATGGTGGGATAAAAGTCTCAACCATAGTGGAATCAACATTCTTAGCTTTAACGACCATTTCACCATTAGAGATGTGATCAATCGGGTCATGGTCCTCAATATGAGACACATGAAAAACCCGCACATTAAGTTCAAAGTGGGTGGAAGGAGGACTTGGGACGAAATCATCATCAAGTAAATTCTCTAAAAAGAGAGAGTCCCCCTCCGGGTCGATTTCATCAACACCCGGTGGTATCGAATCATTAGAAGCAAGAAAAGTGTCAATCTCCTCCATAAGTGGATCATTATCCTCAACGGGAATAGGAGATGGAGAGAAAGACTTGTCATTAGTCTTAGAATTCAAAGTCTCGATCTTAGATATGAGAAGATAGAGGTTTGATAACTTCTCACGAAGAATCACGTCTTCTACATCTAAATGAGTAAGTTCATCGGTGAACTTCTCAAGGATCGGAATAGTCAAATCAACCTCATATCCCGCTGGAAATGGGTCTAAAGGAGCAAGTTGAAAAGTGAACCTCTCAAATACCGGATCACTATCATCCTCATTTCCCGGTGGAAATGGGTGAATAAGAGTAGGTTCATCGGTAAACCCCTCAAAATCCGAGTCGTGAATATCGTCTTTATAAGAAAGTTCATCGGAGAACTCCTCATTAGAAAATTCACTAGAAGTAGAATCATTCTTAAAATCTTCATTTCCATCACAATTTTCATCATTAGAATTGGAGAAAACATCAAAGTGAATGGAAGAAGTAGAGTCATCACAATGTGGCAAATCACACGTCTCATTGGAAATACGGTCGAACTCACTTGGGTTTTGAACAAGAATCTCAACACGACTTTATTACTTCGTCCGATTCCGTATCCGGAATAGTGTTAATATGCTCGTCCCCCTTGCTTAGAGAATTTTCGGGTTCCACGATGGAAGAATCATGAATAGGAGTAATGATGTCATGAGATGGAGTGAAATCAAAGATATCCTCATCATCGTCATCGTCCAAAAGAAGAGAACGCTCGAGTTCACGATTAGCAAGGTATTTTTCTTCCGCTTGAGCTCGTTCTTTCTCTCGAATTTCAATGCTTAAACCATTATAATTTTGCGAAAGTTGTCTAATCTTAAGTTCACAATCTCTTTTAAATCCCTCCTCAATTATCTCTCCATGGAATCTTCGACTTCCCAATTCATTAGTTATATCATTAATCTCTTGATTGATTTGTCTCTTTTCTAGCAACATATCTTAAATGCTCTTTTTAACAATTTCCACATTTCTTTGATTCATTATTTGTTGGAAATTTTTTTCAAGTCGTTCAATATCGAAAGAATATTGTAGAGATTGGTCAAAACCGGAAGGAATCGAATTATAGCAAGGAGTAGGCTCATAAAAACTTTGATCCATCGGTTGACAACAAAAGCTCTCGTGAGGACCTCCACAATACTCACAACAAAGATATTGTTGTGGTAAACTCGGCAAATCTTGTTAATAACAATTATCATTAAAGTTTTGATTGTAGCTCGGTTCTTGCTCGTAATAAGCGAGAATCGATGCAAACAATCATCACCAAAATGAGAATCGTTTCCACAAAACTCACACGAGGGTGTCTTGTATGTAGGGTGTGGAGGTGGGTAAAAATCGAGAGAATTATTCGAAAAATTCGGGTTTTCACATGAAGTAATTTCATTACAACAAGGACAAAATCCAACTCGTATATCGTGACGTAAGTCATTTCCACAACGCTCACACGTACACCACCGACATGGTAAAAAACCATATAACGGTTCTCCACACCCTTCACAATTGACGAAAGAATTAAAAATAGGAGGGTGAGGAGAAAAAGAATTAAACATGATAGAGGATTAAGAAGATTATTTTTGGTATTTTTCATAAATCGATAAAAATGATACATAATATATAATATAAAAATTACAAAACTTTCCGAGGACGGAAAGGGTCTTCAAATCAACGATCAACAAATCTCACAAAGACGAATCGTACACAAGATCCCCGGCAGTGGCGCCAAAATTTTTGATGTGATCGTGATAATATAGTGATAATTAAGATACGTTATAGGGTAAATTAGAAAATTACCTTTAGGAAAAAGTAATAGTCTAAAATTACCAAAGACGAATTCAATTAAACACGTGATGAACCAAGTTCGTTGTACACGAAGATCGAGTGAATTTGAGACGTTTTTGTTTTGAATTGGACAATTGATTTGAATTGGTTTTCGGTTTTTAAACTAAAAATTAAATCTACCAATTTAAATCCTAAATTTATCCTAAAGTGCATGAATCGTAAACCCGAATTATTTTATCTAATAACAATTACTTAAAGTTGAAAACTTTTAACTATTTAAAATAAACAATCTATTAAAAATCTATTTTAAAATTAATTCATTTAATTAAAATCAATATTAAATCTATTAAAAATTTTAATAAATCTGTTTTAGAAAATTATTTTAACAAAATCTATTTAAAAACCAAATTAATTAAAATTTATATTAGTTAAAAACTAATTTATTTAAAAACTAATGTTAAATTCTAATTTTAAATTTCTCACATATATTTTTTTTTATTTTATTTATTTATTTTCTTTACAAACTTTATAAAATGAATTAAAACAAATTTTATAATTTTAATTAATGAAAACTTGTATTTGACACAACTAAAAATCTGACAGCCAAACTTAAAGAGCTATATTAATTACTATGACAGAAATATAACAAAAACAAGAAGCTAGCAGAGATGGTTAAGTAAATTGGCCCATGACCAGGAGGTCATGGGTTCGAGTCCCACGGGGGACTATTTTTTGGATATTTATTTTATGAACAGTAAATAAAGTATATTAACATTATAGTTCCAAAAGTAAAAATACACAACAAATAACTAGTAAAAAAATAACACAGATACATTAATAGTGAATCACAAAAATCAGTAAATTGAATAGAAAAGCACCCTAGGAAAGATAATTCAGCAGACAACTTAAAACCAAGCAAGAAGCAATCAAATCAGCAAATAAAACTTCAACAGTTAACTCACAAGATCTAGTTTACTCAACTTAAATCCCAGATCAAAATAACTTCAATTGGTGATAATGTTACACATGGTGCAACAAATAAGAATCCAAACGCAGCAGCATCATAACAAAATACTATAGCCACCGTCTACAATTACGCAACTCAACAATAGAAATCTTAGCAGTCCTACATCAATAATCTCTTAAACAAGCAAACAACAGCAGCAGAAAGTTATTATTTTTAAACTAAATACACAACAGCGAGTAAACGTAAACATTTTAACGAATTCAGTAGCAACTTAACTGTGGATTTGCTATAAGCTAATCCGGTGGTCTAGTAGGGTGATAGATGGTGGAAGCCATAGATGAAGTTGAGAGAGAAGAGTGGTTGTGTGTGAAAATGAAGAAAGATGTATTAAACTAGAAAGTGACCACAAGCAACACCCCTCCTTGGAAGCTAAGGAGGGGTATATATAGTCACACACGATACGTAAACTATACAACGAGCCTAGTCTAGTCTAAACGTGTGTGACTATGATAACTAATGGGAATTCTTAAATGTCGTCACATAAAGTGAGTTTCCAACAATCTTCCCCCATGGGACGACGTGTAGAATTCCTTACAATATTTTCCTAACAAGTACATAATGATAAGAACAAGAGCTTTCATGAAGCGTCCAATGCTGATGAAGTCTTCTGAGGCCTTCGTCTTCAAAACGACTCATCTTTAAAGTAACTTGTAGAAGAAATACTTTAACCGCACGAGCTAAGTAACCCATACACTTCTGGTTAAGGAGAAGCTTCTGAATTAGCTTCCCCCTAATTCATGCCACATAAACTTGATGTAGAAGCTTTTAGATAGCTTCCCCCTAAATCGACAATCCTCATAAGCAACTTCAAAGCTTTCAATAAAGCTTAGAATGATTAAACGCACAGCGGAATCTAACAAGCAAATCCCATCATATAACATGATAACCTTGCTAAGAGGGATTGAAAGTAAGGGGTACACCAAGTAGATCAACAACTTTTCTTCTCACGCTTGAATAATTCTTCTAAATTTTTCTTCCCCCTGAGAGTTCATGTTATGCATACCAGAAAGAATCAAGACATTTCTTCCTCCACATAGTTGAAGAAAGTAAATCAATCCCACTTATGAAGCTCAAATACTGAAGTGGACACTTTATCCCATTCATGAAGTTGACATCGTAACACCAGAGTCAATTAAGTCCCGGAAATGCACATATCTTCTTCCGGAGATGCACCAGAGTCAATTAAGTCCCGGGAATGCATATAGGATAATGATGATGAGTAATTGCAACAACCAAACATTTAAACATCGAATCAGTAGTGTACCGTTTAGAGATTGATAACACCACGAGTTATAACACTGATTTTCTCTGCGGCTATGACAAATGTCATCCCGGAATGTCTTCAAATCAAAAGAAGGTATGAAGTTCATCACGTGTACTCGTTGTGCGTTCAATGTGTCTTCTTCTTCCCCCATCAATAAATCGTAAGCACATGAACCTGAAAATCTCGAGAGAATAATAAATAAGCTTAATTATATTCGGTGAGAATCAGCTGTTGATCGAAAATCTCTTCTCATAAACTGTCCATGGCCACCTTTACCAACCCACGTGAAAGCAATTTGAAGTGACCACTGATAGAATGAACCGGATACATCAAACATGAAGCTGAATAAAAATCCTTCGATATTGTGCCTTAAGCTTGCACTATTGTTGAATGAAGAACGGTGGAGAAATCTCTAAGTACTTAATGCATCACTGAAGAAGTCTATAAGTACAACACCTCTTGAAATTATCCACGTCGACTAAGCGCGTGACACTGAGTACAACAATGTAACCACTTTAAGTGATAGTTATGCGAGTCATCAACCAACCACCCCGAACCCGGAAACCAGATAAACAAGTCGTCATTCTAAGATTAAGCACGAGCAAGTTATCTGTTCAAGGATAAAATAAGTACACGCCTTCGAAGAAATTCGTCTCCGTCTTCAAATAATTAATACCCGATCCAAAAAAAATCTGTAGTCACTAAAAAAATCGCCCATTTTTTCTTGGTCTCGTCTCAAATAAATTCTCGTCACATTTGTCGCGTCACTTTGTCACGTCACTTGTTGTCTCGTTAAAACCCCGGTTATAACCAACAATGCAACATTTTCCAAAAATTATCCAAAATAATGAATTTTGAGAGAAAAAAAAATTTCGGATAAATTTACAACTATTGGCCCATCAATGAATAATTATCCAACACCACCATTAATATATATGGACACACTAAGAAAAAATAGCCCAAATATAATAATACTACCATAAATGGTAGTATCATAAATTGCTAAATATTATGCCCATGTGCCCGGTTCTGCTTTAGCATGTCACTAGGTGGGTAGGTTTAAAAACAAACGTGGCATACTCAAAACGAATGCCAACGCAATGTAAGTAAAACTTAGGATATATAAAAAATCTATCATTGACCAAAATCAAATCTCACACCCCTTCTTTGGTTTCTCGAAACCTCCGCTCCACATTGTAAATTTCGCCCCATATGGCCACGTGTAGGTATCAAGTCAACATTTATATGGGATATAAGAAATGAACCCAATACAACTCACCATTTACCTAAACCTAAATAGAAAAATCCGCCCCATTTTCACCTTGTGTACACCGCCAGTTCTATCTCCCAAATCTCCAATCAACATCATCTGATCATCAATCTATTTGACTATCATATTTCATCTAAAACACCGCCACTTACATCTCAAATCAAACACATCATGAACATCAATCATCTAAACCCATCTATCAGAAATTAATATCAACACCAAGAAATTAAACTAACTGATGTAGTGTTTTTACTACCCTTTAGGAAAAGAGCAATAAAATAGGGCAAGTAGGCACGACGATTTAGGAAAACCGTGTGTGAATGACCCTAAGTGAGTTCGTTCTCGAGGAGGCTAGTGTGTTGTGTGATGAGTTGATTAGTGATGATTTTATTGTTATGAGAAGAAAAGAGAAAAGAAAGAAAAAAGAAAAGACGGTTACGAAGACGGATCAAGCTAAGACGAAAACGCGTTCACGTAAAACCGTAAATAGTGCAAAAATAAAAATTTTAACCTAAAAATTCCTAAAAATTACTAAAAATCCACAATAATATTCTAAGAGTTTACAAAAAATCAAAACTTGCTAAAAGCTTTTAATTAATTAGATAATGACTTTTTAATGCTAATTAAAGCCCTAAAAATCACAATTAATTATTAAAAAGCCCTAAACAAGATCTTAAAGTTTGTAAACCTCAAAAATGACCTAATTAAGCTAAAAAGTACTTTTTAAAATTTTAAAACCAATTAAAACTATTTTTAAACACTTAAAAACTATTAAAATCAATTAAAACTTAAATTAATTCTAGAAAATAAATGAAAAGCCCTAAAAATATTTGGAAAGTTACAAATTTCCTAATTAAGTGTCTACAATCTAGGAAAAATGAAAAAATTAGAAAAAACAAACTTTTAATTTTTAATAATAAAATAATAATAAAATAATAAAAAAATTCAAAGTTTACTAAAAAATTCTAAAAAATTACCAAAAATTCTAAATAATGTAACTAAGACATAAATGCAATTAAAAGTTTCTAAAACCTATTTAATAATTTTATATTTAATTTTAAAGTTGGTAAAAAACCCTAAAATCCTATAAAATCAAAAATAAGACTTTTTGAAAACTTTTTTGGCTGTAAACCTCAAAAATATAAATAAAAACCTAAAAACTATTTTTTCAGATTTTTAAAACTACTTTTGCTATTTTTAAACTAATTAAATAAAAACGGGTAATTAAAAAATGATTTAAAAATAAATAAAGAAAGAGAAAAATTAAAACTTTGTGCTAAAAATCTTAAACTAAGTGACAAACAAAGGAAAAATGAAAACAAGCAGAAAAGCTTATACAATAAGCTTAAATAAGCTGAAATAGCTACGACTTATTTTAGATAAGCCAAAACACAAACCCTTTAAATATATTATGGAAACACCCTTGGTCAGTAAAAGACCCAAGGGCGCAATGGTAGTGAGTGTGTGAGGTGAGAAGGATGGCACAGGTTCGAGCCTTGGCCAGTCCTTTTTGCACTTTTTTTTTTTACTTTTAAAACTTAAACCTGATGATTCTTAACTCACAAAAACACAAACACAAATCAATTTAGATCAAATTAAGACTTACAGAATATAAAAACGATGCCCAGTTCACTTTTTTGAAAACACAAAGAAGAACAGTCTTCAATTGTGAAAATAATGATCAAGAGGGCTTGATCTTGGTTTTTTTGTGGATGATTGTTGGACAAGAAGGCACCCCTATACTCATTTGAGTATAGGGAGTCAAGACAACACAAAAACAACAAGTTTAGCACACAATCAAGCACAAAAATGCACACAAATAGCACAAGATGGTTTCTGATATAGCTATATGCTAACTGATGAATATTGTGCTATGTTACTCTCACAAAAACGAATTTCAAGCCTCAAAATATTGCATACAAGTGTACCAGATCATATAAAAACCATACACAATCCTAAACAAACCTATCATCTAGCAATGATTCAGATTGGTGGCACAAATTCTCTTAAAAATAAGCAGAAAAGTGCACTTACTGATTTTAGTGTGCTATCTTCCAGTTTTAACATGCAAAGTGACTCTAATCCTATCTAAACCAATTGCCACTTACTGATAACACATATCTCATGCATCCTAAGTGTGTCTAGATGACTTTTTAAACCAAAAGCTCTCAATAATCCTAGCCAAAACTCAAATCCAAACACCCCTTTCACTTCTGAAAATCATTATTTTCAAACCAAATCAATTTAAAATCCTACCAAACTGATTATGAATACTTGAATCATGCAAATAATCAACAAATCAGTGAAATCAAACACTTAACAAGCCTATAACCAACACTTCACAAATTTCATGCAAAATCAACTTAAATTGAAAACTGAAAAAGGAACAAGTATGCTACCTTGTTGGACCTACATCCAGGCCCAACAGTGACTGCTATGTCACCTCCCACAAGCTCGGGCTTGTGCTGAACCCTTGACAAACAATATCAAAAAAAACCTGCTAAGAGAAAATGAAAACACAAAGCAATATACTCTTTCTGATTTTTCTTTCTAAAAACTTTTTCAATCTTACAAACCAACAATACTAGAACTTAGAACACGTTTTTGAAACCAAAACTTCAAGAATCCAAGAACTCCATTTCCACTTTCACTTCTTTGGAAAACTTGGATTTCTGAAATTATCTAAAGCTTATCAAAACCTTTTTGAAACTTGAAACACACAAAGTGTTTAAAAGATGAAATGTGGAACTCAGAATCTAGCTATCCAATACCAAACTTTTAAAAAAGATAAAAGGAATTACAATTTCAATAAAAATACCAGACTTTATATTTCAAAAAATGCATTACAAGGTTTAGCTAGAAAAACTGGAACAAAAAATAAAATGAGACACATGCGTCCCATTTATACTAGCTAATGGATAATTCTAGAAAACTAATAAAATAATACAATGTGTAAACCCTAAGGTGCAAATTTCCAGAAATGCCCTCTTGTCTCTTGGTCAAATCGTGCCATGTGAATGCCAGTTGTTGTGATATTTGAATGCATCTGAGTCGTTGGACAACCCTTTGGGACCAAGGAAATCATGTGAGCTGTTGATTTGGTCGTTTTTAGGTTTTTGAGGGAAAGGGACGGGGCAGGGGAGGGTCCCACAAGACACATGGGTGTGTCTTGTGGTGATTTGGGATGTGGGTTAGGGTGACAAAAGAGTTAATTAAGGATCTGGAGGGTTTGGTGAAAAATCCCTTTGATTTACTCTTAATTGAACCTGGGTGGATTACGGTTTAAGGGGGGGGGGGGGTTTAATCCTTTTTGGGAAATAAGTTATTTTAAAAAGGTGTTAGGAGGGAAAGTGGGGTGGTTTGACACGTTGACCCAGGTTTATTAATTAAACCTGGTATTGGGTTATGGGTTACGGGGTGGGTAAGTGGGTAAGGGTTTGGGTAAATGGGTGGGTTATGGTGACGTGTAAGCTTCTGAGTGGTGGTGAGGGTTTGGTTGTTTGGCAGAAAAGGCCCCCAAGGTTTCTTTCTTCTTTCACTTTGTATAAACAGCAAACAAACTTCATCCCCTTTGTATTTAACTTTGACATATTGTCATTTTTGGCACATATTGTTTTCAAGCTTGTAAACAAGGACCTTTAATGCATATTCTTGGATTCTTCAAGGGTAAAACTTGTGTAATCTTCAAACATGGAGGACCTTTGTTGACAATCTTGATTTCTTCAAGGTCTTAACTTGCCAAGTCTTCAAAAATGAGGGACTAAAGTTGCCAATCTTCAAAACTTCAAGGTCCATTTTGGAAATTCCAGATTTGGGTCCGGTTCATTGTGCGTCTTCGTTTCCCGTGTTCGTTTTTGAATAATTCTTGTGATCTTTTTGCCATTTCCTCAATATTCGTGCCTAAAAATACACAAGTAACAAACACGAGCATATATTTGGGTATTTTAATGATATTTTATGCATTTTAAGCCCGATTTGGACGATGAGACTATGTATAAAAGCAGTCTCATCACTCCCCCATACTAAACCATTGCCGTGCCCTCACGCAATGCTAGAATAAAGTATCGTAGCATCTCCAAAATTCATTTTTATTCACTTTATTGGAATGATAAACTAGCTACACTACTACTATTACTACTACTTGCGTTATAGACATAATGTATGATTTTCATCGCAAAATGGGACGTTTAGGTTCATATAACAAGAACACATGAATGCTTCGTTAGAAATAATTTCATCGTCCTCGATTTTCACTCTAATTCCATGCCAAGCGTGCAACGAGATCACTGTCATTATAAGTTAGTAATGCTAACACTACTCATATGCCCTAATCACGTACTTATCCTCCCATTATTCCAAAGTTGTATCTCTTATATTTTATTTTGTCTTGAATGTTTCACGAGGATACATTGTTTGACTTATGCGATAATATAGATTTAGGTCTAAAAATAGAGTCCTAACGGTGTAACTAAGACCATCAAATCAATAACCCCTCCTAATAGACAACGATGTTAAAAAATTAAGTTGACAAGAAGAATCGTAAAACACGGTTTTATAACGGTTTTGAACATGAGACTTATTACCAAGACTTTTATACGCCCCCTAACGGAAGGGCCTTATTATCTTTGGTTTACCTCAATCTTTTATTCAACTTCGCCATGAAGCTTTTATTATGACTTCGGTCTTGCCTTGCCTTTTATTATCCGCCTCATCGGTTGTTTTATTAGCCAAAGACGTATATCCTCACGCTAAAGCGAATTTTGGATCTTTAAAGCTTCGAAGATTAAGGCTTGATTCACTTTCAATTTTGTATAGATTTTTCGGCCTTGTGGGGCTTCAAATTGTTTGCTAGATTTAGGTGAGCACTAGAAATCTTATTATTGGGTGAAGCTTTCGGTTATTGGGGTGCCAATACTTCAAAACCGTGACGCTGGCGATAGCTTAATGTCTTCCCAATTTAATTACACGGAAGCTACTAGAAAAGACTAGAAACCCAACAATCCTAACTAAACCGCTAAGTCAATATTTATTAAGCAAAAAATATTTACATGCGAAGGGAGAATAAGCAAACAACGAGAACACATGAGTTTTTGAAAGAATACGAGTACTCTACGTTTAGCATAGTAACTTATAATTAACTCTATCATTTCTCGTCCTCATTTAAGAGACTTAGCCTAATGTGTAGTTAAGGAATCAAAGCTAAGTGCTCAACACGCACGGTCGGGTCAAAAATTACTCTTATTCTCGCCATCAGAAAACCTACATTCGTGTCTTCAAACACTTATAAAACATGAGAAAAATTTTAAAATTTGGCTATTTTTAGCCTTATTTTGCAACAAAATGATAACAAAAGGATAAACTTTGGAAAGCGTGAAGGTTTGGCAAGGCAAGTATCTATTCACCCCCCATACTAAAGTTAAACATTGTCTTCAATGTTTCGAGTCTAGGGGTGCAAACACCCCCATACTAGAGACGTAGTCGAATGCCTAATCTAGCATGGAAAGGGTGTAACCAATAAATTAATAGCCGTTTATGAAGTGTGCTAAAAACCTAACGTTAGAACATCAAAAGGATATATCATGGATATTGGGAAAGTCTTCAAAGCAAACGATCGAGGGCTCCCATAAAACGAACACGAGAGGCTCCAATCGTGAAGATCATGATCTAAGAACCACAATGCACAAACAACCACGGAACAAAGGTTGGAAGGGCACAAATCCCCTCACATTAACTAATTAGAAAGCAATAATATGTACATGGATAAGCATGGGTCTCCCCCACGAGGCACCTTGTTTTTGATAACCGAGTCAAAAGCTCGACTCGAATCCCCATAAATGTGATCATTTAGGGATAATCATGGTATGGTCAATTTTTAGTGGGGCTTACATGATAAAAAAGGCCCAAAAACAACCGGTATTAAGGATTAAGTCCTTTGATGGTGCAAAATACCGGGATCGAAGATGGCGTTCTCGTTTTCATTGGAAAAACTAATCAACGCCACTTCATTATGTGCCAACAAAAACTCAAAGAGTTTGAAGAAAATAGGAGAGAAGAAATAGAAGGGTGGGACAATGTGTAAGTCACTAAAAACATGAGCTACTCGAGGTAGACTCGCACCAATCAAATGAAAAGATTTTCCATTTATTGCATCGGTGGAAGACCGAGATTTCCCTATATAAGCAATTCCAGGATCAAATATCTCGTCCTCGGTGGAGAAAGGGGAGGGAATATAAGGGGATTCCCCCACACTAAGTCCACACTAAGTCCACACAAAGCATCGTCAAAAGGAGAAGACGAGCTTGTAGCACTCAAAACACGTGGTGATGACGGAGTTAGAATTGTAGAAAAATCTTTTAAATTTAATTCAAAATATTTTCCTTTTTCATCTTTTAAACTCTCCTTGTGAAAACCCGATTTAATTATGTCGAAAATATTTGGTGTTTCTAAAGCACTGTTAGTCACACTAAAAATTCTCACATTTTGAAACCGTTTTGGTAAAGGTGGTGGCAAGTTTTCAAAACGTTTGTCGACAAAGAAAACTCCCCCATCGGGATCAACGTATTCATCATCCGAAGAATCATTCACAATTGGAACCGTAGGCTTAACACTCTTAACCTCCACCGGCGGAGGGGACGGAACTTCATTTTTATCAACAACTTCTAAAACTCTTTTTGAAATCTTTTTGCAAATTTTTTTTATGGGATTGACATTGTACAAAGAAGTGATAGAATACACATGAGAAAGCGTAGAGTTTTGAGTTGCATTAATGACGAGTTCTTCCTCATTGAAACGAAGAGTGATTTTCCTTGCATGCACATTGATAAGTGCTCTAGAGGTATCCAAAAAAGATCGACCTAAAATTAACGGAACTTCAGGATCGATAGGAATGTCAACAACAATAAAGTCTACGGGATAGTATAACTTTCCAACTTTAACGAAGACGTCCTCGGCAACTCCACAAGCTAGAATCATAGAATGATCGGCCATCTCGATTGACATTCTTGAAGGAGTGAGATTGGGAAGATTGAGCGATTTAAAAATCTCAAGAGGCATCAAATTAATACTAGCACCAAGATCGGCCAAGGCGTAGCATTCTTCCATGTCTTGTATAGCACATGGGATTAAAAACTTTCCAGGATCATCGACTTTTTGAGGTATGCGGCTCAGAAAAACCGATGAACAACTAGACGATTTTTGCAATTTTTCTTTGTTATTCAACATACTTTTGAAGTTCGCGGAAAATTGAGGCATCATGACTAAGGCGTCGGCAAAACTTGTATTAATATGCAAGTCACGAAACATTTTCATAAAGAGTTCAAATTGATAATTATTTCGTTCTTGTGCCTTTTCCTTGTCTCGTCTTGAAGGGTAGGGTAAAGGTGGTGTGGGTTGGGGCATAGTAGGCATCGGCATTGGAATCTCGGGTTCCATGATTGGTGTGGGTTCAACCGTAGGTGTGGTTTGAGCGGTACTTCGTGGGCTTTAAATGTGCTCCTTTTCTACCATCACCTCGGGTTCTTTTTCTTTTTCCTTCTCCATAAAAGTACTTGGACGAGAAATGGTTTCTTTGAAAGTTTTACCACTACGAGTAGTAATAACCTTCAATTCTCCTTTCGGGTTCACGATGGTATCACTAGGAAGACCACCCGAAGAAGAGGGCTTACACATGATAGCTTCAAACATTTTAGCCATTTGGTCTTCAAACTTAGATTGCCTAGCATCCGCTTTTAACAACTCTTGCTTAATCTCATGTTGACCTTGCTCCATTTTTTGTTGATTTTGTTGGAGACGTGTGACATTTCCTTCCATTTTATTAGCATGAGTTTTAAGTTCATTAGCAAGTTCGTTTTTAAGCTCGTTTTTCAACTCGGATCTTAAGCTAACCATTTCATGTTGCATATTGTCAAACTTAGCATCGTTTGCCTTAGCATAATTCAAAAATTCTCCTTGAAGATTTTTGGTGTGATCATTTTGAAAACCTTGAGTAGAAGTTTGAAAATCACGGTTTTGGTTTTGGTTTGAAACTTGCCCATTTCCACTTTGATAATTACCCTTATTATAGTTCCTTTGATTTCCTTGGTAATTTCCACCTTGGTTGTTGTTTCGATAATTATTAGCATTTTGATTTGGTGGAGCTTGATTTTGGCGGGAACCTTGACCGATTTGGGTATAAGTTCCCGTGGCTACATAAGCACTCGAAGTGTTACCATCCGCGGTAATGCACACGGAAAGATCATGAGCTCCACCACATGACAAACAACTCTTAGAAACCGCTTTAACCGAAGCGGAATTCGAAGCTTCTTGAGCTTTCCAATGGGACATAAGGGTCGAAAACCTATCGAAAAACCGATTTTCCTCATTAGCTTCATCTTGTAAGGCATTGATACTACGAGACGATGATGAGCCCATTTTGGCAACACTCGGTATGTTACGAGGGCTATAAACCTTAGAGCTATTCTCGATTATGACCAAAGCTTCTTCAACCGTTTTACACAAAAAATTACCACCCGCGGCGGCATTTAAGTAATCTCTTTCATGATCATTAAGTCCATTGTAAAACGTGTCGATTTGATGCAAGTCGGAAAAACCGTGATGAGGACATTCATGTAACATCTCCTTAAACCTATTCCAAGCCGTTGAAAAACTTTCATTTGATTCTTGTGAAAATTTTGAAATCTCATTTTTCAAATGCGTAGTCTTAGAGGGCGGAAAAAATTGGTTCACAAATTTCGAAACGAGATCCTTCCACGTCAATATAGAATTGGGTGGCTCTTTCTCTAACCAAATTTTAGCGGGCCCCGCTAAGGAATACGGAAAAAGCATCATCTTAATCGAGTCATTCGAGACATCCTTAAATTTGCACGTGGCGGTAAGACGATTGAATTGGCGGATATGGTTGTGGGGATTGTCCTTCTCATCACCACGGAATTTGTTGTTTTGGATCATCGACAACAAACCCGTTTTCACCTCAAAATTCTCCGCAAGGATTGCGGGAATCATAATAGCTTCTCCATAACCCTCAGTGGGTGCTTGAAGTAACTCCATCATAGTTCGATTCGCCATGGTTGGTGCTTCTCGTACAATGGGTTCGTCAATAGGAGACTCCTCACTAGAATGAGTTGGAGTGGGAGTTTTGTTCTTTCGTCTACGTGCACGTTTTGCTTGATTACGAGTTAGCATAAACGTCACGTACAACGAGGAGACGAGCAAAGAAGATTCTTTTTGGTGTTTTGTATTTTTTAATTTTTTTGTGGTTTTTGATGGTATTAACCTTTTTTTGAAATTGGTGAAATGTATTAAGTAGACAAAAATCTACAAATCTCCTCCTTAATCAAATCTCTCGATTAAAGAAGCCTCAAGGAATGAAAACGATCACGTGAAGTGAACGCCTTCGATGACTTTAGAACGATGGTGGAACACCAAATCGTTCAAGAGGGTTTAATCAATAGAAACCAAGAAAATATATATGATATGTAATAATACTTTGGGTGGCAAAACCCTCGATTCACTCTCAAAATCAAATACGCACAAGCAAGCGGAGGAAACGAGGCGGCGCGAAGCACTTAAGAGCCTTTTTCCTTTAGGTCGTGAAATACAACCGCCTTATACCCACTTTATAGTTTGTATTTTCAAAATTAAGCTTCACGAAAGTATTTATCTATTTTTGCCTTTTTTCTTTGGTTTGAGATTAGAATACAATGATTGGGTAATGACCTCCCAAGTCAAGGTTGTGATTTCTCACGTATTTGGAGTACTTGTGAATTTATTGTTCTACGTATACAATATATTAATAATATTCACACAAAAAACCGAAAAAACGATAATACGTATTAGTAGAGTGCTACTAATACAAATACTATTTATGGCTATATAAAAAAAACAACAATGGTTCAATCAAAACACAACACGCCTCCCCGGCAGCGGCGCCAAAAATGATGTAGTGTTTTTACTACCCTTTAGGAAAAGAGCAATAAAATAGGGCAAGTAGGCACGACGATTTAGGAAAACCGTGTGTGAATGACCCTAAGTGAGTTCGTTCTCGAGGAGGCTAGTGTGTTGTGTGATGAGTTGATTAGTGATGATTTTATTTTTATGAGAAGAGAGAAAAGAAAGAAAAAAGAAAAGACGGTTACGAAGACGGATCAAGCTAAGACGAAAACGCGTTCACGTAAAACCGTAAATAGTGCAAAAATAAAAATTTTAACCTAAAAATTCCTAAAAATTACTAAAAATCCAAAATAATATTCTAAGAGTTTACAAAAAATCAAAACTTGCTAAAACCTTTTAATTAATTAGATAATGACTTTTTAATGCTAATTAAAGCCCTAAAAATCACAATTAATTATTAAAAAGCCCTAAACAAGATCTTAAAGTTTTTAAACCTCAAAAATGACCTAATTAAGCTAAAAAGTATTTTTTTAATTTTTAAAACCAATTAAAAATATTTTTAAACACTTAAAAACTCTTAAAATCAATTAAAACTTAAATTAATTCTAGAAAATAAATGAAAAGCCCTAAAAATATTTGGAAAGTTACAAATTTCCTAATTAAGTGTCTACAATCTAGGAAAAATGAAAAAAGTATAAAAAACAAACTTTAAATTTTTAATAATAAAATAATCAAAAAAATTCAAAGTTTACTAAAAAATTCTAAAAAATTACCAAAAATTCTAAATAATGTAACTAAGACAGAAATGCAATTAAAAGTTTCTAAAACCTATTTAATAATTTTATATTTAATTTTAAAGTTGGTAAAAAACCCTAAAATCCTATAAAATCAAAAATAAGACTTTTTGAAAACTTTTTTGGCTGTAAACCTCAAAAATATAAATAAAAACCTAAAAACTATTTTCTCAGATTTTTAAAACTACTTTTGCTATTTTTAAACTAATTAAATAAAAACGGGTAATTAAAAAATGATTAAAACTAAATAAAGATAGAGAAAAATTAAAACTTTGTGCTAAAAAATCTTAAACTAAGTGACAAACAAAGGAAAAATGAAAACAAGCAGAAAAGCTTATACAATAAGCTTAAATAAGCTGAAATAGCTACGGCTTATTTTAGATAAGCCAAAACACAAACCCTTTAAATATATTATGGAAACACCCTTGGTCAGTAAAAGACCCAAGGGCGCAATGGTAGTGAGTGTGTGAGGTGAGAAGGATGGCGCAGGTTCGAGTCCTGGCCAGTCCTTTTTGCACTTTTTTTTTTAACTTTTAAAACTTATACCTGATGATTCTTAGCTCACAAAAACACAAACACAAATCAATTTAGATCAAATTAAGCCTTACAGAATATAAAAACGATGCCCAGTTCACTTTTTTGAAAACACAAAGAAGAACAGTCTTCAATTGTGAAAATAATGATCAAGAGGGCTTGATCTTGGTTTTTTTGTGGATGATTGTTGGACAAGAAGGCACCCCTATACTCAGTTGAGTATAGGGAGTCAAGACAATACAAAAACAACAAGTTTAGCACACAATCAAGCACAAAAATGCACACAAATAGCACAAGATGGTTTCTGATATGGCTATATGCTAACTGATGAATATTGTGCTATGTTACTCTCACAAAAACGAATTTCAAGCCTCAAAATCTTGCATACAAGTGTACCAGATCACATAAAAACCATACACAATCCTAAACAAACCTATAATCTAGCAATGATTCAGATTGGTGGCACAAATTCTCTTAAAAATAAGCAGAAAAGTGCACTTACTGATTTTAGTGTGCTATCTTCCAATTTTAACATGCAAAGTGACTCTAATCCTATCTAAACCAATTACCACTTACTGATAACACATATCTCATGCATCCTAAGTGTGTCTAGATGACTTTTTAAACCAAAAGCTCTCAATAATCCTTGCCAAAACTCAAATCCAAACACCCCTTTCACTTCTGAAAATCATTATTTTCAAACCAAATCAATTTCAAATCCTACCAAACTGATTATGAACACTTGAATCATGCAAATAACCAACAAATCAGTGAAATCAAACACATAACAAGCCTATAACCAACACTTCACAAATTTCATGCAAAATCAACTTAAATTGAAAACTGAAAAAGGAACAAGTATGCTACCTTGTTGGGCCTACATCCAGGCCCAACAGTGACTGCTATGTCACCTCCCACAAGCTCGGGCTTGTGCTGAACCCTTGACAAACAATATCAACAAAAACCTGCTAAGAGAAAATGAAAACACATAGCAATATACTCTTTCTGATTTTTCTTTCTAAAAACTTTTTCAATCTTACAAACCAACAATACTAGAACTTAGAACACGTTTTTGAAACCAAAACAACTTCAAGAATCCAAGAACTCCATTTCCACTTTCACTTCTTCGGAAAACTTAGATTTCTGAAATTATCAAAAGCTTATCAAAACCTTTTTGAAACTTGAAACACACAAAGTGTTTAAAAGATGAAATGTGGAACTCAGAATCTAGCTATCCAATACCAAACATTTAAAAAAGATAAAAGGAATTACAATTTCAATAAAAATACCAAACTTTATATTTCTAAAAAGGCATTACAAGGTTTAGCTAGAAAAACTGGAACAAAAAATAAAATGAGACACAGGCGTCCCATTTATACTAGCTAATGGATAATTCTAGAAAACTAATAAAATAATACAATGTGTAAACCCAAATGTGCTAATTTCCAGAAATGCCCTCTTGGTCTCTTGGTCAAATCGTGCCATGTGAATGCCAGTTGTTTTTGTGATGTTTGAATGCATCTGAGTCGTTGGACAACCCTTTGGGACCAAGGAAATCATGTGAGCTGTTGATTTGGTCATTTTTGGGTTTTTGAGGGAAAGGGACGGGGCAGGGGAGGGTCCCACAAGACACATGGGTGTGTCTTGTGGTGATTTGGGATGTGGGTTAGGGTGACAAAAGAGTTAATTAGGGATCTGGAGGGTTTGGGGAAAAATCCCTTTGATTTACTCTTAATTGAACCTGGGTGGATTAGGGTTTAAAGGGGGGGGGGGGGGGTTTAATCCTTTTTGGGAAATAAGTTATTTTAAAAAGGTGTTAGGAGGGAAAGTGGGGTGGTTTGACCAGTTGACCCAGGTTTATTAATTAAACCTGGTATTGGGTTATGGGTTACGGGTTGGGTAAGTGGGTAAGGGTTTGGGTAAATAGGTGGGTTATGGTGACGTGTAAGCTTCTGAGTGGTGGTGAGGGTTTGGTTGTTTTGCAGAAAAGGCCCCCAAGGTTTCTTTCTTCTTTCACTTTGTATAAACAACAAACAAACTTCATCCCCTTTGTATTTAACTTTGGCATATTGTCATTTTTGGCACATATTGTTTTCAAGCTTGTAAACAAGGACCTTTAATGCATATTCTTGGATTCTTCAAGGGTAAAACTTGTGTAATCTTCAAACATGGAGGACCTTTGTTGACAATCTTGATTTCTTATAGGTCTTAAATTGCCAAGTCTTCAAAAATGAGGGACTAAAGTTTCCAATCTTCAAAACTTCAAGGTCCAATTTGGAAATTCCATATTTGGGTCCGGTTCATTGTGCGGCTTCGTTTCTCGTGTTCGTTTTTGAATGATTCTTGTGATCTTTTTGCCATTTCCTCAATATCCGTGCCTAAAAATACACAAGTAACAAACACGAGCATATATTTGGGTATTTTAATGATATTTTATGCATTTTAAGCCCGATTTGGACGATGAGACTATGTATAAAAGCAGTCTCATCACTAACCACAAAGACTCAAAAAATGAATTTATCCTAAGAACCAAGAATCTTCGAAAGTCAACGACAACAGGATCTTATTGTCAAGGTCTCGGGTAGGTTTTATTTGTGATGTAATTTTGATTTAAACCGAATGGAACACTGATTATAACAAAGTTGTTACAAATCAGTGGAAAAAATTTGTAAATTAAGAAGGGTTTGCCCTTACAATGACCTATGATGATTTATGGAAAAACGCAAAAAAAATCTTTTAAAGATTTGAAAAAGCGTTTCTAACAAATCTGAGTTCATGTGAGAGTTTATACCAGTCTAGATGTGAAGGGTTTAGGGTATAGGTTTGATTGAGCATGTGTTGGTTTTGGTCGGTTGAAAGTAACTGGTTAGTATAATGTGAAAAATTGGTTTTGGATTTTATGGTTTTAGATACAAGGTGTTGTGATAGGAATTAACAGATGGGTATTTTTGATAAACAAGAGTCTAAATCTGATATTTTAAATTAATTGATTTAAACTCTTATCGCAATGATTTATACATTCCATCGCAGTATTTTTTCAAAATCTAGACCATCGCAATGTGTCTACATCCATCGCAATATAACACATGAGCCCATCGGAATATATCTGAATCTTTCATCGCAAAGTGTCACACAAACCATCGCAATAAACTGTACCCATCGCAATAACCAAAATCCATAGCAATATCATCAGAAAAATTTGGGCAGCATGACGACTTAAATACCATTGCGATGGATCAAGCCACCCATCGCAATGTGACCCATCGGAATGAGTCCCATCGCAATAGGTACAGCCCAACCTATCGGAATGAGTAAAAAACCCCATCGGAATACATCGGTAGAAGAAGCCGTCGCAATGTGTTCATCTGAAAGTGGCCATCTGAATAACCTCATCGCAATATTCCATCTGAAAAAGGGTTTTGTTTTGACCAAGTATTGTAACCCCGAAAAAGTACTGGACCAACTTTCTATGTCCTTGTCCCATGAAAAAGCAAAGCAGATGTATATGGGGACAAAAACACAAAATAAACAGGGTAAAAAGAAATTGGACAAACAAATTATGACGAGGCATAATCAACTATATTGGGACATGGACATATAGGAAATAGATAATAATGAAACACAAGTTGATATTTCAAGATATGAAATGAGAAAAAATACCAACCGTGAATCATGAATCAGCCACAAAGTAACAAATCGGACCAAAAAGTGATAGAACGAGACAACACAAAAAAAAAATTTGACCACCAAATCAAAAACATGAACACGATCCAAGGATAGAACGAGGCTCTGATGCCAATTGTGGATTTGCTATAAGCTAATCCGGTGGTCTAGTAGGGTGATAGATGGTGGAAGCCATAGATGAAGTTGAGAGAGAAGAGTGGTTGTGTGTGAAAATGAAGAAAAATGTATTAAACTAGAAAGTGAACACAAGCAACACCCCTCCTTGGAAGCTAAGGAGGGGTATATATAGTCACACACGATACGTAAACTATACAACGAGCCTAGTCTAGTCTAAACGTGTGTGACTATGATAACTAATGGGAATTCTTAAATGTCATCACATAAAGTGAGTTTCCAACATTAACAGTTTATATTTTTATTCCTTTGACAGCAAACTTTTAAGCTTTGTTACAGACCTTCAAATGCAGCAAAGTGATTCAAATTACTATTACTTAAGAAAGTACTAATTCAGCAGCTTGCTCTTAACAAATAAACAGATTCTTTAATTCATTAACACTAAAAAACTCATTACATCAGTAATATCACATGGTAATATTGAGAAGATCATTACTAATAAAATTAACCTTTAATCGATTACTAATATAAAACTTACCACTTAATCAACCCTACAACCTATTTACCAGACAACATTATTCAGTTTATCAAACTAATCAAATCCTAACGAACATTCAACAATGAACAGATTCATAGAAACTCAAGCTAATTCATCATCACAACCAGACTTTCTGAAAATCAAACCTAAGATCAGTTTAAAACAATATTCATTAAAGCTAGAAAGCATCTAAACATAAAACACCAAATTCACATTCACAATAATCATAGCAAATTTAATACTTATGCAGAAAATATAAATCGAGCTTAACCATTTGTTGAAGTAAACCGTTGAGACGAAGTCGCGCGCTGAGCGGACATAGAAACTACACCAAAAGATCGAACCACCATTATTTCCTCGTACCAGCAACATTTATTCGAGCCACCAAGTTGATTCGAAATAACAACTTTATTATATAATATTTGTTCAATAGAACAAATATTTCTCCCTTATCTATCTTAATATTATTCAATTTAAGCTATGGTAAAACTTAAACGAATAATAACTTTTTAGTATTAATATAATCAATTTAACTTTAGATAACAGTAATATTCATTCCACCAACAGTAATCAAACGAGAGATCTTAAAATATCTTTGATGAAAATTAATTTAACATTAAATTGTGAACAATAGTAAGCCAGAAATCGCAATTAAAATAAGACTTATTAAATCAAATCAAAATATTACAATGCTGTAAAAAGAAAATTACATAAATCTAAAACTAAATTGACATGGTAACACTAAGAAAAGAAAAGAGATACCAATACATTATTTTCCTCAGGTTTTTATAGGCTAACCGAAGGGCTTGGGGGTTGTTGAAGAACGAATCATAGCCCTTCGATCATCTTCTCTTTTTCTCTTTCTTTGCTGTTTTGATCCTACGGTGGACAATCCTTAACCCTCACACGGATTGCCAGGCTGGCAGAAAGTGTGCTAGTTGTAGGCTGACATGGAGGGCTTTCATTGGCTCTTTAATTGGTCTCCAAAAGAATCAACCAATGACAAGCTAGTTGTGACGAGTCTCCTTGCCACGTGTGATTGATATCAGCAC
The DNA here is from genome assembly GCA_025667525.1 of Glebionis coronaria. NCBI lineage: Eukaryota > Viridiplantae > Streptophyta > Magnoliopsida > Asterales > Asteraceae > Glebionis > Glebionis coronaria. The sequence goes on along the minus strand of JANFOE010000637.1, from coordinate 890,654 downwards.
CATCTTCCCTCCGAAAAAGTGGGGAATTAATTTCCCACTCGTGTGATTCACTTGCTTGAAAAAACCCAAAAATCATTTATTTGATTAACTAGGGTTAGGAATGGGGATGTCTGTTTTGGTGCTGAGGTGAGAAAGAGAGAAAGGATTTGTGCTTTGTTTGTATCGAATGTGATGTGTGTGGTGATAGATAAGGTTTGACCACGAATGAGTAAATAAACAATAACGTTTATTACTTTTACTTGTGTTTGACAGATCACGTTTTATTTATTTCCTTGTGAGACTAGTATGGGCTTTTGAACTCCAATTCATTCATATGGGTTTTGACTAAAAACTTGCACTTGGACCCAATTTAGCATAATACTCCAATCCGTCCCATGTTATAGAATTTGGGCTTGGGCCCAAATATTTACTCCTTCCATCCGTTACATTAACATGAGCCTTAATATTGGGCTTTGACCCAACAGTTAAGTAGTACCCAAATACTAATGAGCTTTTAGGCCCAATAGCATTATGTGGGACCCACTTGGCCTAAATCTTTCATTTGATATTAAATCCACTAAAAACAAACTCGTGTTGTTTTTGCCGATTTTTGTGAACTTGGTACCTACACACATCAAACAACAAAACAAGCATATACAAGGCAATATTTGAACATTTTATGCTTTTATTCATTGTTTTAAGATATAATTGATATGAGTAAAATCACTCATATCAGACACATTAGGAGGGTGTTAGTTAATTAGTTCATTTTCACTTTTAGTTTTTAGTTTTTAGAGAGAGAAAGTGTTTAACTTTCTCTCACTAGGAAAACGTCATCTTTTTATTCCTTTCTTGTTTGAATTAAATCTTTACTTTTGAGAGTTTAATCTTGTTTTAATATCATCTTATTCTACCTTTCTTGTTTTTAATTTTGATCTTGATTAGTGATAATCTTTGATTTTGTTTCATCTTGATGCTTATGTGATAAAAAGGTTTATCTTTTTATTCATCTTTAAGTTTTAATACGGATTAAGTTTTGAGCTTTTCATGCTTATTGGCTTAGTTTGTATTTAGCTTTTTTACTTTTTAGTTTTCCTAAAGATTTTTTGTCTTTTTTAAAGTTTGATTTAAAAAGTTGCTTATTTAGAGCTTTGAAAGTTCTTATTTGTGCTTATCGAGATCTTTTCATTATAAATTTAGTTAAGTTTTTGGTTTGAGCTTATAAAAAATAGCTTATTAACTTAGCTTATCACGAAATACATACCATCGGAATAGGGTTTCCCCATTCTAACCAGCATTCCAATCATGCCCTTTTTCATTTCGACAGCTGCACTATTATTCCGATCACATGATCGGAAAAGGGTTTTAATAGTGTGATCTGGATTCTGACGAGGATATTTGTCTAATATTCCGATTGGCCTTGATTTCTATTATTCCGATTGTGTTCTCTTATTACATTCTGATACCTTTAGGATTATTCCAACGAGATTCATTTTTCCATATTCCGATCCGGATTCCGACTGGTTTGGTTTTGTTCCGATTGCTTTTCCGACAGCAATCCGACGAGGGTACTTGTCTGATATTCCGATAGCTCTCAATTTCCATTATTCCGACTGCATCATTCCGACGTGATTCCGATAGGGCATTCCTGTTGATCTCAAACTTAGATCGATTTAGCTTGTATAAACGAGATTAAATCAAGTTAAACACGTAGAGAAACTTTGTTGTATATGTAACAATTCAAGTATTATACGGAATTAATACTTAAACAAGAACACACAAACAATGTAAACCAAACTTTCACTTTGATTGATAAAACTAACTTGCGTACAATAAAAGTGTGAAAAACGTATATCAAACTTAAACCTAAAGGCCTCCTTATATAGATTAAGGAGCCTTGTACAAGAGTCTACAAATCAGCTATTTTAGGTAAAGATAAACATAAGAAATACATTGTCGATCATATCTTTACTACGTGTAGACTAAGTCTTCTATCAGTGCTTGATTTCTTCCTATCAACGCTTGTCTTGTCAACGCTTGATTTCTTCTTAACAACGTCCAGATTGCTCTTGTCAGCGTCCAAGTGTATTGGCTACATTTTATTCCCAACAATCCTCCCCTAAACTTGATATCTACTCTAGTAATCAAGTTTCTGAATAAAAACTAACAACTAGGAGGATTCTTACAAATCTTATCAAATTGGTAATAAACATGTCTAATCAAATCTTTGGCCACATCACTTGAATAGTCAATCTCCAGCTGTGTTGTCTTCATCTTTTCCAAAATTTCTTTGGACATAGGATACTCAACATCCACAAGAAGATACTCAGAAAACTTTGTAGAACTCAAATGATACACACCAGCTGCTGAATATAAACGCCATTGAAGTCCACTGATATCATCCTCAAGATCCTTCCAAACTGGATCTTCTTCTTCTTGTGCACACATTCTCTTGAATGTTGACTAAAGCTTTATTCCATTGACTGAAGTAGGTGCTTCAGTCTCATACATGGCCAGCAATAACCTCCAAAGGTCTGACAAGTCTTCCCTATCCATACATGCAAACAAAGACATAAGAGTCATAAAAGAATGTACCTCTTTGATTCTGATGAGACCTTCTAGTTTGCATAGGAGTCATTACATCACCAATAATTAGAGAAGGAGGATGATTTTTGATTGTAGAAGTAAGCACTCCTCCTTCAATAAGTGTATTGTCCTCAATCTCATCCTCCATGTTACCAATATCCTCTTCAGACTCTCTTCCATCATCATCATCTGAATGAACCTCTCCATTCCTGTTTGAAGGTTCACCTTGTTCAAAATTATTGGAAGAGAAAAGATGGTCAAAAGATCTGTCAACGCCTGAACCAAAGCTATCAACGTTTGAGCCATCAACGCCTGAATTTGTCTTGTCAGCGCCAGAATTTCCTTTGTCAGCGCTTGAAGACTCATGCATGTTTTAAACTGGTGATACTTGGGGACCACCTTTTTCCTTTCCAGCAGCAGCAAATGCATCTGTCCATGTGGGAATGGTAACATACTCAAGGATAGGTGTTGTTTTGCCTACTTGTGATCCAACCTCTTCATCAACCTGTTTACCTGAAACATCAACAATTGGTTCTTCCACAACATTTGAAGTCAACTTCACAATGTTTGGATTAGTAACAGGCATATAATTCAATGTCCTAGATAGAGGTTCCAAGTCAAATAACCAATTTGGACCACTCTCAGGATCACTAGGTTTACTTTCTAAAAACCTAACATGTACTTTTTCAAGTATACGTTTTTCTTTCTTAAGGTAAACTCTATATCATCTACTCTGCACAGAATAACCCATGAAGTAGCCTTCATCACCTTTAGCACTAAACTTACCTAAGACATCACTAGTTTCCAACACAACTACATGACATCCAAAAGGTTTAAGAAAACCAATATTAGGTTTCCTACCCCAAAGTAACTCATAAGGTGTTTTGTTATGAATCTTGTTGACTAATGCCCTATTTTGAACATAACAAGCTGTATTCATAGCCTCAGCCCAAAAACCAATGGGAAAGTGAGCATCAACGAACATAGTCCTTGCTGCTTCTATGAGGGTTCTATTCTTTCTCTCAGCAACCCCATTTTGTTGTGGGGTTCTAGCTACACTAAACTGTCTAGTAATCCTTTTCTTGGCACAAAATTCATCTAATAACTTATTTCTAAACTCACCACCATTGTTACTTCTAAGCATCTTAACCTCATTACCAGACTTCTTTTCAATTTGGGCAATGAAGTTAATTAAAGTATCAGTAGTGTCACTTTTCAAGGCTAAAAAGAAAGTCCAAGTAAATCTAGAAAAATCATCAGTGATGACAAAATAGTAAGATTTACCATTTAAGTTTTCTATATTAGTTGGACCAAACAAGTCCATATGGAGTAAGTGAAGTGGTTTAGAACTAGAGTGCACTGGTTTTGACTTAAATGAGACCTTGTGATGTTTGACTTTAAGGCATGCAACACAAGAATGGTCATTGTGGAAAGCCTTTTCAGGCAAACCATCAACTAAACCATGTCTCACAAGTCTGTTTATATTTTTAAAATTAATGTGCCCTAATCTTCTGTGCCAAAGATTACTCTCATTAACTGAAGCTTTAGCATATATACATGACAAATTATTATTCATCCTAATTACATTAAGATTCACATTATAAATGTCCTTATACCTAGGTGTTCTATAATCAATGAATTTTTCATCTGGTATTTTAAAATCTTTGCTCAACACCAAGCTGCCAGTATCAGTGAAAAGAACCTTATTTTTGTTATCACATACTTGTGATACACTAAACAAATTGTAGTCAATTTTTTTACCAGAAACACGTTTTCAAAACGCAAATTGTTGGTGAGAAGAGTGCCTTTGACTCTGATAGTTCCATATCCACCTCCAAAGTACACTTTGTCACCATCTTTAATGGGGATAAAAATTTTCAGATAACCTTCCTTCCCTGTTATGTGCCTAGAGCATCCACTATCCCAATAGCCATAATCATTAACCTGCTTTTGAATGCCCTGCACATAAAGAAAATAAATTAGTTTTCTTTGGGAACCCAAGCCTGAGCAGACTTGGATTCATTTTGTTGTTTAACAAGAACAGACTTAGTCCTTATGACAACCCCTTGTTCATCCCTTTTGGATTAAACACCCAGTTAACCCCAATTGGTTTTGTTATGACCTTTGAAATATAATGAAATCTGTTACATGTCATAGAAATCCTATCTGAATTAGGGTTTTGGTCTTGCTTAGGTCTCCATGTCAAGTTAGAAGAAGCTTTAGACCCTTTTCCCTTTGGTTGCAAATATTTTCCATTATATGATCTGGCAACATTCCTGTCAGCCTTTAATTTGGCCTTGTCAACGCTGAAATTACCCTTATTAGCGTTGAACCTAGGGTTTGCTATAGGAACCCATTGTCTGTTAGACCATGTATTGGTCTTCTGAAAAGGTCTTTGTCCATAAGTATTAGACCCTTTAGTAAAGAATGGGGCAGGTCTAACAACTTGTGGACTTTGCTGGACAAAAGGTTTGGGTTTGAAAGTGTTTGACTTTTTATCAGCGTTGACCTTTGAAGCATTGACACACTTATAGGCTAAATGTGAAAAACTTCCACAAGTATAACAGGATTTTCTAGACATAACTCTAGGTCCAGAAGAAAAGAAACCTGTTCCATTATCACTAATTTGGCTCTTTGTTGACCTAGGTTTTCTATACATTTCTGCATATTTAATACTAGGTTTTCTATCAACGTTTAAGCCAAGGTCAACAGTCTTGCCAGGTGGTTGGGTTTGTCACTTTTATGGGTGTAGACTCATTTGGGTATTCACTAAGCATGCCACCCTTAACAAACAAGGTAGGGTTGGCTTTCTTCCATTGGTCCAAATCATTCAACTTTTGCTTGTATTCGTCTATTGGTGTAAGAACTCTTGGTGGAGGAATAAATTCATCCTTTTGGAGTTCTGGTATACCAGTCCAAGACAAGTCCTTTCTAAGGACACCATAGAAGTTCCCAGCAAGTGGTGGAACACCAACATACTCTTTCATGCCAATCCCCGTCATATCCCTAGAATCCCTTTGTTCACTAACACATTTTTCTAGGATTTGTGAGGCTTTATCAAATCTCTGAATTTTAAGATCTACATTATCTTTATTTTTTATAGCCTCATCTAACTTAGCCTGTAAAGCACCATTGGCTCTCTCTATGATATTTCTAACCTCAATACTAGCATTTAAATCTTGAGTTAAAATGTTGATTTGATCTTTTAGGTCAAACTCCATTTTCTTATACTCAACCACAGTCTTTTCAGTTTGAGTAAGAGCAAGTTGATAGTTACATAACTTACATCTTTCATTAACCACATCTGTTGTCAATTTTAAAACTTCTTTATTATGTTTTTCAGTGTTTAGACGACAACCCTTACTATAAAATGCATCATCATATACCTCATTGTCTGATGAAGATGAAGAGTGTGCCATGAGAGCATAGTGAACATGCTCTTCTTCTTCCTTTTCTGCAACCAACGCTTTGTTCTCTTCCTCATCCTTGGCCAAATAGCTCCAATCCCAGCCAACACCATCAATGTCTTGCATGGAAACGATAGCTTTGGAATCCTGAGCCTTGATGATTTGGCTTGAGGGTTTTCCAGCATCAGATCTTCTTGGAGATCTGCATTCACTCATAAAGTGTCCCATTCGATGACATTTATAACACTCAACATTGGATTTGTCAAATCCAGCAGTGTCCTTAGCATTAAAAGTCATCTTCTTCTTAAATCTTCTATTCAATCTATTTGCCCTTATGCTTGCAAGGGCCATATTCCAATTTATGTCCATCTCCTCCAAATGCTCATCACTAATTTGCTCAAGGTCCTCATATGTAATCACTGAACCATTGGGCAATGAAGCAGTGTATGCACACACAATATCTAGATCAATACCAGAAGGCTTAACTCTTGGTGAGTCAACTTTGTATGTGTCAGCGTATGAATGTGAGGCGTTGACACAGCTTGATCCAGCATTGACACAAGTTGATCCAGTAACGGGGTGCATGTATGACTCCTTTTGATCAAATTGACCTTCACTATGTGAGAAGAAGGCCATATTTCCATTGGTAGACTTGCTTCCTTGATCTAAAAGAGTTTCATTCTTTACCAGCCTCAGTTTATTGTAAACAACATCAAAAGTAGAACTTTTGTGAGTATTATTAGCAATTATAGACCTTGCTTCAATCTTCCATGCATCACCAAGACTTTTAAGAAAAGTGGTGATGATATCAACATCACCAAGCACTGTTCCCATAAAGGACAGCTTGCTTGTAATGTCAAGAAGTCTGCTTCTCACTCCACTTAGCTTTTCATTGGGTTAAGCTTTAAAAATAGCATACTCATGCAAGAGTTGCTTCTTTTTCTCTTGTACAATATCAGCATTACCACCATAAGCAACTTCAAGGGCTGCCCAAAGATCTTTTGCAGACTCATAGCTTCTATATTTGTGCTGATTGGCTTGTCCCAAAGAGAGTTTGAGAATGCTTACGGTTTTCATGTCATTCCTTCTCTTTGCTATGTACTCAGCTGAGACAACTCTACCATCTTCAGATTTTTCTTTTCTATCCTCTTCAGTAGAGCCTTGAACACTTGATCTTGTCAAGATGGCAGCTGTAATCTTTTGAGCTTTATTGAATGTGTTTCCATATTCAATAATTTCCCATAGGGTGTAGTCATGGATTTGAAGATACTGTTCACAGTTAAACTTTCAGAGCTCAAAATTGTCTGGGTCTGGCATGGGAATCTTGATGTTGGGGGTTGAGGAGGAGGATGAGGTTAACTGTAGAGTAGACATGTTGTTTTTAGGGTTTCTTGAAAATTAGGGTCTTTGGCGATTTAGGGTTTTTGTGTTCTTTAGATCAAAGTTTCTCAACAAGCTCTAATACCACTTGTTGATCCCAAACTTAGAGCGATTTAGCTTGTGTAAACGAGATTAAATAAAGTTAAACACGTAGAGAAACTTTGTTGTATATGTAACAATTCAAGTATTATGTGGAATTAATACTTAAACAAGAACACACAAACAATGTAAACCAAACTTTCACTTTGATTGATAAAACAAACTTGCGTACAATGAAAGTGTGAAAAACGTATAACAAACTTAAACCTAAAGGCCTCCTTTTATAGATTAAGGAGCCTTGTACAAGAGTCTACAAATCTGTAACACCCCCAAATTTATACAACTCAATACAGCGGAAGACTAGTTGGTGTTACGGGGTAGCACATTACTCACATCATAGACAACGCATAAAAATCGCGTCGTTTAATAATAAATCATTTCCATTCATAAACATCAAAGTTACATCGGTCCCAAGTCATATTATTTCATACAAAGTTTTACAAAGTATTTGAATGGAAAATATTGTTTAAGTGCGGGCCATGAATTCTTGTCGTCTTCCTGAGAATTACCTTCAAGTACCTGAGATAAAACATGTTAAAAGAAAAGGTCAGCGATAACGCCGAGTGAATTCATAGAGTTTAATAAAATGCATCAATATAATATCAGTATAAAATTATTACTGAAAATCATTTTTTTACAAATCATTTTAATAGGCCATAAAATAGCCAAAGTCATTTTATACAAATCTTCTTCAAAATCATAATATAGGCGTTTGCCTTAAAAATCATTATACGAGCCAATGTCGTAAAAATATCATACAATACGTCTTATGACGTTGTATGAAAATAAAAACCGTTATATGAATATGGTTATGAAAACCAAAACACGAACATATTATCAATAGTATGACCCTGTATTGCTAGTCAGGCAATACATCGTAATTCGGTGCGTCTAGTAGTATTTTGTTAGTTTGGATTATTATAAGCCGCATGACATTGTTACCTTACTAAACCAACAACGGGTAGCTAACCCGATACTCAATTTGCCCATCTAAAGTAGCGTGTCGTCACAAAGGTCACGCTATGGAAATCTTCTCATACATAAATTCGCTTACCAATCAATGTGGCACGACGGGGATCAACCGTCAAGGCGCGAACTGGGGTGATCGTCCCCAAATAGTACTATTATATGCATAAGCGTCTACCAAATCCCGGTAGTTCACAATTCATGCTAATGGGACTTTTAGTGACATAACCTAACTTTAATAATCCATTTTATTTCATCTATCGGGTCCTTTAATCATTTATCGGGTCATACAATCGGGTCATACAATCATTCGGGTCCAAATCAATAAACAAGCAATTGGGACAAATGGTGTCCTATTTTATAAAAACTAACATGTTATCTCCCTCGCGGGTTTATAAAACATTTCATAAAAACATTTAAAAGAGTGCGAGGCTATGAACTCACGTTGATGTGGGAAGGCGGGTTATCGGCAATTCGGACGTACGGTACGTGCTTCAATCACGGAAACCTATATAAATAATAATCGGTCTTAGACTCATGTCCAATGACTTTATAAAAATAGCAATTATGTATACATATGATGATTATATATATATATGATGATCAAGTGGGTTTACATATTCTCGTTTACTCATTTTTGTGTTATGTGTCGATAACTTTTATACTAGTTTTCTAGTTTTACCTATTTACGTGTTTTAGGTCCAATAAGCCTATTATAAGTTTATTAACTTGTATTAATCCATTTCATACTTATATTATCAGTATTTAAACTTTCAAGTTGGGCCCTAATGGGTTAAGTCCAATAAGTTCTTTTTATAAGGGTTTAACTTATTTAGTCCAATTATTAGTCCAATATGTTTACTTAGCTCGTTAATGTCCGTATGTCCTATAGTTCAGGGTTTTATCGGTTTTTACTTGTTATACATGTCTATATATCAGTATATAAGTTTTATAAAGTTCACATTAGACGGGTCCAACCATCTAAGTTTTATTTAACAAAAACGTTAAATTTTACGGTATTAGCCGAAAAAGTCGTAAAAATCATGTTTATAGTTTTATAACTTATAAAACTTAACAAGTTACCATTTTTATAAAATGTACACTTATTTAACCTTTTACATACTTATATAAATAAAATCCATAAGTTAGTGGGTTTTTATTTTATATTTTATACTATTAAATTTTGAGTGCTTATATAATAGTATTATTCTTTAATTTCCAAAATCTGATTTTTATCTTCACTTTCACCAAAACTGCCATATCTAGAGTTCTATATGGAGATAGAAGCTCAAATTTTTATCACATAAACTACATGATATGTTCTACATTTAACTCTTCTATAGCTACTGTCGAATCATCTTCTAAGTATTTTCTAAAAATCGTCCAAAACAGTGAACTCAGATTGTATCTTAAACTTGTTTTGATCATATCTCACTCATTACAATGATTCATTGCATGGCCAACTCTCACATGTGTACAAGACATATAGCTTACTGTAAATGGATTCTACTTCATCATTTTATCAGTCCATGACCTGTTTCTTTACTGTTTTATACAGCCAACAAATTTAGACAAGATTTTAACCTTGTTTCTTATAGTTTTTCACCTTTTTAATCATATTTATCAACACCAAATCCCCACATAACATTTTTATCATCATATAATCATCATATACATATACAATAGGAAATAAAATACATGTTTACATAATCAAAATAACAAGAAGATAGGAAGAAACAATCTCTATACCACCAAAGTGATGAAAAGGTTGAGATTTTGGATGAACAAGGCTTGGTTTTGGTAACCAATCTTATGAAATATCAAGGCCACCTTCAAGATTACCAAGGATATGAAGACACCTTCAACAAATCAGCCCTAAACTCCTTCTTGAAAATCAGCCCAAAGACCTCCATGAAAACTCCTTTTTATATGTTAAAATCACCTCCAATCTTCATCTTTTTGTATAGTTATCAACATATGTTGATTATAGCCTTGGGTCATGGCTAGATTTTTGATAAAAGGGGTGGTTTATGGTAGATATAGGACGAATTTAGAGAGAGAGGAGAGAATGAGAGTGGTTTGCATGTGAAAATGAAGTATATGGTTCTTGTTTAGTGGTTTTGTGGTTTGAAGTTATGAGTTAGCTTACTTTGTAAGCTTAGCTAACAAGTGTAACACTTGTTAGTTATACTTGACACATCATGAGATGTGTTGGTGCTATCTTGGCCATCCCATGTTAGTGGGGTGGGGCAAAACTTGTTTTGTCTCATCCCACTAATTTACGGGTATTCCTCGATTCTAGTTTCCTCGATTTGCGTGCCCTCGGGTCGTTTTACGAAAAACTTTTTATAAATTATGAATGAACGGCACAAAACGAATCTAATAAAAATTGTCTCATTAAAAACGGAGTTCGAAAACGTAAATACGTAATCCTAAGGTTTTCGGTTTAGTCGTAAAGGACGTTAAAATAAAATCGTAAGTCCTAATCTCTTCTCGTAAATTTGTGAGTTTATGAACTAACACAAATTTAAAACTCCAAAATAATATTCACGGATAAATTTATTTTCTGAAATGTCGGACTGTCACCAAAAACGGTGTATGTAAACGTAAGCACGTAACGTAGAATCCTCCGGTTTAAACGTAGTCGATGCTACTTCAAGACGTAAATCCAAATTACTTCCCAAAAATAAGTGAGTTCATAATATAACATTAAAATAATAGTTTTAAATAACACTTGTGTATAAAATATCAACCATAAATTGACGGATTGTCACAGCATTTACCCCTAAACAGGATCTTTGTCCTCAAAGATCATCTTACCTTACTACTCGCTTCTTATAGAGTTAAAGCCATGTGGGTATTTCCTCCACATTCGATCTTTTCTCACAAGTGTAATCCATTACAATACGCGAGTTTCATCAAACATAACTACGGGAATAAGATCAGGCTTAATGTTGACTTACTTTCTCTATCCATGATGTTCACGGGTTTTTGATGAATGCAACTTTTCGCCGATCTAAGCTCTACTAAGAATAATCAGATTCTCGCTTGATAGATATTCCATCAAGTTCGATTTACGAAACAAAATTCACGCAGTCCTTGAAGTCCTAGGGTAGATCCAGCTTATATGCCTTTCAATCCCAACTTTTACATCATCTCAATGGTCCCATACAACGGGGACTTATATCCCATGATTTTTCAGATCATGAATTTATTTTTCCAAGGTTAAAAATTGTGGCATAACTTCGCTACCCATTTGGCACTTCAAGATCTACTTTTCATATTCACATATCCTCTTGCCCACTACCGGCAGTCAATAATCAGATCCTAATTTCAATAATCATTTCAGATCTCGCGGGTCGGGTATTTTGCAAGGATAGGGTCGCCATCATAGGAAACCTTAAACCTAAAAGACATGTCCAACTCACAATGGATGTATGTCGGGTGTCTTTATCTCAACTCTTGCTTACAGATGCTCTAATTTCTAAATCTTAACAAGATTCGATCTCGATCCTAATACGATAATTATCAATGATAATCTTTCCAAAGGAAAGCGATTATACGGTTTATTGCCAAAGGTCAATCATTCAAACATAGAACAACACTTATATTACTTTGCATCGTTACTTTACCTCGTCCCTTCGATTTGGGGTGGTATATAGTACTCTCATCAAGGTTTGTTCTCAATGATTTCTGAGCAAATCTCTAGAAATTCGATGCGAAGCGAGGATCTTGATATATAGATGATCGATACAGGCACACTATGTTTACATAGCTCCTTTAAGTAGAAGAGTCTATTTCTTCATCAAGATTCTATCATTAACGAGAATGATATTAGCAGATTTGGTCAGTCTGTCGACGATGACCCAAATCAAATCAAATTCAGATGATGACCTTTGCAATATCTAGACGTTTACTAATGTATGAGGCGATGTCTGCCTTCATAATTGCCATCAGTACAACTTCTTCAGACAAAGATACTTTTAGTCAGAAATGACATACATATAATACTTATACTTACAAATTCCAACATAACTATATCTCACAATCCTCCATATTTAGGCAATCACATGTGGTCTTTTAAATATTTAACGCTATCGGCTACTCAACTCTAATGGTTCACACTAGCCGTGAAACCTTTCACTATTTATATTATCCTTTTTACAATCATCGTCTATTTTACATTGTTCGACAATTTATTTTGCACGTTCATTATTAAGAAATATATCCTTATTGGTTCTTTATCCTTTTTATATAATATGTCAGTATCTATATTCACTTCTCATGATGATGTAATTATCATGTCCACAATTCACTCAGATATTCTTTCTATATTATGCGTCAGTAATTACGTTCACCTTCCTGACGAAATAAATATCACAATCGTATTTATTCAAAATTCTTTCTTCATATCTTCTATGTTTTAGTTTCGTCTTTACTATCATTTTTATTCGTTTTACTCAATCCGTCGTCTAAAGCGTCGATAATTATTATAATTAATCAAATAATAATTAGTTAATTTTTATGAAGCGTAAACGTAAAAGTTTTAAATTTCTTGGTTCGACCAATTATATAAAATGTTCAAAAATAAATTTGAATTTAATTAACAAGATTTTTGTTGATTTATCTAAAATATTTAATAAAATTCGTAAATGTTCGAAAAACCTTTGTTTATACTTTGGTCAAAGTTTTCTTAGTTTGAAAAGCAAAAATTTTCGTTTCAGATTTCAAATCATGTTTTAAATGGTTTTACTCAATCCTTCTTAAGTTGTCTTAAGTTATACACAAACATTTACCCCTAAACAGAAGTTTAGTTAAATGTTTTGGGTATAAGGGAATGATTCCTTAGAATTCTTTGTTAAAACATTTGTCAAAACATATTTCCATTTCTTTTTGGTAAAATCCAAAGTCTTAAAAGGGCTCTTAGTTTTTAAAGAGTCGATGTATATTCCATTATATATTAATCACACAGTTAAATCATGTAAAGGTTTAAGTATTTAATCACATATCAATTATTCAAGGTTCAGGTTTTCGTTGTTCGGTCAATTCAGGGCAACTATGAATAATTATTAACTCATTCTTATTCTTATAAACAAACAAACGGTCCTTAATGATCACGAGCATGAATTTATCAAATTACAGCCTTCACACGTGATTCACCAAATTTATGAATGATACGTGTGTATTAGTTAATCCAAACGACATCACGTGAAACTCATAATGTTTATTACAAGTACCGGATGTAGTGATTGGAATACATAATCCTTTTCGTAGATGCGAAGTTGATGATAACCATGTTGAGGATCAAAAACCTTGTAAATGATCGAACAAATCTTCCATTTCGAGTTATGGATATTGTTTTCGATTGTCAATTTACTCAGTTCACAATAATCTATAAATATAAGGAATGATAACACCATAGCTCTTCAGGATGACAGGCTTGGTATAATAAAATCTTTCTCCGACAACTCTCTCAGTTGTACGGTAATTCCTTTAATTTAGATGGTGCTGACGTACAGTGCACAAACCACAGGTGCAGCACCGGGAATATAATCAATACCAATTTCAACTTGCCTTAATGGCAAAAGTCTAGGTAATTCATTAACAAATACTTACTAAAGTTTCAAATAACATAAACATCTTTTAACAAATTTATTTTAAGTTCTTTCTAGATTATAATATCTATGACTAATTCACAACCATTCACGGTATAATTTAAAGTCTAAATACAGGATATCGTCATCCACCAAGAATTATTCAGATCACTTTTGATAATCAACATCTTATCTTTTAGGGAATTATACTCGAGTTACCATCAATTAAGACAATGTTGTCATGTCATAATCAATCAATCCATTCTATCGGCATTATCAACTTTTCATTTTCATTGCCGTCGATAAGATGTGAACTTCTCAAAAGTCTAATAATAACTCATAATCCTTCACAAATTCAGGGATATCTGGAGACACAACTACTATTAAAAGAGTAAGGTCAACGCATAATCTATGCGAGAGAATTTCAAATCAGATGCAGACGAAAACATTTAACGAATATGAATATATCCCATGTTTTCATAATTTGAGTACGCATTCGAAAGCTCCTCGGATCGTTACCCAGATCATTCAAATGAAATTAAATCAAAAGAAATGATAGGAACGTCGATACATCTAGTCGGGTATCAACACTAGGTAATCAAATACTTTTTCTAAGAATCTCACTATGGGAGTATGGGACAAGAGAGAATTATCAATTGTCAAATAAGACAATTTCCACAGATGAGTAAATTCGACTCAGAAGAATAAATGCTACAGGCACATATGTAGGTGTCCCTAACACTATGTCCTTATTTTTCACTTCTTGCAGATCTCATAAATTTTAATCTTTCACAATCTTCAAAGAAAATTTAGTGTTTATTAATCAGTTTTATGGTGACTACTAATCAGCCTTGCATAGTCCATTCCAAATTGTATGTAGGCGCGCAACTATATACAATTTCAAGATTAACGATGCAATACTCAGTTCGTCAAAATTTTATCATCATGTTTATAATAAAAACATTTTCCTGCTTGATTCTTAAATAAGAACCAAAAATAAATTTACGAAGTTTTCTTTGTTATGAAAACAATTGAGTTTTCCAAGGTGTTTTAAAAACAACCTCATTTCGATAACGATTACTTATAAATCTCATTTTGAATAATCCTTTTAGTGATGAGAATTCAATTTTTCTCAAGGAATACTGTTTTATCTTATAAAAACAATGAGTGATCTGCAAAAGAGTGATGGAAAGTTGTTCACCGAGAACTAACTACAATATGATAGGATTTGAGCTTAGCCAAACAATCATGAGGTTCATGGCTTCGATGGCACTCAGGAATACAAAGAGAATAATCCACAACGTAACTCAAATCGAGATGACTACTTGTTCAATGGTTGCATCACTAATGCGAACATTAGGATGAAGCAATAAAAGATAGATAACATCAATACATGTAGAATTTAGCAATCAGAGGTAGTCTTTTCATTAATCACAAACAAGTCAAAATTGTACCGTAACACATTACGTGTCACTATGTCATACAATTCTCAGAACTCATCCTACCAACTGATGTCTCAGTTAAGTTAGGGATTATTTTTAAAAGATACCACAATGAATACTAATCTACAAGAGTTATGGGGGTTCCACCTGTCCCAGAAGATCCATCGGTCCCAATTCAGAAGAAGATTTCTTCACTTTATTTATTGGACACTGGGCATCCTCATTAGTGGACAATGGCCTAGGAACAACCCTTAACACGAATCAACAATCAATTAAAACCTTATAATTCAATCAGAGGACTTAATGACTTCCTCTTAATAATCTCATATTCCATCCGGGTTAAATTTTACTTTATTCGAGTTTCAACCAATTTTATATGCAATGCAACATCGTACCTCATTTTCCAATACTTTCAACTTTGTTTTTAAACCTTAAAAGGGTAATAAAAGCTCAATATGATCAACACTTAATTTCCAATCCTATAACTCCTTACAACAATAGTTATCAAATGAGTCACTAGTATGAGATGACTCATACATTCAATTAGACTTCTCGGAAAGGTATTAGTGGCATGAGGCTTTTGGGTAATGGTTCCAATGACAGCCTCAAGTGCAACATTCACCCTTTCGATTTCAAATTTAAGAATTGGGTGACAACGAATCAGATGACATCTTTCTAGGTGGTAACGTTTTGCCAAACTCCACTCTATAAGGAAAGATCGTCATGACATCGATATCAGATTTAATCTCGCCAATTCTTTTTTTTTAATATCACAATCAACTAATATCAACATTTCTACGAATATCAACCATTTGTTGGGATCATAAATATCCACAACTTGGTTTAGATCTAGGATAGCTAGAATTCCTACGAGAATAGCTTCGATTAATTTACTAGGGGTTTTAGGGTTCCTTGTGACAATCTACGTCGTATAAATACCTCGTATAAATATCAAAATAATCATCAAACAATCATGTAATCAAATTACATCACATATATATATATATAATCCAAGTTATATATATTGAAATAACACTTCTCAGTCTGGCCTTGTCGGTAACTCGGGAATTCTTCGGCACCATTATAGTCAAAAGATATTTAGACATTTTTAGAAAAATGTTTATAGTTAAAAGATTTTGAAATATTTTATTCAAAACCTTGATTTTAAAAATCTTTCGTTCTCTATAACGAGAGCTCTGATACCAAACTGTAACACCCCCAAATTTATACAACTCAATACAGCGGAAGACTAGTTGGTGTTACGGGATAGCACATTACTCACATCATAGACAACGCATAAAAATCGCGTCGTTTAATAATAAATCATTTCCATTCATAAACATCAAAGTTACATCGGTCCCAAGTCATATTATTTCATACAAAGTTTTACAAAGTATTTGTATGGAAAATATTGTTTAAGTGCGGTGTAACACCCCATTTTGGAAATGGAATATTACGCATAATCATGGCGTGTCATCAAAGCATACAAGGATAAATGTCTAAGCATTATTCAACCATAAAAGGGAAATACCGGAATCAAACATCGGTACCCCAAAGTAAAGCTCATCACACACAAACATAAATACTGTAAAAGGAAAGGACGAAACAATGTCCATAGCAACTGTATCAAAGTAAAGGAAATGCATAAAGTAAAGAAAGACAGTAAAGCTTCCAGTCCATATGCACCTACGTTTGAGATCTACGAGCGTCCCTGAGTACCTGCCGTTTTGGGAACATGAAAAGGAAAACGGCTTAGCAAGACGCTCAGTGCACGGATGTACAATATAGCATGAAATAGGATAAGCATGTAACATATAACAGCGGAAGACTAAGTACTGAGTAAACTGGTTAAGTAACAAGAAAACTGGTTTTATAGTTTGAAAAGCCTTATGTTTATCCTGTGAAAACTGTTTTAACATATATATACCATAGCCCATATAGGTCATGAAAAGGTCACGTGCATGAATACTTGGAGGGGTGACCTCATCATGCTGATTAGAGGGGATGCCTCTAATCAATATACTGATTTGGGTAGGAGGGATCAGCTCCTTGTGAAGGGTGCAAGGCACACACCACATTCACCATGATAAACTGAATAAAAACATGTAACTAGGATGCACCCATCCGCCGTGGGGAAGTCATAACATCGGTGCCTCCAATGCTATGGTTATGGTACCTCCATAAATAGGTGAAACTGGTCATGCTTGTATATGGCTATAGTTTATGCTAAATTAACATAAGCAGTTCAAAACAATAAAACAAATGCTGGGGAAAATAGTTGGCTGCATACGGGGAAATCCTAATAAGGAAAGAATGTCCATACTGAAAGGACGGGAATCCGTACCTCAAGTCCAGTGAATGAACGGAAGAAAGACTCCTACTTCTGGATCACTAACGCTACATGAATACACACGTGTATAAGTATCGATTCACTAATTACGTACTAGGTTTTGTGTCTCATTATAGCTGATTTGGTATGTTTTAGGTCATGGTTTACTGTTTAAAGCCTTAAACTGTGTTTATCTTGTATTCTGATTTATCTGATTAAGTATTACTGGTGATTCATGTATTAATATACTTACTGTGTAATAATAAGTAACTTTCCAAAAATAGCAGGTTTCCAAAAATAGAAAGTTTCCAAAAATAGAAAGTTTCCAAAAATAGAAAGTTTCCAAAAATAGAAAGTTACCAAAAATAGAAAGTTTCCAAAAATAGAAAGTTTCCAAAAATAGAAAGTTTCCAAAAATAGAATTTACTGCTTAAAATAGATTAGTTTCTAAAAATAGAAAGTTTCCAAAAATAGATCAGCTGCCTTAATTAAATAAGTTTCCATATATAGAAGGTTTCCATGATTAGATTAGCTGCCTGAAATAGATTTATTTCCATATATAGAATGTTTCCATAATTAGATTAGTTTCCTTATTTAATTAAGTTTCTATAAATAGAAGTTTCCATAATTAGAATTAAGCTGATTACATAAGCTAACATATAAGTCTAAGTGTTATAAGCTTATTTCTTAAGTCATATGATATAGTGTATAGTTTAATTATTATTTCATGTATTTTAATTAAACTATAGGTTAAGCATTTTAATTAAAGTACAACATGTTTTAATTAAAATGAAATGAAAATACTTAGGTTAAAATGTGTATTATTATTAATAATAATATAACCTAAGTCATGTGTAAATTAATTAATTATTGGCATGTTTTAATAATTAATTAATTATAACTTATAACATAAAATACTTAGGTTAAGTTAATGTCATGATAAACTAATAATTAAAATAACCTAAGTCATGATTTAATTAATATTTCATGTTATTAATTAATTATATCCTAAGTTCATAATTCATAAAAATTAACATGTAGCATGAATCATGATTTAACCAACGAACCATGAATCGGGCATGAATTCGACACCGTACCCCGGGCCAAACCCAGGGCACACGTGTCTCCTTGCTGCCGTGGGTCCCACATGAGCCAACCAAGACCAAAAGTGGTCTTGGTGGTGGCGGCAATAGCAAACCAAACCCCCCTCGGGTTTGTTTTGCTAGGCGGCTAGAAACAAACACCCCTTTAAATCATTCCTTGATTTTAATTAATACCAAAACATGTTAGATCAATGATTAATTACCTTGTTTTAATAAGAAAAATAATAACATGTTCATGAAAATAATCAAAGATTAAAAGAATTAAAAAGAATTAAAAAGAAGGGTTAGAAAGGTATACCACTATGTAGCTTGGAAAAAGGATGAACAAACACTGATTACACAATAGTTTTTGAGATCAAAATCAACTAATCACCCCCTTATGGTGATGTGAAGGTGGCGGCACCAAGAGAGCAAAAAGGAGAGGAGAAAAACTCTTTTAGGGTTTTTGTTTATTTCTTGTAAAATGAAAAGTGAAAACATGTTTTACTCTTTACCCCCCTTTACTTGTAAAGTCCATGGGCTAAGCCTATTTCTTGTATATGAGCCGTGGGTATGGGGGCCCCACATGGGGTACCCGTACCTTTCTCGTGTCCCGATGTTTCGTGTTCGTTCGTGGTTAAACGTGCTCGTGTTTAAAGTGTTTCTGTTTATTCTAACGTGTCGTTTATCGTAAACTTAACGCTCGTAAATATATTATAAGTATTTACGTAATTATTTTAGTTAGTATTTTAAATGGTGATCATGATTTAATTATGTTCACGTGATATATTATTAACTGTTTATCATGAGTTCGTACGTAATCGATACTTGTCATGTCATACACGTATGCACTTGCTTGATTATTAGCACATGAATGTGATCAATACTAACTGAGGTAAGTTTTAATCTAGGACGTACGATCTTAAGGGCACTATTCATGGTAAAAGCATGCGGGTTTTACAATTCTTCCCCCCTAAAAAGAATAATTCGTCCCCGAATTATAGATAAAGTAAGCTGAAAAGAAGTGACATACCCGAACTCAAAATATGAAGTAAGGGTAAGAAGCCCGGATAGACTCCTCTGTTTCCCAAGTGGCTTCCCGCTCGGTATGGTCCCTCCAAAGGATTTTGACGAAAGTAATCGTCTTCCTTCTCATGACTCGTTCTTGCCTGTCGAGTACTCGTTCGGGTTCTTCTATAAACGTGAGATCTTCACGTATCTGTTCCAGTGGATACTGAACCATGTGAAGGGGATGATAATTGTACCCTCTGAGTAAGGACACATGGAACACGTTATGCACGTGCGAAAGCTGAGGAGGTAACGCCAATCGGTAAGATACTTCGCCGATTCGTTCAACGATATCAAATGGTCCGATGAACCGGGGACTGAGTTTTCCTTTGATCCCGAAGCGTTTAACACCACGTGCCGGCGAAACCTTGAGGAAGACGTGATCTCCCACATTAAAATGTATGTCCCTACGATGCTTATCGGCGTAACTCTTCTGACGTGAACGCGCTTCTTGCAACTTCTGTTTAGCTACCTCAATCTTCTCATTAGTCATTTCTATAATCTCTGGTCCTTCGAGTGTTCGCTCTCCCACTTGATCCCAGCAAGTTGGAGCGCGACACTTTCTGCCATACAACATTTCGAAAGGAGCACATTTGATACTTGCGTGCCAGCTGTTGTTGTATGCAAACTCGACCAAACAGATGTAATCGTCCCAATCACCTGTCCATTCCAACGCACACGACCTTAACATATCTTCCAATGTCTGAATTGTTCGCTCCGACTGACCGTCCGTTTGAGGATGAAAGGCTGTGCTCAGCTTAAGTTGTGTACCCCAAGCTTTTTGCAGACCTTTCCAGAATCGCGATGTGAAACGACGATCTCTGTCTGAGACGATGCTGGAGGGAGTGCCGTGGAGTCTCATGATCTCCCTTCTGTACGTATCTGCGAGTTTACTTACCGGATCTTCCTTGCGTATCGGTAAGAAATGAGCTGATTTGGTGAGTCGATCAACAATGACCCAAATAGCATTGTGCTTCTTCTTGGTAGGCGGAAGACCGGTAACAAAATCCATGGTGATTTTGTCCCACTTTCACTCTGGAATATCCAACGGTTGAAGGAGACCGCCAGATCGCTGATGTTCAATCTTCACCTGCTGGCAGGTAAGACATTTGGAGACATACGTGGCTACATCCTGTTTCATACCACTCCACCAAAAGTGCTGTCTGATGTCATGGTACATTTTTGTCGACCCAGGATGTATAGAAAATGGGGAGCTGTGAGCTTCAGCTAACAATGCTTCCCGGAGTTCTGGATTGTCAGGAACACAAAGTCTCGTGCCCTGCCAAATGATACCGTCTGCGTCCATTCTGAATTCTGTCTGCTTCTCCAAATTCTGAATTATTGCCCAAATCTCTCCATCATCCTTCTGCGCTTCCTTGATCCTAGTCAGTAATTCAGGTTCTACTCTAAGATTCGCCCAGTATCCGTGCTGCCCACGTATCATGATTTCGATGTCAAGCCGCTCCAAGTCCCTTATGTTTTGTTCCTTGATCTCAATGCCGTTTATCATTCCGGACTTTCTGCTGAGTGCATCTGCTACTACATTAGCTTTCCCGGGATGATACTGTAGGTTAATATCATAATCCTTCAACAGTTCCAACCATCTCCTTTGTCTCATGTTCAATTCTCGCTGTGTGAAGATATACTTCAAGCTCTTGTGATCCGTGAAAATGTCGCATGATTCTCCGTATAAGTAATGCCTCCATATCTTCAATGCGAACACCACTGCAGCAAGTTCCAGGTCATGCGTAGGGTAGTTTTCTTCATAGGGCTTAAGCTGCCGTGAAGCATACGCGATCACTTTCCCATGTTGCATGAGAACACAGCCCAGTCCCTTCCCCGATGCATCGCTATAGATCTGAAATCCACCTGTACCAGATGGGAGAGTAAGAATAGGTGCAGATACTAACTTCTGCTTTAGGTCTTCGAAGCTCTTCTCTCGTTCTTCCGTCCAGACGAATTTCTCTCCTTTTCGCATCAGTTTGGTGAGAGGCAATGCCAGGCGGGAAAAGTTCTCCACGAATATTCGATAATATCCAGCTAAGCCTAAGAAACTGCGGACTTCTGTCGCTGATGTTGGTCTTGGCCATTTAGTGATAGCCTCAACCTTCGCTGGGTCCATAGTGATCCCTTCTGCTGATACAATGTGACCTAAGAATGCCACCTTGTTTAACCAGAACTCACACTTGGAGAATTTCACATACAGCTGCTTCTGACGAAGAATCTGTAGTACAGTACGGAGATGATCTTCGTGTTCCTCCGTGGACTTTGAGAATATCAAGATGTCATCGATGAATACAATGACAAATTTATCAAGGAATTCATGAAAGATTCTGTTCATCAGGTCCATGAATACTGCTGGAGCGTTAGTCAGACCGAATGGCATGACCACGAACTCACAATGGCCATAGCGGGTACGAAAAGCAGTCTTGGCAATATCCTGCTCTTTAACCCTTAGCTGATGGTAGCCTGACCTTAGATCGATCTTTGAGAAGTGTTTGGCTCCTTGAAGTTGGTCAAACAGATCGTCTATACGTGGCAGTGGATATCTATTGCGGATGGTAATCTTATTAAGTTCACGGTAGTCAATGCAAAGTCGCATGCTGCCGTCCTTCTTCTTAACGAACAAGACTGGTGCGCCCCATGGAGATGCGCTTGGTCTAATGAATCCTCGTTCAAGAAGTTCCTGCAGTTGGTCCTTTAGTTCTTTTAGCTCTATGGGAGCCATACGATACAGAGCCTTAGAGATTGGCTCAGCTCCTGGAACAAGGTCGATATTGAACTCCACTTCTCTTGCAGGTGGTATGCCTGGAAGTTCATCTGGGAAGACGTCTTGAAATTCCGAAACTACTGGTTGATCCTGAATCGATGGGGATTCAGCATCCATGTCATGAACCGTAGCGAGATAACCTTCGCAGCCATGTGACAGTAATGCACGTGCTTGCAAGGTAGATATGACTTGTACGGACCGTCCGGGTATGAACCCGTTATGGATGTACTCTGGTGCATTAATGTCGCCGAAGATCACTCGATATGAGTGGCAGTCTATGGTAGCATGGTGCTTGGATAGCCAATCCATGCCGAGAATCATATCGAACTCAATCATGTCTAGAGGAAGTGCATCTACTGCACGAACTTTATCGTCAAACTCTAGAGGAAGACTCTTGTATACATGAGTTATTAATACAGAGTCCCTCAGAGGCGTAGAAATGGTAAGCTTATTTTCTAATGGCAAGGGAAGTGTCCTGATGTTCTTAGCATAAGTAGTGGAAACAACTGAATGAGTGGCACCCGTGTCGAAAAGAACACATGCAGCCTGGCCGTACATATACAAAATTCCAGTAATGGTACCTGTAGATTTGTTTGCCTGATCGCGCGATGTCGTGTAGACACGCCCAGTGGTAGGAGGCGGTTTAGTATCAGCATGACCCGAAGTACCCTCCATTTCACCCTTACGGCAATCTCTCATACGATGGCCAGGGAGGCCGCACTTGTAGCACGCGTCGGAGTCACGACGACATGGGCCAGGGTGTCTGCGATGGCAAGTGCTGCAAAGAGGATGAGTGAATCCTCCAGCAGGAGTCCTTGCTTGCTGAGGGCCTGCTGATGACAGAACGTGTTAAGAATAAGGTATATGCACGAGTATAAGACGTAAACGTCGTAAGATGCTTACCAGTGTTAGCTGAACGGTTAGGCTGAGAACCCCTGTGGTTCTGGTCCCTTCCGTTACCGTGGTTCCTGGTAGAGATTAATATAGTGTCAGCATGAGAGATATAACATGAAATCATAAGAAGATGCGTAAATAGTAGGACCTGCTGTTGTTGGAGTGTCCCGCATTGTTACGGTAATTATCATTACCGTTGCGCCTTTCCACAACAGAACGGTCGTTAGAGTGACCGTTTCCTTTGGGCTGATTGGGCTGCTGCTGAGTAGCCGGCTGAGACCGGTCCCCAGTTTTCTGCCTGAAAGATACAGTTTAAGAGATGATTATAGAACATATAACGATAGGATGCGGTCTGGTTAACGCTAGAACATGAAATGTTTTACCTCTTGTCGGGTCTTTCAGCTTCCCCGAACTCATCGCGTTCCTGCAACATCTCAAGCTTTCTTGCTGCGTCGGCCACTTGTGCTACTGTATTGAACGTAGCGCATACTAGATTGTTCGCAACCGAGGTGCGAAGTGCCCACCTAAAATGGTGTGCCTGCTCCTCAGGAGTACCAGCCGCTGCTCCTAGAAAACCAGCTAGGCGAAGAAAGCGCTGCATGAATTCGTTGCTATTCTCGCCCTGTCTCTGACGTATCCCGTGGTATTCTCGCTTGAGTTTGTCCTGCTCTGCCTTAGGAAAGAACTGTTCCATCACTCTCTCCTTGAATTGGGCCCATGTCAAACCAGCGACCCATTCATCACCTCCTTCTGACTGCGTCAAAGCTAGCCACCAGTTGAGTACATCGCCTTCAAACCTGTAGCATGCCAATCTTGCCTTGAAGGCGGGGTCACATCCCATAGCATTGAAGATTTTCTCAATATGAGTCAGCCAGCTTTCAGCGTCGCTGGGGCTATCAGTCTTTTCAAAAGCTCTAGGACGGAGCTTGTTAAATCTTTCCAACCATACCGCTAGAGTCACTGGGGGAGGAGGAGGAGGAGGTGCCTGATTCTGCGGCTGCTGATTATTGGCAGCCTGGACTTCAGCACGAATGTCATTCCTCAGTTGAGGAAGTAAGGCTTGCATGGCAGCCTGAATTGCAGCATTGAGCTGCTCTTGCTCGCGTGTGAGAACCATCTGACAGTATAACATAAAACATATGATTAACAGTTCAACATAAAATATATAAAAAAAAAATAAAAAAAAATAAAAAATTTTTATGCCAAAAATTTCACGAGAAAAATTTTATGCAAGAAAATCTTTGTACGAATGCATGATGCAGTTTTATGAAAACTTTGATGCTCGAGAGTGAACGCCTTCGGTCAGTTCACTCAAAATAAGAGACATATCGAGGGGACGCCTATGGGTCGGTCCCAAATCTAAAAGTTTCGATAAAACACATGCGACTAAATAGGGCCAGTCCTGTACCAACCATTACTTAGTCAAAAACCTTGTAACAACGACATGTATATGTATGCTTAAAAAATGATGAATGCATGAAAACAACTGTCAGTTCTAGGAAGACCGTAGTGACTACCCACTAATCACAGGTCATATTTGAGAGCCTACAGGTCGAAGCCTTGGCTCTGATACCATAATTGTAACACCCCATTTTGGAAATGGAATATTACGCATAATCATGGCGTGTCATCAAAGCATACAAGGATAAATGTCTAAGCATTATTCAACCATAAAAGGGAAATACCGGAATCAAACATCGG
This sequence comes from Glebionis coronaria, assembly GCA_025667525.1. Lineage (NCBI taxonomy): Eukaryota > Viridiplantae > Streptophyta > Magnoliopsida > Asterales > Asteraceae > Glebionis > Glebionis coronaria. Next base: position 865,357 of record JANFOE010000637.1, on the reverse strand, counting down.
TACCCCAAAGTAAAGCTCATCACACACAAACATAAATACTGTAAAAGGAAAGGACGAAACAATGTCCATAGCAACTGTATCAAAGTAAAGGAAATGCATAAAGTAAAGAAAGACAGTAAAGCTTCCAGTCCATATGCACCTACGTTTGAGATCTACGAGCGTCCCTGAGTACCTGTCGTTTTGGGAACATGAAAAGGAAAACGGCTGAGCAAGACGCTCAGTGCACGGATGTACAATATAGCATGAAATAGGATAAGCATGTAACATATAACAGCGGAAGACTAAGTACTGAGTAAACTGGTTAAGTAACAAGAAAACTGGTTTTATAGTTTGAAAAGCCTTATGTTTATCCTGTGAAAACTGTTTTAACATATATATACCATAGCCCATATAGGTCATGAAAAGGTCACGTGCATGAATACTTGGAGGGGTGACCTCATCATGCTGATTAGAGGGGATGCCTCTAATCAATATACTGATTTGGGTAGGAGGGATCAGCTCCTTGTGAAGGGTGCAAGGCACACACCACATTCACCATGATAAACTGAATAAAAACATGTAACTAGGATGCACCCATACGCCCCACCTGATATAATAATATGGCCAAAACTGAAAGGGACGCCACGAGCAATCACTCCGCCGTGGGGAAGTCATAACATCGGTGCCTCCAATGCTATGGTTATGGTACCTCCATAACTAGGTGAAACTGGTCATGCTTGTATATGGCTATAGTTTATGCTAAATTAACATAAGCAGTTCAAAACAATAAAACAAATGCTGGGGAAAACAGTTGGCTGCATACGGGGAAATCCTAATAAGGAAAGAATGTCCATACTGAAAGGACGGGAATCCGTACCTCAAGTCCAGTGAATGAACGGAAGAAAGACTCCTACTTCTGGATCACTAACGTTACATGAATACACACGTGTATAAGTATCGATTCACTGATTACGTACTGGGTTTTGTGTCTCATTATAGCTGATTTGGTATGTTTTAGGTCATGGTTTACTGTTTAAAGCCTTAAACTGTGTTTATCTTGTATTCTGAGTTATCTGATTAAGTATTACTGGTGATTCATGTATTAATATACTTGCTGTGTAATAATAAGTAACTTTCCAAAAATAGCAGGTTTTCCAAAAATAGAAAGTTTCCAAAAATAGAAAGTTTCCAAAAATAGAAAGTTTCCAAAAATAGAAAGTTACCAAAAATAGAAAGTTTCCAAAAATAGAAAGTTTCCAAAAATAGAAAGTTTCCAAAAATAGAAAGTTTCCAAAAATAGAATTTACTGCTTAAAATAGATTAGTTTCTAAAAATAGAAAGTTTCCAAAAATAGATCAGCTGCCTTAATTAAATAAGTTTCCATATATAGAAGGTTTCCATGATTAGATTAGCTGCCTGAAATAGATTGATTTCCATATATAGAAGGTTTCCATAATTAGATTAGTTGCCTTATTTAATTAAGTTTCTATAAATAGAAGTTTCCATAATTAGAATTAAGCTGATTACATAAGCTAACATATAAGTCTAAGTGTTATAAGCTTATTTCTTAAGTCATATGATATAGTGTATAGTTTAATTATTATTTCATGTATTTTAATTAAACTATAGGTTAAGCATTTTAATTAAAGTACAACATGTTTTAATTAAAATGAAATGAAAATACTTAGGTTAAAATGTGTATTATTATTAATAATAATATAACCTAAGTCATGTCTAAATTAATTAATTATAGGCATGTTTTAATAATTAATTAATTATAACTTATAACATAAAATACTTAGGTTAAATTAATGTCATGATAAACTAATAATTAAAATAACCTAAGTCATGATTTAATTAATATTTCATGTTATTAATTAATTATACCCTAAGTTCATAATTCATAAAAATTAACATGTAGCATGAATCATGATTTAACCAACGAACCATGAATCGGGCATGAATTCGACACCGTACCCCGGGCCAAACCCGGGGCACACGTGTCTCCTTGCTGCCGTGGGTCCCACATGAGCCAACCAAGACCAAAAGTGGTCTTGGTGGTGGCGGCAATAGCAAACCAAACCCCCCTCGGGTTTGTTTTGCTAGGCGGCTAGAAACAAACACCCCTTTAAATCATTCCTTGATTTTAATTAATACCAAAACATGTTAGATCAATGATTAATTACCTTGTTTTAATAAGAAAAATAATAACATGTTCATGAAAATAATCAAAGATTAAAAGAATTAAAAAGAATTAAAAAGAAGGGTTAGAAAGGTATACCACTATGTAGCTTGGAAAAAGGATGAACAAACACTGATTACACAATAGTTTTTGAGATCAAAATCAACTAATCACCCCCTTATGGTGATGTGAAGGTGGCGGCACCAAGAGAGCAAAAAGGAGAGGAGAAAAACTCTTTTAGGGTTTTTGTTTATTTCTTGTAAAATGAAAAGTGAAAACATGTTTTACTCTTTACCCCCCTTTACTTGTAAAGTCCATGGGCTAAGCCCATTTCTTGTATATGAGCCGTGGGTATGGGGGCCCCACATGGGGTACCCGTACCTTTCTCGTGTCCCGATGTTTCGTGTTCGTTCGTGGTTAAACGTGCTCGTGTTTAAAGTGTTTCTGTTTATTCTAACGTGTCGTTTATCGTAAACTTAACGCTCGTAAATATATTATAAGTATTTACGTAATTATTTTAGTTAGTATTTTAAATGGTGATCATGATTTAATTATGTTCACGTGATATATTATTAACTGTTTATCATGAGTTCGTACGTAATCGATACTTGTCATGTCATACACGTATGCACTTGCTTGATTATTAGCACATGAATGTGATCAATACTAACTGAGGTAAGTTTTAATCTAGGACGTACGATCTTAAGGGCACTATTCATGGTAAAAGCATGCGGGTTTTACATGCGGGCCATGAATTCTTGTCGTCTTCCCGAGAATTACCTTCAAGTACCTGAGATAAAACATGTTAAAAGAAAAGGTCAGCGATAACGCCGAGTGAATTCATAGAGTTAAATAAAATCCATCAATATAATATCAGTATAAAATTATTACTGAAAATCATTTTTTTACAAATCATTTTAATAGGCCATAAAATAGCCAAAGTCATTTTATACAAATCTTCTTCAAAATCATAATATAGGCGTTTGCCTTAAAATCATTATACGAGCCAATGTCGTAAAAATATCATACAATACGTCTTATGACGTTGTATGAAAATAAAAACCGTTATATGAATATGGTTATGAAAACCAAAACACGAACATATTATCAATAGTATGACCCTGTATTGCTAGTCAGGCAATACATCGTAATTCGGTGCGTCTAGTAGTATTTTGTTAGTTTGGATTATTATAAGCCGCATGACATTGTTACCTTACTAAACCAACAATGGGTAGCTAACCCGATACTCAATTTGCCCATCTGAAGTAGCGTGTCGTCACAAAGGTCACGCTATGGAAATCTTCTCATACATAAATTCGCTTACCAATCAATGTGGCACGACGGGGATCAACCGTCAAGGCGCGAACTGGGGTGATCGTCCCCAAATAGTACTATTATATGCATAAGCGTCTACCAAATCCCGGTAGTTCACAATTCATGCTAATGGGACTTTTAGTGACATAACCTAACTTTAATAATCCATTTTATTTCATCTATCGGGTCCTTTAATCATTTATCGGGTCATACAATCGGGTCATACAATCATTCGGGTCCAAATTAATAAACAAGCAATTGGGACAAATGGTGTCCTATTTTATAAAAACTAACATGTTATCTCCCTCGTGGGTTTATAAAACATTTCATAAAAACATTTAAAAGAGTGCGAGGCTATGAACTCACGTTGATGTGGGAAGGCGGGTTATCGGCAATTCGGACGTACGATACATGCTTCAATCACGGAAACCTATATAAATAATAATCGGTCTTAGACTCATGTCCAATGACTTTATAAAAATAGCAATTATGTATACATATGATGATTATATATATATATGATGATCAAGTGGGTTTACATATTCTCGTTTACTCATTTTTGTGTTATGTGTCGATAACTTTTATACTAGTTTTCTAGTTTTACCTATTTACGTGTTTTTGGTCCAATAAGCCTATTATAAGTTTATTAACTTGTATTAATCCATTTCATACTTATATTATCAGTATTTAAACTTTCAAGTTGGGCCCAAATGGGTTAAGTCCAATAAGTTCTTTTTATAAGGGTTTAACTTATTTAGTCCAATTATTAGTCCAATATGTTTACTTAGCTCGTTAATGTCCGTATGTCCTATAGTTCGGGGTTTTATCGGTTTTTACTTGTTATACATGTCTATATATCAGTATATAAGTTTTATAAAGTTCACATTAGACGGGTCCAACCATCTAAGTTTTATTTAACAAAAACGTTAAATTTTACGGTATTAGCCGAAAAAGTCGTAAAAATCATGTTTATAGTTTTATAACTTATAAAACTTAACAAGTTACCATTTTTATAAAATGTACACTTATTTAACCTTTTACATACTTATATAAATAAAATCCATAAGTTAGTGGGTTTTTATTTTATATTTTATACTATTAAATTTTGAGTGCTTATATAATAGTATTATTCTTTAATTTCCAAAATCTGATTTTTATCTTCACTTTCACCAAAACTGCCATATCTAGAGTTCTATATGGAGATAGAAGCTCAAATTTTTATCACATAAACTAAATGATATGTGCTACATTTAACTCTTCTATAGCTACTGTTGAATCATCTTCTAAGTATTTTCTAAAAATCGTCCAAAACAGTGAACTCAGATTTGTATCTTAAACTTGTTTTGATCATATCTCACTCATTACGATGATTCCATTGCATGACCAACTCTCACATGTGTACAAGACATATAGCTTACTGTAAATGGATTCTACTTCATCATTTTATCAGTCCATGACCTGTTTATTTACTGTTTTATACAGCCAACAAATTTAGACAAGATTTTAACCTTGTTTCTTATAGTTTTTCACCTTTTTAATCATATTTATCAACACCAAATCCCCACATAACATTTTTATCATCATATAATCATCATATACATATACAATAAAAAATAAAATACATGTTTACATAATCAAAATAACAAGAAGATAGGAAGAAACAATCTCTATACCACCAAAGTGATAAAAAGGTTGAGATTTTGGATGAACAAGGCTTGGTTTTGGTAACCAATCTTATGAAATATCAAGGCCACCTTCAAGATTACCAAGGATATGAAGACACCTTCAACAAATCAGCCCTAAACTCCTTCTTGATAATCAGCCCAAAGACCTCCATGAAAACTCCTTTTTATATGTTAAAATCACCTCCAATCTTCATCTTTTTGTGTAGTTATCAACATATGTTGATTATAGCCTTGGGTCATGGCTAGATTTTTGATAAAAGGGGTGGATTATGGTGGATATAGGACGAATTTAGAGAGAGAGGAGAGAATGAGAGTGGTTTGCATGTAAAAATAAAGTATATGGTTCTTGTTTAGTGGTTTTGTGGTTTGAAGTTATGAGTTAGCTTACTTTGTAAGCTTAGCTAACAAGTGTAACACTTGTTAGTTATACTTGACACATCATGAGATGTGTTGGTGCTATCTTGGCCATCCCATGTTAGTGGGGTGGGGCAAAACTTGTTTTGTCTCATCCCACTAATTTACGGGTATTCCTCGATTCTAGTTTCCTCGATTTGCGTGCCCTCGGGTCGTTTTACGAAAAACGTTTTTATAAATTATGAATCAACGGCACAAAACGAATCTAATAAAAATTGTCTCATTAAAAACGGAGTTCGAAAACGTAAATACGTAATCCTAAGGTTTCCGGTTTAGTCGTAAAGGACGTTAAAATAAAATCGTAAGTCCTAATCTCTTCTCGTAAATTTGTGAGTTTATGAACTAACACAAATTTAAAACTCCAAAGTAATATTCACGGATAAATTTATTTTCTGAAATGTCGGACTGTCACCAAAAACGGTGTATGTAAACGTAAGCACGTAACGTAGAATCCTCCGGTTTAAACGTAGTCGATGCTACTTCAAGACGTAAATCCAAATTACTTCCCAAAAATAAGTGAGTTCATAATATAACATTAAAATAATAGTTTTAAATAACACTTGAGTATAAAATATCAACCATAAATTGACGGATTGTCATAAAATCAGCTATTTTAGGTAAAGATAAACATAAGAAATACATTGTTGATCATATCTTTACTACGTGTAGACTAAGTCTTCTATCAGTGCTTGATTTCTTCCTGTCAACGCTTGTCCTGTCAATGCTTGATTTCTTCTTAACAACGTCCAGATTGCTCTTGTCAGCGTCCAAGTGTATTGGCTACATTTTATTCCCAACAATTCCGATGGGCTAAATGTTTATTTTTAGTAAGTTTTATGTTTCAAACATAAATCTTTTCCCAAAATTTTACTTAGTGTTGTTATTAAACAAGTTTTGTCTTAGTTTAATTTTTACTTTATTCTATCTTTAAAATTTACTTTTAATTAGTTTTTAATCGCTTTAATCCTTTTGCTATTTTTGTTTAAGCCTCTCTTCCTAGTTGTTTAACTGGTCATTTTTTTTGAAATAGATAATATCAAATTCCCCCTTTTAGTGACCATTACTGACTATTCCACCATTAACCGTGATCAATTCGATTAGATACCGAGAACGATATCGAGTACACAAATGCTAAGCAAAAGTCATGTATTAAATGGCGCCGCTGCCGGCTCTTTTCGTAAAGATTAACGGTTTTTAGTGAGAAATTGGATTGGGATCCGTTCTTTTAGGAACGTTATTTTCAAGCACCAAAATTTTCAAAAATCCTAAAAATATAAAATTTTCAAAAATCCAAAAACAATAAAAAGATAAAAAATCAAAAATATTTTCTTTCCTTTTAGTGTACGCGTACTCGATCTACGTCTTATCCTGAGCCGAGACTCTTAGAGACATAGATATGGCCGGTGTGCATAACAATAATAACAACCGACCCCACCCCAATTTGAATAGCAATAACTACAACAACAATGTTCCCCCATCCGACCTACGCACAATGGAGGAGCTTTGTCAACCCACCATGAACGGACGCGGAGGACCGATTGCGTCGATGCAAATCACGGCTCCTGAATTTTCGTTGAAGCATCACATGATCCAGTAAGTTCAAAACGCTTGCCCGTTTCGCGTATTACCGGATGATGATGCCAACAAACATCTCGACAAGTTCATTACCGTCACTCAAAGCATGAAACTACCCGGTGCTTCCATGGATTTTCTTCGCCTTCACCTTTTTCCACACACTTTATCCCACCAAGCCGAAAAATGGTTTGATCGTCTTCCCAAAAACTCATTTCAAACATGGAATGACATGACTCAAGAATTTTTGTCGCGTTACTTCCCACCATCCATGGTCACTAGTCTTCGCAACCAAATCAGTGGATTCACTCAAGAACCTGAATAGTCGCTTTTCGATGCTTGGGAACGATATAATGTCTTGATCGACCGTTGTCTAAACCATAACATGCTCCCCGTTACTTTGATTGATACTTTCTATAATGGTTTAACTTTTCGTGATCGTGATACGATTAATGCTGCCGCCAGTGATACATTCATGAAGAGAAGACATGAGGAGTGTAGAGAGCTGATAGAGAACATGACCACTCACAACAAAAATTGGGATTCATCCGCATCTTCAAGGAATAACCAGAGGGCCAATGTTTCTTCTACATCATCCAACTCAGAGCTAACCGAACTTACTCGTCAAGTAGCTGAGATGAACAAAAACTTCTTAACCATGGCTACAAACTAATTTCAATAAGCTAAAGCTGTAGCAACTTCTTGTGAGATTTGCGGGGGTTCTCATTCATACACCGATTGTCCTTCTACTCTTGACAATCTAAAAAATGTGTATGCCGCTAACGGTAACTTTTCTACGGGATGCTATCAAGCACGTCCTCAAGGAGACCGTAACTTGCTAAGTTATCGCTCCAACAACTTTCTATCTCCACCCGGTTTTTCTCCTCAAAACCAAAACCAAAACAATTTCAACCGAAACATTCAAAGCCAACCTCGAGCTACCAATCAATATCAATCCCAAAGTAACCCATATCCACCTAAAGGAAATAATCCAGCTTACCAAGCCTCACCTCTCAGTCAACCTACGGTATTGAACCAAGACCTCGAAGCTTACATGAGGACCAATAGAGAGATGGTGACGAATCTTCAATGCCAATTTATTAACTTGAAGGATGACATGGCGAAATAAGGGAACGATATTCGAGCCGAGCTAAGGAATGACATGGGGAAACAAGGGAATGATCTTCGAGCCGATATGAGAAACTCATGCGCAGTCAAACGAATAACTTAAGGGATATGATGGCTAGTTTTTTCCCAAGTAATCAAGCCTCTGGTTCATGTTCTCTTCCGAGTAACATCGTTTCTAATCCAAGAGGGGAGATGAAAGCAATCACCACCCGAAGTGGCAAAGGTTTAAAGGAACCCGAGATTCCTACTCCTACACCGGTGATTGTGACAAAGGAAAACAAGTCCCCTTCTCCATTTCCTCCACCTTCTACTTCCACCCTTCCACCACCCAAGTATGTGAGTGAGCATTCCATTCCTAAGCCTTCATCTCAACCCAATATACCTTATCCCTCAAGGTTGAGGAAAGAGAAGTTGAAGAACAAGGATGATATTCAGGTTTCTAGCTTTCTTAAAATGTTTAAACAACTGAATTTTAACATCTCCTTTGTCGAGGCTCTCACTCACATGCCGAAGTATGCGAAAATGTTTAAAGATCTTCTTAGTGATAAGGAGAAACTCCTTGATATCGCTCAGACCCAACTTAATGAGAATTGCTCTGCAGTTCTCTTAAGGAAATTAACAACAAAACTTGGTGATCCGGGTCATTTCCTTATTCCTTGCAACTTCCCCGGGGTAGAGAATTGTATGGCCCTAGCCGATCTAGGTGCTAGTATAAACTTAATGCCTTTAAGCGTTTGGAAACAATTGTCTCTACCCGAGCTAGTCCCCACATGAATGACACTGGAATTAGCTAACCGTACGGTTGCTTATCCGGTGGGGATAGCCGAAGATGTCTTCGTCGGCGTCGACAAATTCACCTTTCCGGCGGATTTTGTTGTCGTTGACTATGAGATGGACCCCCGTGTTCCATTAATCGTTGGACGTCCATTCTTGAGGACCAGTCGCACTCTCATTGATGTAGCCGCGGGCGAATTAATCATGAGAGTTGGTGACGATTCTTCAACATGGGTAAACTTTCTAAGCAGCCTTCTGAAAACGAGAGCGTTAATTTCATTGACGTTCTTTATGAGGCTTGTGAAGAAAATTTCAAAGACACTTGTAAAAGTGGTTCTTCTTCTCTACCCATTGTTGAGACCGTTGCCTCTATTGCTCCCTCTGTGACAATCCGTCAATTTATGGTCGATATTTTATTCTCAATATTTATTTGAAAACATTATTTTAATGTTACAATATGAACTCACTTATCTTTGGGAAGAAATTTGGATTTACGTCTTGAAGTAGCATCGACTACGTCTAAACCGGAGGATTCAACGTTACGTGCTTACGTTTACATACACCGTCCTTGGTGACAGCCCGACATTTCAGAAAATAAATTTATCCGTGAATATTATTTTGGAGTTTTAAATTTGTGTTAGTTCATAAACTCACAAATTTACGAGAAGAGATTAGGACTTACGATTTTATTTTAACGTCCTCTACGACTAAACCGGAAACCCTAGGATTACGTATTTACGTTTTCGAACTCCGTTTTTGATGAGACAATTTTTATTGGATTCGTTTTGTGACGTTGATTCATAATTTATAAAAACGTTTTTCGTAAAACGACCCGAGGGCACGCAAATCGAGGAAACTAGAATCGAGGAATACCCGTAAACTAGTGAGATGGGACAAAATACATTGTCCCACCCCACTAGCACACATGGGGCGGCCAAATTATTTCCTCAACACATGAGGTGTCAAGTTTTTGAGTAAACTAACAACACATGTCTTGTAAGCTTACAATGTAAGCTACACTTCACACAACACATCAAAACCATTAACCAAAACGATTCCCTCATTCTCACCATGCAATACCACACACATTTCTCTCATTCTCCCCATTTTTGTGCCGTCCCTCATCCCACTCAAAACCCTCACTTGATCTTGATTCAACCACAAATCATATGTTATCTCTACATATGGTGAAGCGCTTTTGAAACCCTATTGATTGGTGGTGATTATAACATCCAAGAAGGAGTTTCTATGGTGTCTTGAGGCTGATTTTTCACAAGGATTATATGAAGATTGGTGGTCCTGAAGATGGTCTTGGCTATGCACAAGTTTCTCCATCAAAATCCATGCTCAAATCACAATATATCAACATGGTGGTATAAAGATTGTCCTCCTCATCCTCTTGTTATTTTTGGTTATGTAAAAATGTATTTTATTACCTATTGTATATGTATATGATGATTATATGATGATAAAAATGTTATGTGGGGATTTGGTGTTGATAAACATGATTAAAAAGGTGAAAAACTATAAAGAACAAGGCTAAAATCTTGCTTAAAAGTGATGGCTGTATAAAACAGTGAAGAAACATGTCATGAACTGATAAAATGATGAAGTATAATTGATATACAGTAAGCTATGGGTCTTGTACACATGTGAGAGTCGGCCATGCAATGGAATCATTGTAATGAGTGAGATATGATCAAAACAAGTTTAAGGTACAAATCTGAGTTCACTGTTTTGGACGATTTTTAGAAAATACTTAAAAGATGATTCAACAGTAGCTATAGTAGTGTTAAATGGAGAACATATCATGTAGTTTATGTGATAAAAATTTGAGCTTCTATCTCCATATAGAACTCTAGATATGACAGTTTTGGTGAAAGTAAAGATAAAAATCAGATTTTGGAAATTAAAGTATAATACTATTATATAAGCACTCAAAATTTAATAGTATAAAATATAAATTAAAACCCACTAACTTATATAATACATTTATATAAATATGTACAATGGTAAATAAGTGGACATTTTATAAAAAAGGTAACTTGTTAAGTTTTATAAGTTATAAAACTATAAACATGATTTTTACGACTTTTTCGGCTAATACCGTAAAATTAACATTTTTGTTAAAATAAACTTAGATGGTTGGACCCGTCTAATTTAAACTTTATAAAACATATATACTGATATATAAACATGTATAACAAGTAAAAACCGATAAGACCCGAACTATAGGACATACGGACGTTAGTGGACTAAATTAACGTTATTGGACTAATAATACAACAAAAATGGACTAAAACACTTATAAACTCATTTATTGGACTTAACCCATTTAGGCCCAACTTGTAAAGTGTAGATACTGATAATATAAGTATAACAAGGATTAATACAAGTTAAAGAACTTATAATAAGTTTATTGGACTTAAAACACGTAAATAGGTAAAACTAGTAAACTAGTAAGAAGATACCAATACGTAAACACTAAAATGAGTAAAAGAGAACATGTAAACCCACTGGATCATCATATATATAAAATCATCATATGTATACATAATTGTTATTTTTATAAAGTCATTGGACATGAGTCTAAGACGATTATTATTTGTCTAGGTTTCCGTGATTGAAGCACGTACTGTACATCCAAATCGCCGATAATCGTCTTCCCACATCAACGTGAGTTCATAGCCTCGCACTCTTTTAAATGTTTTATAAATGTTTTATAAACCCGCGAGGGAGATAACATGTTAGTTTTTATAAAATTAGGACACCATTTGTCCCGATTGTTTGTTTATTGATTTGGACCCGAATGATTGTATGACCCGATTGTATGACCCGATAAATGATTAAAGGACCCGATAAATGATTAAAGGACCCGATAGATGAAATTAAATGGATTATTAAAGTTAGGTTATGTCACTAAAGTCCCATTAGCATGAATTGTGAACTACCGGGATTTGGTAGACGCTTGTGCATATAATAGTACTATTTGGGGACGATCACCCCAGTTCGCGCCTTGACGGTTGATCCCCGTCGTGCCACATTGATTGGTAAGCGAATTTATGTATGAGAAGATTTCCATAGCGTGACCTTTGTGACGACACGCTACTTTAGATGGGAAAATTGAGTATCGGGTTAGCTACCCGTTGTTGGTTTAGTAAGGTAACAATGTCATGCGGCTTATAATAATCCAATTACCGAAATACTAATAGACGCACCGAATTACGATGTATTGCCTGACTAGCAATACAGGGTCATACTATTGATATTATGTTCATGTTTTAGTTTTATATAACCATATCCTTATAATGGTTTTTATTTAATCTATACAACGTTGCAAAACGTATTGTATGATGTTTTTACGACATTGGCTCGTATAATGATTTTTAAGGCAAACGCCTATATTATGATTTTGATAAAGATTTGTATAAAATGATTTTGGCTATTTTAGGGCCTATTACAATGATTTGTACAAAATGATTTTTGGTAATAATTTTATACCAAAGTTATATTGATGGAATTTATCAAACTCTATGAATTCACTCGGCGTTATCGCTGACCTTTTCTTTTAACATGTTTTATCTCAGGTACTTGAAGGTAATTCTCGGGAAGACATCAAGAATTAATGGCCGCACTGAAATAATAATTTCCATTCAAATGCTTTGTAAAACCTGTATGAAATAATATGACTTGGGACCTATCTAAATTTGATATTTATGACTGGAAATGCCTTATTAATAAACGACGCGATTTTTATGCGTTGTCTATGATGTGAGTAATATGTTATCCCGTAACACCAACGAGTCTTCCGATGTATTGAATTGTGTAAATTTGGGGGTGTTACAGTTTGGTACCAGAGCTCTCGTTATAGAGAACAAAAGATTTTTAAAACTAAGGTTTTGAATAAAACATTTCAAAATCTTTTAACCATAAAACATTTTTCTAAAAATGTCTAAAAATCTTTTGACTATAACGGTGTCGAAGAATTCCCGAGTTACCGACAAGGCCAGACTGAGAAAGTATTATTTTAATATATATATAACTTGGATTATATATATGATGTAATTTTATTACATGATTGTTTGATGATAATTTTGATATTTATACGAGGTATTTATACGACGTAGATTGTCACAAGGAACCCTAAATCCCCTAGTAAATTAATCGAAGCTATTCTCGTAGGAATTCTAGCTATCCTAAATCTAAACCAAGTTGTGGATATTTATGATCCCAACAAATGGTTGATATTCGTAGAAATGTAGATATTAGTTGATTGTGATATTGAAAAAAGAATTGGCGAGATTAAATCTGATATCGATGTCATGACGATCTTTCCTTATAGAGTGGAGTTTGACAAAACGTTACCACCTAGGAAGATGTCATATGATTCGTTGTCATCCAATTCTTAAATTGAAATCGAAAGGGTGAATGTTGCACTTGAGGCTGTCATTGGAACCAGTAGCCAAAAGCCTCATGCCACTAATACCTTTCCGAGAAATCTAATTGAATGTAGGAGTCATCTCATACTAGTGACTTATTTGATAATTATTATTATAAGAGATATAGGATTGGAAATTAAGTGTTGATAATATCAAACTTATGTTTCCCTTTAAAGGTGTAAGAATAAGATTGAAAGTATTGAAGAATGAAGTAGGATATCGCATTGAGTATAAAAGTGGTTGAAATTTGAATAAAATAAAATTTAACCCATATGGAATAAGAAATTGTTAAGAGGAAGTCGTTAAGTTCTGTAAATGAATTATAAGGTTTTAAATGATTGTAGGTTCGTGTTAAGGGTTGTTCCTAGGCCATTGTCCACTAATGAGGATGCCCAGTGTCCAAGAAATAAATTGAAGAAATCTTCTTCTGAATTGGGACCGATGGATCTTCCGGGACATGTGGGACACCTAATGACTCTTGTAGATTAGTATTCGTTGTGGTATCTTTTAAAAATAATCCCTAACTTAATTGAGATATCAGTTGGTAGGATAAGTTTGGAAAATTGTATGACATAGTGACACGTAATGTGTTACGGTACAATTTGACTTGTTTGTGATTAATGAAAAGACTACCTTTGATTGCTAAATTCTACATGTATCGATGTTATCTATCTTTTATTGCTTCATCCTAATGTTCGTATTAGTGATGCAACCATTGAACAAGTACTCATCTTGATTTGAGTTACGTTGTGAATCATTCTTCGTGAGTGCCATCAAGGTCATGAACCTCATGATTAATTGGCTAAAGCTCATTTCCTATCATATCGTAGTTAATTCTTGGTGAACAAGCTTTCATGACTCTTCTGCAGATCACTCATTGTTTTTATAAGATACAATAGTATCCCTTGAGAAAAATTGAATTTTCATCACTATAAGGATTATTCAAAGTGAGATTTATAAGTGATTGTTATCGAAATAAAGTTGTTTATAAAACACCTTGGAAAACTTAATTGTTTTCATATCAAAGAAAATCTTTGTAAATTTACTTTTTGATTCTTATTTAAGAATTAAGCATGAAAGCGTTTTTATTATAAACATGATGATAAAATTTTGACGAACTGAGTATTGCATTGTTAATCTTGAAATTGTATATAGTTACGCGCCTACATACAATTTGGAAGTGACATGCAAGACTGATTAGTAGTCACCATGAAAATATAAATAAACACTAAATTTTCTTTGAAGATTGTGAAAGATTAAATTTTATGAGATCTGCAAGAAGTGAAAAATAGGGACATATTGATAGGGACACCTACATATGTGCCCGTACCATCTATTCTTTTGAGTCGAATTTACTCATCTATGGAACTTGTCTTATTTGACAATTGATATTCCCTTCTTGTCCAATTCTCCCGTAGTGATATTCTTAGGAAAAGTATTTGATTATCGAGTGTTGATACCCGACTGGATGTATCGACGTTCCTATCATTTCTTTTGATTTGATTTCATTTGAATGACCTGGGTGACGATCCGAGGAACTTTTGAATGCGTACTCAAATCATGAAAACATGGAATATATTCATATTCATTAAATGTTTTCGTCTGTACCTGATTTGAAATTCTCTCGCGTAGATTTTGCGTTGACCTTACTCTTTAGATGAAAGTTGTGTCTCCATATATCCTTGAATTTGTGAAGGATTGTGAATTATTATTAGTCTTTTGAGAAGTTCACATCTTATCGACGACAATGAAACTGAAAAGTTGATAGTACCAGTGGAATGGATTGATTGATTATGACATGACGACATTGTCTTAATTGATGGGAATTCAAGTAGAACTCCCCTAAAAGATAAGATGTTGATTATCAAAAGTGATCTAAATAATTCTTGATGGATGACCATATCCTGCATTTAGACTTGAAATTATACCATGAATAATTGTGAATTAGTCATAGATATCATAATCTAGAAAGAACTTAAAATAAATGTATTACAAGATGCTTATGTTATCTGAAACTTTAGGAGGTACTTGCTGGTGAATTACCTAGACTTTCACCATTAAGGCAAGTTGAAATTGGTATTGATTATATTTTCGGTGCTACACCTATGGCTTGTGCACTGTACTTCAGCACCATCTAAATTAAAGGAATTACCGTACAACTGAGAGAGTTGTCAGAGAAAGATTTTATTATACCAAGCCTGTCATCATGAAGAGATATGGTGTTATCATTCCTTATATTTATAGATTACTGTGAACTGAGTAAATTGACAATCGAAAACGATATCCATAACTCGAAATGGAAGATTTGTTCGATCATTTACAAGGTTTTTGATCCTCAGCATGGTTATCATCAACTTCGCATCTGCGAAAAGGATTATCTATTCCAATTACTACATCCAGAACTTGTAATAAACATTATGAGTTTCACGTGATGTCGTTTGGATTGACTAATACACATGTAGCATTCATAAATTTGGTGAATCTCGTGTGTAGGTTGTAATTTGATGAATTCATGCTCGTGATCATTCAGGACCATTTGTTTGTTTACAAGAATAAGAATGAAGTTAATAATTAATTATAGATTGCCCTGAATTGGCCGAACTATTAAAACCTGTACCTTAAATATTTAACATATGATTAAAAACTTAAACCTTTACATTATTTGACTATGTGATTAATAGATAATGGAATCTATATTGACTTTTCAAAGATTAGAGCCATTAAGGCTTAGAGTTATAACAAAGAGAAAATGGAAATATGTTTTGAGAAATATTTTTACAAAGGATTTTTAAGGGATTATTCCCTTATACCCGGAACATTTAACTAAACTCCTGTTTAGGGGTAAATGTTTGTGTATACCTCAAGATAACCTAAGCGGAATTGAGGAAAACATTTAAACCATGACTTAAAAATTGAAACGACAATATTTACTTTTGAACTAAGAAAACTTTGACCAAAGTATAAACAAAGGTTTTTCTCGAACATTTACGAATCTTATTAAATATTTTCGATAGATCAACAAAAATCTTGTTATTAAATTCAAATTTATTTTGAACATTTTATATAATTGGTCAAACTAAGAAATTTAAAATCTTTACGTTTACGTTTCATAAAAATTGAATATTTAATATTTAGCTAGTTGTAATAATTATCGACGCTTTAAACATCAGATTGAGAAAAACTGATAAAACTAATAGTTGAGACGAGACTAAAACATAGAAGATATGAAGAAAGAATTTTGAATAAATACGGTTATGATATTTATTCCATCTAGGAAAGTGAACGTAATTACTGACACATTATGTAGAAAAGATAAAGAACCAATCAGGATGTGTTCCTTAGTAATGAAGGTGCAAAATAAATTGCTGAACGATATAAAAATAAACAATGTTTGTAAAAAGGATAATATAAATAGTGAAAGGTTTCACGGCTAGTGTGAACCATTAGAGTTGAGAAGCCGATAGCGTTAAATGTTTTAAAGATCACATGTGATTGTCTAAATATGGAGGATTGTGAGATATAGTTATGTTGGAATTTGTAAGTATAAGTATTATATGTATGTCATTTTTGACTAAAAGTATCTTTGTCTGAAGAAGTTGTACTAATGGCAATTATGAAGGCAGACATCGCCTCATACATTAGTAAACGTCTAGCTATTGCAAAGGTCATCATCTGAATTTGATTCGATTTGGGTCATCGTCGACAGACTGACCAAATCTGCTAATATCATTCCCGTTAATGATAAATGCAAAAGAGTTATGTAAACATAGTGTGCCTGTATCGAACATCTTTATCAAGATCCTTGCTTCGCATCGAATTTCTAGAGATTAGCTCAGAAATCATTGAGAACGAACCTTGATGAGAGTACTATGTACCACCCCAATCGAAGGGACGAGGTAAAGTAACGATACAGAGTAATATAAGTGCTATTTTATGTTTGAATGAATGACCTTTGGTAATAAATCGTAAAATCGCTTTCCTTTGGAAGGATTACCATTGATAACTATTGTATTAGGATCGAGATCTAATCTTGTAAGGATCTAAATCTTAGAGCATCTATAAGCAAGAGTTGAGACGGAGACATCCGACATACACCCATTGTGAGTTGGACATGTCTCTTAGGTTTAAGGTTTCCTATGATGGCGAACCTATCCTTGCAAAATACCCGACCCGCGAGATCTGAAATGATTGTTGAAATTAGGATTTGATTATCAACTGCCGATAGTGGGCAGGAGGTTATGTGAATATGAAATGTAGATCTTGAAGTGCCAAATGGGTAGCGAAGTTATGCCAAAATTTTTAACCTTGAAAAAAATGAATTCATGATCTGACAAATCATGGGATATAAGTCCCCGTTGTATGGGACCATTGAGATGATATAAAAGATTGGTTTGAAAGGCATATAAGATGGATCTACCCTGGGACTTCAAAGACTGCGTGAATTATGTTTCGTATATCGAACTTGATGGAATATCTATCAAGTAAGAATCTGATTATTCTTAGTAGAGCTTAGATCGGCGAAAAGTTGCATTCATCAAAAACCCGTGAACATCATGGATAGAGAAAGTAAGTCAACATTAAGCCTAACCTTATTCCCGTAGTTATGTTTGATGAAACCCGCGTATTGTAATGAATTGCACTTGTGAGAAAGGACCAAATATGGAGGAAATACCCACATGGCTTTAACTCCATAAGAAGCGAGTAGTAAGGTAAGATGATCTTTGAGGACAAAGATCCTGTTTAGGGGTAAATGCTGTGACAATCCGTCAATTTATGGTCGATATTTTATTCTCAATATTTATTTGAAAACATTATTTTAATGTTACAATATGAACTCACTTATCTTTGGGAAGAAATTTGGATTTACGTCTTGAAGTAGCATCGACTACGTCTAAACCGGAGGATTCAACGTTACGTGTTTACGTTTACATACACCGTCCTTGGTGACAGCCCGACATTTCAGAAAATAAATTTATCCGTGAATATTATTTTGGAGTTTTAAATTTGTGTTAGTTCATAAACTCACAAATTTACGAGAAGAGATTAGGACTTACGATTTTATTTTAACGTCCTCTACGACTAAACCGGAAACCCTAGGATTACGTATTTACGTTTTCGAACTCCGTTTTTTATGAGACAATTGTTATTGGATTCGTTTTGTAACGTTGATTCATAATTTATAAAAACGTTTTTCGTAAAACGACACGAGGGCACGCAAATCAAGGAAACTAGAATCGAGGAATACCCGTAAACTAGTGAGATGGGACAAAATACATTGTCCCACCCCACTAGCACACATGGGGCGGCCAAAATATTGCCTCAACACATGAGGTGTCAAGTTTTTAAGTAAACTAACAACACATGTCTTGTAAGCTTACAATGTAAGCTACACTTCACACAACACATCAAAACCATTAACCAAAACCATTCCCTCATTCTCACCATGCAATACCACACACATTTCTCTCATCCTCCCCATTTTTGTGCCGTCCTCATCCCACTCAAAACCCTCACTTGATCTTGATTCAACCACAAATCATATGTTATCTCTACATATGGTGAAGCGCTTTTGAAACCCTATTGATTGGTGGTGATTATAACATCCAAGGAGGAGTTTCTATGGTGTCTTGAGGCTGATTTTCCACAAGGAGTATATGAAGATTTGTGGTCTTGAAGATGGTCTTGGCTATGCACAAGTTTCTCCATCAAAATCCATGCTCAAATCACAACCTATATCAACATGGTGGTATAAAGATTTTCCTCCTCATCCTCTTGTTATTTTTTGTTATGTAATCATGTATTTTATTTCCTATTGTATATGTATATAATGATTATATGATGATAAAAATGTTATGTGGGGATTTGGTGTTGATAAACATGATTAAAAAGGTGAAAAACTATAAAGAACAAGGCTAAAATCTTGCTTAAAAGTGATGGCTGTATAAAACAGTAAAGAAACATGTCATGAACTGATAAAATGATGAAGTAGAATTGATATACAGTAAGTTATGGGTCTTGTACACATGTGAGAGTTGGCCATGCAATGGAATCATTGTAATGAGTGAGATATGATCAAAACAAGTTTAAGGTACAAATCTGAGTTCACTGTTTTGGACGATTTTTAAAAAATAATTAGAAGATGATTCAACAGTAGCTATAGGAGAGTTAAATGGATCACATATCATTTAGTTTATGTGATAAAAATTTGAGCTTCTATCTCCATATAGAACTCTAGATATGGCAGTTTTGGTGAAAGTAAAGATAAAAATCAGATTTTGGAAATTAAAGTATAATACTATTATATAAGCACTCAAAATTTAATAGTATAAAATATAAATTAAAACCCACTAACTTATATAATACATTTATATAAATATGTACAATGGTAAATAAGTGGACATTTTATAAAAATGGTAACTTGTTAAGTTTTATAAGTTATAAAACTATAAACATGATTTTTACGACTTTTTCGGCTAATACCGTAAAATTAACATTTTTGTTAAATAAAACTTAGATGGTTGGACCCGTCTAATGTAAACTTTATAAAACTTATATACTGATATATAAACATGTATAACAAGTAAAAACCGATAAGACCCGAACTATAGGACATACGGACGTTAGCGGACTAAATTAACGTTATTGGACTAATAATACAACAAAAATGGACTAAAACACTTATAAACTCATTCATTGGACTTAACCCATTTAGGCCCAACTTGTAAAGTGTAGATACTGATAATATAAGTATAACAAGGATTAATACAAGTTAAAGAACTTATAATAAGTTTATTGGACTTAAAACACGTAAATAGGTAAAACTAGTAAACTAGTAAGAAGATACCAATACGTAAACACTAAAATGAGTAAAAGAGAACATGTAAACCCACTGGATCATCATATATATAAAATCATCATATGTATACATAATTGTTATTTTTATAAAGTCATTGAACATGAGTCTAAGACGATTATTAGTTGTCTAGGTTTCCGTGATTGAAGCACGTACCATACATCCAAATCGCCGATAATCGTCTTCCCACATCAACGTGAGTTCATAGCCTCGCACTCTTTTAAATGTTTTATAAATGTTTTATAAACCCGCGAGGGAGATAACATGTAAGTTTTTATAAAATTAGGACACCATTTGTCCCGATTGTTTGTTTATTGATTTGGACCCGAATGATTGTATGACCCGATTGTATGACCCGTTAAATGATTAAAGGACCCGATAGATGAAATTAAATGGATTATTAAAGTTAGGTTATGTCACTAAAAGTCCCATTAGCATGAATTGTGAACTACCGGGATTTGGTAGACGCTTGTGCATATAATAGTACTATTTGGGGACGATCACCCCAGTTCGCGCCTTGACGGTTGATCCCCATCGTGCCACATTGATTGGTAAGCGAATTTATGTATGAGAAGAATTCCATAGCGTGACCTTTGTGACGACACGCTACTTTAGATGGGAAAATTGAGTATCGGGTTAGCTACTCGTTGTTGGTTTAGTAAGGTAACAATGTCATGCGGCTTATAATAATCCACTTACCGAAATACTAATAGACGCACCGAATTACGATGTATTGCCTGACTAGCAATACAGGGTCATACTATTGATATTATGTTCGTGTTTTGGTTTTATATAACCATATACTTATAATGGTTTTTATTTAATCTATACAACGTTGCAAAACGTATTGTATGATGTTTTTACGACATTGGCTCGTATAATGATTTTTAAGGCAAACGCCTATATTATGATTTTGATAAAGATTTGTATAAAATGATTTTGGCTTTTTAGGGCCTATTACAATGATTTGTACAAAATGATTTTTGGTAATAATTTTATACCAAAGTTATATTGATGGAATTTATTAAACTCTATGAATTCACTCGGCGATATCGCTGACCTTTTCTTTTAACATGTTTTATCTCAGGTACTTGAAGGTAATTCTCGGGAAGACATCAATAATTCATGGCCCGCACTGAAATAATAATTTCCATTCAAATGCTTTGTAAAACCTGTATGAAATAATATGACTTGGGACTTATCTAAATTTGATATTTATGAATGGAAATGCCTTATTAATAAACGACGCGATTTTTATGCGTTGTCTATGATGTGAGTAATGTGCTATCCCGTAACACCAACGAGTCTTCCGCTGTATTGAATTGTGTAAATTTGGGGGTGTTACACCCTCACTCACTCCATTTGGAAAAAGTGATTTCCTTTTGAAAGAATTTGAAGCAACTTTGATTCTCCCTCCAATTGGGATAAAGACATTCGTACCATTGAGAAACTTCTCAATGAGGACCATATTTCTCTACCATCTCCTAAGGAAATCTTTATCGATGATTCGAATTTGACTATGCCTTCCATCGAAAATCCTCCGGATTTAGAGCTTAAGGATCTCCCGTCTCATCTCGAATACGTGTTCCTTGAAGACAATAAGAAGTTACCCGTCATCATCGCAAAGGATTTGAAAGAAGATGAAAAATCTCGACTTATCGACGTGTTGAAGAATCATAAGAATGGGATTGCTTGGAAAATCTCCGATATTCATGGAATTGATCCTCACTTTTGCACACATAAAATTCTCATGGAGGACGACTTTAGACCCGCTATTCAAAACCAAAGAAGGGTGAATCCCAAGATCTATGACGTTATCAAAAAAGAGGTTATCAAACTTCTTGATGCGGGAATGATCTACCCTATCTCGGATTCACCATGGGTTAGTCCGGTCCATTGTGTGCCTAAGAAAGGCGGAATCACCGTTGTGCCCAATGAAAACAACGAGTTGATTCCTACTCGTCTCGTTACAGGGTGGAGAGTTTTTATAGACTACCGCAAACTCAATGATTCTACGAGAAAGGATCATTTTCCCCTTCCTTTTATGGACCAAATGCTTGAACATCTAGCGGGTAATGACTATTATTGCTTCTTAGACGGTTTCTCCGATTATTTTCAAATTCCCATCGATCCTAAAGACCAAGAGAAAACCACATTCACTTGTCCTTATGGAACATTTGCTTACAAACGAATGCCTTTCGACTTATGCAATGCTCCTGGGACTTTCCAAAGGTGTATGATTGTCACACCCCACCATGGCGGAATATGGGATGCGACGTATGGATATCATCACAACAACAGCGTGTCTATAGAGAGAACTAAATGAAATTGAAATATCATAAATGGCGACACAAATGTCGTGACAATATCTCAACAATGCAGGCGTCTAGGTATGTAGGTAACACTCCTACCTCTTACCCAAGACAAACAAATAACACAACAAATCAACATATAGGTTCATAGTATCACTTATAGAAACGAACAGAAAAATAAACTAAGAAGGAACGGGGATCTCCTTCTAAATGCAATCCTAATGCATCCAAAACTAGCCACTTCTATTCTCAAGCTTAACCATATTCTCACCTAAAAGAGACACTAAAACACGTCAACATAAAGTTGGTGAGAGTCATAGGTTTAGACTCCAACGCCAAAATCAAACCATAAGCTGTGAATAATAACCAAATTTAAGAACATATGGACAATGTGCTACAAGTATGCATTAATAACTAACATTCAAGATCAATCATTCCAAACCAAATCCAAGGCTCCCAGCCTTACCAACCACCATGGTACCATAGGCGCCCATACACCTATGTACCAATCCCAAGGCCCCGCCTTGTCATTATCCATTGGTCCCATCACACATCTATGTACCTCCCCAAGGCCCCGCCTTGTCAAAAACCCCTTGGTACCAAGTCAAACCACAATAACTGAGACGGTACGTGTCCCCCGATCTAAATCATAAACCCAATCAAGAATCACATAGCAGTTAATCACATAAGTGCACACGAAAGTCCATCACAAACCATAAAAACATTCACAACATTAGTTACAAAACCATACCGTATCTCTTCCATCCCATCTGGAAGTGAAAATCATTAAAAAATATGGGACTATGAAACTCACCTGATTGAGCTTCTCCAAAAGTCCGCGCACTAGCAAAAAGCTAACAAACAAAAGCACACAATCAAAACATGAACCAAACACTAAGATGGCTCATCAACCTATGATGGACATCTAACCTTATCCCATATATGTTCCTCATTGATATGATCTAAACTCCCCATTACCCTTCCCTAACAAGTCCTTAACTTGGTTAAGTTTGATACCTAACCCGTTCATATTTTACACAAAACAGTCCCAACTTTTAGGTCTCCAAACTAAAAGCCAAACGCCCACCTAACCATACCCATGATCTCTGTAAAGGAAACCCTATTCCCTTACATATGTTAGCTAACTCCTATTTTTTGCCCCAACCTTAATGCTACTGTTAAGGCCCCGATATATATATATATATATATATATATATATATATATATATATATATATATATATATATATATATATATATATATATATATATATATATATATATATATATATATATATATATATATATATATATATATATATATATATATATATATATATATATATATATATATATATATATATATATATATATATATATATATATATATATATATATATATATATATATATATATATATATATATATATATATATATATATATATATATATATATATATATATATATATATATACATTTGTCTATCCAGATTTTACTGATTTCGAACATACAAAAAGTTTGTTATGCTTAGGGGGTCTTACCCTAACCCACAATCTTAGCCCCAATGCAGATACTTCCTATAATATATAAACCAACTCCCATGTTAGTTTGAAAGTCCCAATACAACCCTAAGTACCCCAAACAACCCAATACATAAAAAGAAAACAGGCTGATTTCAAAACTGTTTTGACCTCCGACTGTTGTAGCTTGTTTTTGACCCACTTCCCTACCTCCAATTTAGTTCTAGTTTCTTGCATTTGAAATCGACTTCAATTACCTTTCCAGGGATACTTGGATCGCAAAATAAGAGTTTGTAGAACTCCCTATATGATCAAAACAATTGACCCTAAATTCTGCCCAGTTTTTAAAAACGGATTCAATTAAATTAACGTAATTAATTACCCATAATTCCACTAATTACAAGCCCTAATTCACCTAATCATTATAATATCATTAATATACCGATTTTAATTTAAACCCTAACCTAAATCCATCATAAGATGATTATAAAAACATTAAAAACAATTAAATTGAAAAGGGTTATGAAGATTTACCTTTGATTTATGAAAACCCCAAAATTTTTGATGAAACCTAATTTTTCTTTAATATTCGTCGACCAAAAACTCTCCAGGAAGAATAATATGCGTTTGATATTATGTGTTGTGTTCTTTATATAGCACAAAATCCTAGTCCAACTACAAGCCCACTTACCTTTTTTTCTTTTTCTTTTTTTTTCTTTAAATCGTGTATAACCGACCTATATACCCCTTTTTTTATTTTTATTTTCTTTTTATTTATTATTACTACTTTACTAATATTTCCTTAAATTTACTTAATTTATTTCAGCCCCTAAAGTTTCTAAAATCTCAAAACCTAGAAACTAGTTAATTTTACGCGTTTACCGTAAAAGACGTAAAATATACAGTTTTAAAAAAAATCTTAAATTTTGAAATAAACTTATAACTAAGTCCTAAATGACTTAAAACCATCACGAAAAATACTCACATGACTAAAAACCTTACCCGAGACCTCTAAATGCTAAACCCCAAATCGTAAAAAAAAATTACGATTTACTATAATACTTATACATATACGTAAAACATCAAAATAACACCATTTCATTTCATAGTCACTAATTTGTGAGCTCATGAACATGAAATAACCGTTCCTCGATTTACTTATGAGTACTTTATACCCATAAACGATATCCACACCAACCTCGTTCACGCAAAATAACATGTAAACACGCAAATCACATAGTCACACATAAATTAACCTTAAAATAAGACCAAGTGACGAACCTTAAAACCACGGTTGTCACATCACTCCCTCCTAATAGAAATCTAGTCCCGAGATTTACTCCTTAGGATCGTCATTATCAATTAGCTGAGGATACTTGGACCTCATAAATCCTTCCCATTCCCACGTGAACTCTAGTCCACGTTCCAAATTACATCTACCCATAACTACGATATATTGCCCTTTTTATCCAATGTCCTAGCTTCACGACCCAAAATCTATATCGGCGCTTCGATAAAACGAAGACTCGTATCCATACTAATATCATCTAACGGTACTTGCAAGTCAGTTCTTGCTAAGCATTTCCTCAAGTTTGATACATGAAATACGTCATGCACACTACTCAATTCCTCCGGTAATCTCAACCTATACGCCTAATACAGGGCTTTTACCCCAAGTATGAAAGTTTGTTGAACCGATCTCTTCGAATTGACTATTGGTAGAAAGTGTGACTCAATTTTTCTTGGTGGAATAATAAATGGTTTGGTTGATTATCTATTTTAAACTAATAGCAATTATGAAAGTGTCGTTGAGTAAAATTAAAGCTTTAAAAGATTAAACTAAATTGACAAGTTAAAAATAAATGATTGAAAACTTAAAAAACAAGATTAGAAAAACACTTGAACACTTAATAAATCTAAAACTTGAAAACTTTGGAAAAACAAGAAATCAACCCCGTCGGAATCCCTGGTCGGAATCCCGTCGGAATGTGTCAATCAGAATGCTAAATCGGAATATTGTGAAACAGTCCCAATCGGAATACCAAAGAACACCCTCGTCGGAATGATGGAGCAATCGGAATAGCATACAAAGGAATCCAGATCGGAATAATGGAAATTTGGAGCTATCGGAATAATTGAAAACAAGTCAAATCGGAATGTCAAAAATCCCCACAATCGGAATGTTGAAATCGGAAAAATAGTAAGCAAATCGGAATAACATAAACCCTTTTCCGATTTGGAGATCGGAATACAAAGGGAAGTGCAAATCGGAATGTTGAAATCGGAAAAGGGTTTAAACCTTTTCCGATGACCTACGAATTCGAAAATAAGCTAGGCTATAAGCTATTAGGAATAAGCACAAACCAAAACTTCACCAAATCAGAAATGAAATAAACTAAATAAGCTCGAATAACACCTTTTCCAACTTAATATAAGCAATCTTTTAAATCAAACCATAAAAGAAGAAACTTTTTAAGAAAGCTTTTAAAAGTAAATAAGCTAAAAAATGCGAATAAGCCAATAAGCACAAGAATCTTAATGCTTACCCGTATGAAAGTTTAAGTATGATAAAAATATGAACTTTTTAATCCTTAAAACATCAAGATCAAACACGGATCATCAACATTTTGGATCAAAATTAACTAAAATAAACAAAGGTAGAAAGAGATTAAAGATTAAAAGCTTAAACTTAAACTTGATTAATTAAATCAAAAATACACAAAGGTATAAACTTGAAAGATTAAAAGAAAGAAAAGATGAAAACTTAGTGAGAGAAAGTTTGGAACTTTCTCTCTCTAAAAACCAGAAAGGAAAAATGAAAAATGAAACTAGCTAACTAAAACTAACCAACCCTCCTAATGTGTATTAGGAGGGTATTTATAGGGAAAATGGGAAGGTGTGCATGTGTTGCCTCTTCTTTCTTTCTTCTCGACTCGATTTAAATCCTTTGTCTTTCTCGACGTCGTCTCGGGATTTGTCGATGTATATTGAACTTGTCTTGTAATTTTCTTCTTCAATTAGACTTGAGTTCTTCGACTTCATTAAACTTCCGTCTTTAGACTTTTCCTTTGATAAATCTTCAGAATAGGCCTTGGACTTCCGTTCTTTTTGCACTCTTGATCTTTTGACTTCGTCTTTTCTCGTTTTCTTTGATAAAAGCCCGTGAAAGCCCGTGTTTTCTTCCTTTTTCATCATTTGGTCCTAAAACACAATAAAAACACAAACTACGCATAATTCTGACTTTTACGACATAAAATACACGTTTTGGTCATGTTATTATTGGAAATAAATGGTAAAAGGATAAGTGTTTTCACACTTATTAAATCCCCTACACTTGACCATTGCAATGCCCTCATGCAATGCATTAATTTTAAAGCACGGTTTACATTCTCCATCATAAATAACCCACCTTGGCCTTTATTAAATGCTAAACATAAAAAGATAGAAACAAGTAAAGAAATCAAAGACTTACATTAGGTTTTGGCTGCCATGTACGTTTATCATCCTCAAGTTTCACGTTCCCCATACCAAGCTTAAAAACGAGATCATTGTTATTATAAGTTAACAAACTAACACGAATTCATGTGGGTCTTAGACTCCCTTATTCCTAGGTGTATCTCTTATATTTTATTTTTGTCTTGAATGATCACAAGGATGCATTGTTTGACTTATTTCGATAGTTATTTAGGCCGAAAATAAAGCGGACAATTTAATCAATAGTTAGCTATATGACAAAATCTCTTAAAACTGCTTCTCGGGACCTCATAAAGTTCATATCTTGGCATAACTCGCTTCACGATTTGAGACCTTTCTCGGACCGATATTTGGCAGCGACTTCATACTTCAAATCTTTGAGAGACGTTCTTGAAATTATGGTCTTCTCTTCATAATAGGAATTTCTTCACTTGAAGTTTTGAGAGATTCTTCATATTTAGACCACGACTTCTTCATTTTTCTCTAATCTTTATTTTGGACTTTGATATACAACGATCCGCCTCCTTTTAGGACTTGGATCTATTTATCCTCATACCTTGTTAGGGCCTTTTTGGATAGACTTCTCCATGATCTTTTGGGGAGTTTTTGCTTTTCGTCGTGTGTCTCGATCCTTCATATTGATTTTCGATAAATGATTCTTTACATCACTTTTGGATCTTTAGCAACAAAATGTAGCCCTCATGCCTTGTTAGGGCCTTTTCGGACTCGCCAGTCTTCGCATCCCGCTTCATTAAGTTATGCCTTGGCTATGAACTCTAATTAATACCGAGCAACTTTTAAACAATCTTGGGCTAGAAGCTAAGTAACTTTTCAAATCGTACAACCTTATTTATTGCAGATAAATTTATTAACAAGCGATGGGAGAATAGGCTCATAATTAACTCACATAAATTCACGAAACAATACCAAACTTATAATTGACTCTATCATCTCTTGTTCTCCACAGTTTAAAATCTCAAGGAATGAGACTCGTGGATGCTTAGCCAATTAAATCAAAGTTTTGGGTTTTCGAGTCGCCTATAGGATCTTGCAACTTCTTAGACTTTTACAAGCTTAAAAATCGCATTTTAAAGTTCCCTTGATAAACAACTCTCTAGGATCAATTATAGGAACTTGCGAAAAGTTCTTGTTCTTAACCCGTGAGAGTTAAGACTTTCGTGTTTTAAAGCTCCCTATATAAAAGCCTAGCAAAACTTGACTTAAACACGTTAAGGATACTAGCTAGAGTAAACTTAGATAAGTAAACTCGGGTTGAGTCAAAATGTTCATGACTTTGAAAAATTTAAAACCATTTTATTTAAGCAAGGAAAGAAAATAACCATAACAAAGGAAAATACAACTATACAACCAGGCCAGAATAGATTAAAAATTTTGAAAAATGTCGAAAAATCAAATTTTCCGGTTAAAATGAAGGCAAATTCATGGAAAAGACCAGTTACTTCGATAGAAGTCCCCCGTACACTTGATATAAACATTGTCCTCAATGTTTAAGCATGTGGGAGTAAACTCCCCTACACTTAGGACATTGTGCACTTTGTTTAAATCTTGCTAAGGAAAGGACAACTAAAGTGATTTCAATGTGAACATATAAAATATGAAATATTGAATCACGACAGTTTAGGATAGAACCGGGAAGATGGGAACACGGGATCACGGTTCGTCAAAAGTCATCGAAGTGTTCTTTGAAGCTTTAATCCCTGTAGAGAATAAGAAACAAGACAACAAACACATACGGGGCTCCCCCTACACTTATTATGAAAGCAGTAAAGGATATATCACGGGTTGCCTCCCGAGAAGCGCTTGTTTTTGTTCACCGAGTCACGAGCCTGACTCGACCCAAAACTAGTTCATAGGAAACTTGGTGAGGGATGGAATCATCTCATGAGAGATGTCCTCACCAAAGTACAACTTAACACGCTGGCCATTCACCTTGAAATTAGGCCCATTTGGCTGAGAAAGCTTAATGGTGCCATATGGAAAGACTTTGGCAACGTGGAATGGACCAGACCAGCGGCTCTTCAACTTGCTCGAGAAGATCTTCAACCGAGAGTTAAAAAGTAAGACTTGATCACCAATGTGGAACTCTCGGTTCTTAATCCTTGCATCGTGGATGATCTTGGTCTTCTCCTTGTAGATCAGTGAGTTCTCGTAAGCTTCATTCCTCAGTTCATTAAGCTCGTTGAGTTGAATCTCGCGAAGATCACCGGCTTTGTTGATGTCGAAGTTAGCCCACTTCAAGGCCCAGTACGCCTTGTGTTCCAGCTCGATGGGAAGGTGACATGCTTTCCCGTACACAAGACGATAAGGTGTACAACCGATCGGCGTCTTATAAGCAATACGGAAAGCCCACAAAGCATCATCTAACTTATCGGCCCACGCGGCACGATGCTCTCCCACAGTATGTTCCAGAATTCACTTCAATCCACGGTTGGAAATCTCGGCTTGACCATTGGTTTGGGGATGATAGGCGGTGGAAAGACGATGATTAACACCATACTTAGCCATGACTCTTGCAAATTTATCATTGCAAAAATGAGTCCCGCGGTCACTGATAATAGCACAAGGAACACCGAATCGAGCAAACAGCTGCTTCAAAAAGTTCACAACCACCCTCGCATCGTTTGTTGGGAGAGCCTTGGCTTCAACCCATTTAGAAACGTAGTCAACGGCGAAGAGAATGTACTTGTTCCCTTTGGATGATGGAAATGGCCCCATAAAGTCGATGCCCCATACATCAAAGATTTCACATTCTTGTATGAAATTTTGAGGCATCTCATCTTTATGTGTGATCTTGCCTTGTCTTTGGCAATCATCACAGTGTTTAACCATTTCGTGAGCGTCACGCTAACTGGTGGGCCAATAAAATCCAGAGTCGAATACTTTCTTCGCGGTGTAATTAGGACCAAAGTGACCACCGGTGGGTCCTTTATGGAAAGCGTCAAGGATTTGTACCGCTGCCGGCCCATCAACATATCAACGAATGACAAGATCCGCACATTGTTTGAAGAGGTAAGGGTCGTCCCAGGAATAATGTTCAATATCCTTAAAGAACTTTTTCTTTTGTTGGGACGTTAACCCTTCCTTGAGAATTCCACCCGCTAAGTAGTTTGCAATGTCCGCAAACCACGGGGTGTCATCGAGATTTGGATTGATAGACATTAAGGACTCAAGGGGAAAAGAGTCATTGATCTCTTTGTTCGGATGATCCCCTTGATAAGGATCCTCAAGTCTACTGAGATGATCCGCGGCTAGGTTTTCAGCTCCCTTTTTGTCACGAATTTCAATGTTGAATTCTTGAAGGAGCAAAACCCAACGAAGAAGTCTTGGCTTAGAATCTTGCTTAGTCATCAAGTACTTCAACGCGGAATGATCGGTATACACGATGGTGGTAGAAAGGACAAGATAGGGGCGGAACTTTTCAAAAGCATACACTACAGCTAAAAGCTCTTTTTCGATAGTGGTATAATGCAATTGAGCCCCCGTCATTGTCCTGCTAGCATAATGGATTGGGTGGAAGTGTTTGTTCACTCTTTGGCCCAAAACTGCTCCAATAGCAAAGTCGCTAGCATCACACATCAACTCAAAAGGTAGCTCCCAATTAGGGGTAACCAAGACCGGTGCCTTAGTTAGCTTATCCTTAAGAAGATTGAAGGATTCAAGACACTCTTTGAAAAAAAAATAAAAGGAGTATCTTTTTCCAAGAGGTGGGTCATCGGGCGAGCGATTTTAGAAAAATCTTAGATGAATCGACGATAGAAGCCTGCATGACCGAGGAAACTTCTCACACCCTTCACGCTTGAAGGTGGAGGCAATTTAGCAATAACATCGACTTTAGCACGGTCCACTTCAAGACCGGCTTTGGAGATTTTGTGTCCTACCACGATGCCCTCTTTTACCATGAAATGGCATTTTTCCCAATTTAGAACAAGGCGAGTGTCTTCACACCGCTTAAGCATACGTTCTAAATTGGCAAGGCAAGCAGAGAAAGAATCGCCATAAACCGAGAAATCATCCATGAAGACTTCCATAGTTTCTTCAACCATGTCATGGAAGATAGCCATCATACACCTTTGGAATGTCCTAGGAGCATTGCACAAGCTGAAAGGCATCCTTTTGTAGGTAAATGTTCCATAAGGACAAGTGAATGTGGTTTTCTCTTGGTCTTTGGGATCGATGGGAATTTGAAAACACCCGTAGAAACCGTCCAAAAAGTAGTAATAGTCATTACCCGCTAGACGTTCAAGAATTTGGTCCATGAAAGGAAGGGGAAAATGATCCTTTCTCGTAGCATGATTGAGTTTGTGATAGTCTATACAAACTCTCCACCCTGTAACGAGACGAGTAGGAATCAACTCGTTGTTTTCATTGGGAACAACGGTGATTCCGCCCTTCTTAGGCACACAATGGACGGGACTAACCCACGGTGAATCCGAGATAGGATAGATCATCCCCGCATCAAGAAGTTTGATAACCTCTTTTTTGATTACGTCATGGATCTTAGGATTCACCCTTCTTTGGCTTTGAATAGTTGGTTTAAAGTCGTCCTCCATGAGAATTTTATGTGTGCAAAAGTGAGGATCAATTCCACGAATATCGGAGATTTTCCATGCAATAGCTTTCTTGTGATTCTTTAGCACGACGATAAGTCGGGATTTTTCTTCTTCTTTCAGGTCTTTAGCGATGATGACCGGTAACTTCTTGTTGTCTTCAAGGAAAACGTACTCGAGATGAGACGGTAGGTCCTTAAGCTCTAAATCTGAAGGATTTTCGATGGAAGGCGTAGTCAAATTCGGTTCATCGATAGAGATATCCTTAGAAGATGGTGGAGAAGTATGGTCCTCATTGAGAAGTTTCTCAATGGTACGAATGACTTCATCCCAATTGGAGGGAGAATCGTCATATTTTAAGTCCACATCTCCCAAAGTTGCTTCAAATTCTTTCAAGATGAAATCACTTTCTCCAAATGGAGTCAGTGATGGAGCAATAGAGGCAACGGTATCAACAATGGGTAGAGAAGAAGAACCACTTTTACAAGCGTCTTTGAAATGTTCTTCACAAGCCTCATCAAGAACATCAATGAAATTAACACTCTCGTTTTCCGAAGGCTGCTTAGAAAGTTTACCCATGTTGAAGACGATTTTATCGTCACCAACTCTCATGATGAATTCGCCAGCGGCTACATCGATGAGAGTGCGATCGGTCCTCAGGAATGGATGTCCAACGATTAATGGAACACGGGGGTCCATCTCGTAGTCAACGGCAACAAAATCCGCCGGAAAGGTGAATTTGTCGACACCAACAAAAACGTATTCGGCTATTCCCACTGGATAAGCAACCGTACGGTTAGCTAATTCCAAAGTCATTCGTGTGGGGAAAAGCTCGGGGAGAGATAATTGCTTCCAAACACTTAATGGCATTAAGTTAATACTAGCACCTAGATCGGCTAGGGCCATGCATCTCTCTACTCCCGGGAAGTTGCAAGGAATCAAGAAACGACCAGGATCACTAAGTTTGGTTGGCAATTTCCTTAAGAGCACTGCGGAGCAATTCTCATTAAGTTAGGTCTGAGCAATATCGAGAAGTTTCTCCTTATCACTGAGAAGATCTTTAAACATTTTAGCATATTTGGGCATGTGAGCGAGAGCCTCAACAAAGGAGATATTGAAATTCAGTTGTTTGAACATTTTAAGAAAGTTTGAAACCTGAATATCATCCTTGTTCTTCAATTTCTCTTTCCTCAACCTGGAAGGATAAGGTATATTGGGTTGAGATGAAAGCTTTGGGATAGAATTCGCACTCACATCCTTGGGTGGTGGAGGGGTAGAAGTAGAAGGTGGTGGAATTGGAGAAGTAGAAGTTGGAGGAATAGAAGATGGAGGATTCGGAGAAGGAGACTCGTTTTCCTTTGTCACAATCACCGGTATAGGTGTAGGAAGCTCGGGTTCCTTTAACCTTTTCCACTGCGAGTGGTGATCGCTTTCATCTACCCTCTTGGATTAGCAACGGTGTTACTCGGAAGAGAACCCGATCCAGAGGCTTGATTACTAGGGAAGAAACTAGCCATCATGTTCCTCAAGTCATTCGTTTGACTTGCCAATGTGTTTCGCATATCAGCTCGAAGATCATTCCCTTGCTTCACCATATCTGCTTTCATGTTGGCCATTTCCCGCTGAAGATTTTGCACGATCACATCGTTAGTCCTCATGTAGGTTTCAACATCTTGGTGTAAGGCTGTGGGTTGGTTGCGAGGAGGAGCATGGTAGGCGGGTGGTTAATAAACAGGTTGTTGGTAAACTTGGTTGTTTCTTTGAGGTGGATATGGGTTTCTTTGGTTTTGATATGGAGTTGGAGCACGTGGTTGGTTTTGATTTTTGCGATTGAGGTTGTTCGGGTTTTGTGGGGGGAAACCGGGTGGTGAAAGAAAGTTGTTTGAGCGATAGCTGAGCAAGTTGCGGTCACCTTGAGGACGTGCTTGATATCCTCCTGTAGAACATGTACCGTTGGCGGCATACACATTTTCTAGATTGTCGTGAGTCGAAGGACAATCGGTGTATGAGTGAGATCCCCAGCATATATCACAAGATTGAGTCATATCATTGGCTTGGGCAGTGATAGCTTTAGTATTATTGGCGGCTTGGAGAGCAAGTGATTCAACAAGCGAAGTAAGCTTATCAAGTCTCTTGTCGCTCTCATTAGTGCTAGCACTAGCCACATTGGTCCTAACACTCTTGGTTTGCACTCTAGACTTGTTCTCAATAATATCCCAAGCGGCATTAGAAGACTTAACAAAAAGATTACCCCCCGAGGCACTATTTAGTGAATCTTGGTCATTCATGCTTAAACCATTGTAAAAAGTATTGATTTGGTGCACTTTGGTAAAACCATGTTGTGGGAACTTTCTTAAAAGTTCTTTAAAACGGTCCCAAGATTCACTAAAAGTCTCATCGTACTTTCGTTCAAAAGTAATGATTTCATTCCGCAAAGCGGTAGTACGAGAGGGTGGGAAAAAGTAGTTTATGATTTGGTCTCTAAGTCCGTCCACGTAAGAATAATTTGTGGCGGTTCCTTATCAAGCCAATGTCGGGCTTGTCCCTCTAAGGAGAAAGGAAAAAGTTGCAAGCGAATTACCTCTTGTAAACCCCATTGAATTTGACCGTATTTGTGAGTTGAAGGAACCTTTTGATGTGGTCATGAGGATCATCAATGGTACGTCCCAAGAATGGTTGAGCAGAGAACATTTGAATAAAGCCGGATTTGAGCTCAAAGTTGTTGGCTCCAATCGCGGGTATGACAATAGCATCGTGGTTTCCCTTTACATGTGCTTGCAAAATTTTGATCATAGGGCGATTGTCCGGTAGAGGTTCATTGTTGTTATTATTCATGTTGTTTTGAGGTGGATTATTATTGTTGTTGTGTACACCGGCCATGTCTAAGTTATCAAGAGTCTCGGGCTCTTGATAAGACGTTGATCGAGTGCGCATACACCTGCAAAAGAACTAACAAAGCAAGAAATATTTTTTGTTTTTTATGTTTTTTTTTTATTTTAATTTTTTTTTGTATTTTTGAAAATTTAATATTTTTTAGGATTTTTGAAAATTTTAAAGCAAGGGAAATAACGTTCAAAGATGAACGGATCCCAAAATCCAACGCGTCTCTCACTAAAAACCTTTAATCTTAACGAAAAGAGCCGGCAGTGGCGCCATTTAATACAGGGCTTTTACCCCAAGTATGAAAGTTCGTTGAACCAATCTCTTCGAATTGACTATTGGTAGAAAGTGTGACTCAATTGTTCTTGGTGGAATAATAAATGGTTTGGTTGATTATCTATTTTAAACTAATAGCAATTATGAAAGCGTCGTTGAGTAAAATTAAAGCTTTAAAAGATTAAACTAAATTGACAAGTTAAAAATAAATGATTGAAAACTTAAAAAACAAGATTAGAAAAACACTTGAACACTTAATAGATCTAAAAATTGAAAACTTTGGAAAAACAAGAAATCAACCCCGGCGGAATCCCTGGTCGGAATCCCGTCGGAATGTGTCAATCGGAATGCTAAATCGGAATATTGTGAAACAGTTCCAATCGGAATACCAAAGAACACCCTCGTCGGAATGATGGAGCAATCGGAATAGCATACAAAGGAATCCAGATCGGAATAATGGAAATTTGGAGCTATCGGAATAATTGAAAACAAGTCAAATAGGAATGTCAAAAATCCCCACAATCGGAATGTTGAAATCGGAAAAATAGTAAGCAAATCGGAATAACATAAACCCTTTTCCGATTTGGAGATCGAAATACAAAGGGAAGTGCAAATCGGAATGTTGAAATCGGAAAAGGGTTTAAACCTTTTCCGATGACCTACGAATTCGAAAATAAGCTAGGCTATAAGCTATTAGGAATAAGCTCAAACCAAAACTTCACCAAATCAGAAATGAAATAAACTAAATAAGCTCGAATAACACCTTTTCTAACTTAAAATAAGCAATCTTTTAAATCAAACCATAAAAGAAGAAACTTTTTAAGAAAGCTTTTAAAAGTAAATAAGCTAACAAATGCGAATAAGCCAATAAGCACAAGAATCTTAAGGCTTAACCGTATGAAAGCTTAAGTATGATAAAAATATGAACTTTTTAATCCTTAAAACATCAAGATCAAACACGGATCATCAACATTTTGGATCAAAATTAACTAAAATAAAGAAAGGTAGAAAGAGATTAAAGATTATGAGTTTAAACTTAAACTTGATTACTGAAATCAAAAATACACAAAGGTTTAGACTTGAAAGATTAAAAGAAAGAAAAGATGAAAACTTAGTGAGAGAAAGTTTGGAACTTTCTCTCTCTAAAAACTAGAAAGGAAAAATGAAAAATGAAACTAGCTAACTAAAACTAACCAACCCTCCTAATGTGTATTAGGAGGGTATTTATAGGGAAAATGGGAAGGTGTGCATGTGTTGCCTCTTCTTTCTTTCTTCTCGACTCGATTTAAATACTTTGTCTTTCTCGACGTCGTCTCGGGATTTGTCGATGTATATTGAACTTGTCTTGTAATTTTCTTCTTCAATTAGACTTGAGTTCTTCGACTTCATTAAACTTCCGTCTTTAGACTTTTTCTTCGATAAATCTTCAGAATAGGCCTTGGACTTCCGTTCTTTTTGCACTCTTGATCTTTTGACTTCGTCTTTTCTCGTTTTCTTCGATAAAAGCCCGTGAAAGCCCGTGTTTTCTTCCTTTTTCATCATTTGGTCCTAAAACACAACAAAAACACAAACCACGCATAATTCTGACTTTTACGACATAAAATACACGTTTTGGTCTTGTTATTATTGGAAATAAATGGTAAAAGAATAAGTGTTTTCACACTTATTAACGCCACTAGCCCAATCCTTTCAAGGATTTCAAATGGACCCACAAATCTAGGTGCTAACTTCCCTTTTCTTTCCAAACCGCATCACCCCTTTCCATGATGAAACCTTTAGCATAACTTTATCTTAAATCTCAACAGCTTACGCCTCTTGTCCGCATAGCTCTCTTGTCGGTTCTTTGCTATTTTCAACCTCTACTTAGTCACTGCTACCACCTCCAGTCCAATATGTTGGCCGCTTCTAACTTCATCCCACTGTAACGGTGATCCACCTCATCTCCTATGAATTAACTCCAGCAGTTTCTAATACAATTCCTATCACCATACCTAACGTCTTCTATCCTCTACGGATTTTCCATCATTCGTAAGTTCTCCCAACCTTAAACACATCCAATGGTATATGCAGGATTGCATAACCAAAAGCTTCCCATAATATTCACAAGAAACATGTCATAACCACCACCTCATCCTTGCTTTCCCATGCTCGGCACCAAGTAACTAACCATCCTTCATACTAACATGTGTTACACCTTTTCTCTAGGTGGACGTTCCATTGTTCGTGACTACTAACCTCTTCCTCTAACGGTTTCTCTTCAATATCACCCCCACTATCTTCACAACCTCTTGCTCCCTCGAATCATTCTTCCTCCATACTACTTTTCGCTTGTCTCTCCATAATCTTAATTTCTATACCATCTTATATCCCGTCTTCAGCCTATAATTTAAGTGTTTCCTCCTTTATTCCTTACATCCTCATCAATGGAGAATATGTCCCTCTCACCGGTGACTCTCTCTTTATAGGAGAATTCTTCCTAATATAATGTGTTCTCCAACTATCTCTAAATCTCACGCCAATGCTCTAGGCGTCTTTCTCAATTACCCCTATAGTATGCTCATACCAAACATTAGTCTATCAACGGTATACTACGCTTTCTTCCCATTGTTTCTTCCCTTGCCATAATCCTTCATAAGGCATTCCATACATATTAGGCTAACTTTTACGCAAAACCCTCTATTCCATCACATCCGTACGCAATCCTTCCAACTTCTCAACTACGTGACTTCTCATTCCTCTTGAAATATGAGATAATTAGTCAGTCTATCGACTATCACCCAACTCTCGTCGTACTTATTCCTCCACCCCATTATGTATCCCTTTCACCAACTTCGTCCTTACATCGCCCTTTCTAAGCTACTCCTATCTATGTAGGAAGTATAGTCTACGTCCCTTTTCTCCATATGATTTTCCAAGCCACGCAACATACATGTTGACACGTTCTCTGCTTTAGACAACTCAACTCGTGCAACCTACATCCTTCTAGGCAGACATAACAATCCAGCTCCACTAACTAAGTCTATTAGTTCACACAACGTATAAACAACCGCCTTTCTTTGTCATTCTCGTATACATCCAAATCCTTGCTCCACGTATCGTCTTGCTTCGCGAATTCATCCAGTCCTTCCGATAATTCCAAGATCTGCTCATTATCCAATCCACCTCTTCAGCCTCCAAAACGCTTCCTCACCCTTCTTCACTTTGCCCCTTGCTGGTTCCATGATATGCCATCATCTCTGACTACTCGTCCTGGCCAACTTAATCCTAAAACTCACACTTAAAAATCTCACATATAATTCCCTTTCCTAACAACTCCAAAACCAACTCATAAATCGCCTCAATCTCCTTCTTAGATTTGAGTAGATCAAGATGTCGTTGATGCTCCCGATGACAACTCATTTATATATTGTCATGCACCCCCGGTTCATTGACTCCATGAAAACTGCTAGCGCCTCGGCGAAGCCAAAATCATAACCGTAAACCCAAAGCGTTCATACAACATCCTTAGCAGTTTCAACTACGTCCTCCTCGCACCCTCTCTTAGAAGAAATACGAATAAATTTCTACCTCGTTCTACTCGCGAAAATCTACACGTATTCTAAAAGACCAATACTTCCTCTTATCAGACCACTCAACCGCTTTTCGCACCCAATCTACTATTAAGCAACTCAAATTTTACCTTGCATCCGTTGCAATTTCTAACAACTCTTGCTCTTAAAATCATTCCATCAACAATTTCCTTGGAAAGTCACTAACTACAACTCCTATCACTTCTCCTACCTGCTCTATTATGGTTCTACCTCACAGTAATAGGCAAACCTACTAAATATCAGGAAATTTTTAGAAAACTTACATGCCTTAGGAACAATCATAAATACCTTTGAGGTATCATATTCCCTTCCAACATTCTCTATGGCGCGTTATTTGTGCCAATATCCATACATTATACAAATCTCTAATCATCTCCCTTGGCACTCCTAATAGACCTCATGACCACATTAGTTCGTCTACGAACTTCTAACTCTTTCCTCCCCACTAAGGGCATTCCGACCATTCTCTCATGGTCACATACTTAATCGTGTAGGCACGACCAAGTTTTTCATATGTCTACCTCAACGCTCCCAAACAATACGCAACCAAAACTACATCCTGAATCCACTAGATACGATCGACGAATCAAACCCACAGATAACTAACGACATTTCACGTCCACGAGTCAAAACAGACTAAAACCACGAAAACTCAAAAGGAAAACTCAAACAGGTACCAATTCAAATGACTCATGACAAAGAAAAATGATCCAAGAAATACGCCCTGTGACATATTATTTAAACCGTGCACAAGATCGACTTTTCCAAAAGAATTTTTTTTCTTTATCTCCCCACATCTATGTGACTCAAATAATCTACAAACAACCCTCTTGACGAACTCAAAACTCAACTCAAAGACTAGGTATCCCGTGCATCCCAAATCATAAAAATAAACTACTATTAAAAACTCAACCTTTAACCCGACACTTGTACAATAATTTCGACCAGGATACTGACCTCCCATGACTATACATTCTTTATATTTGAAAAGTACGTTCTGAGTAAATAATTTTAGGCTTTTAATCATCCAAAAAGCTTTAAAAACGAACAAATTACGACCAAAACAATTTTATACTAGTTGTTTTAAAAATTAAAGAATAAAATTAGTGATTAATGCAATCCTTTTAAATGAAAGAAATAATTGTATGTGAAATTTTCATGAACTCAATTTAACCTTGTATAAATAATTATAAATGACGTAAATCGGTTAAACTCAATTATATAAACTATGTTAGTAGAAAGAAATTTTATTTCGCTTTATTTTTAAAAAAAATCTTTTAGAATTTTGAAATAAATAATTGTTGATTAAGAATTCTTATGTTACATCTTGTTTCAAACACGATTCCAACACCTTACCCTTATGTTACCGTATACAACCAACTATCCAACCCTATAGTAGATTTCCATGTCTATTCAATATATACCGACAAAAAAGAATGTAAGACTCAACACAAAAGATTTCATTATCCCAAAAGAAATCTCAATTTATTTCAATATACTTAACACCGAGGAATCCATTTAAAACGGACACGTGAAATAGGAAACTCGAAGAATACTCTACAACGGAGGTTGAATATCTAAAAAGAAGCGAGCTAGCCACCCTCCTAAGGATACAATCAATAATTATAGGGGATCATACATATATAGGCATATCGGGATACATATACTTAAATCCGTCTAACATCTACTATACAAGCATGTATTAACCCTCTTTCATGCAATCATACTTAGGAATCCATTAGAGTTATGGTACTTGTATAACTACGTTGGCCACCATACTTATACAATTACCCTTTCCCCAATGCACTCCCTCTTATGATGACACTTATAAGAATTAATACAACACATAACACATATATCCATCTACTCACATAAGCTCATACCAAATAAACAATAAAGTCCAAAACTCCATCCATTAAAAAAATATAATCAAACTATTGGAATACATAAATCCATAGTCTAGCTAAAACAACATAGACTAAATCCAAAACGAAAACATAATCAGTTATAAGTCATGTCGCCCATAAGAGTGGAAACAGCTTAAAATCCTTCATATCCACCTACTCCTAATAACTCGAACCACCACATGATTCTTAGGGAACATGACTTAAACATCAAAAGAAAAATACTATACCTCAGGTACATAAAATAACCCAACAAAAGATAGAAACTATCATGTACCAAATTATGTACTATAATGTAGAATTTAAGCAAAATACGACAATGACTAGCGTGGATGATTATGGTTCAACCAACACTAGTCACACACCGAAAAGAAAATAACATGTGGCTAAGTATGAACCATAGTAGTTCATAACTTAACAAACATCACAAAATAACATCCAAACACATCAATTATTATAAAATGCACACATACTCCTATGACGCCTATATGCAGGGACCCTTAAGCTATAGACAAGGCTACGCGACTAGGCAACCTAATTCTCTATAACCATTGTCTCTGATACCATTCTGTCACACCCCACCATGGCGGAAAATGGGGTGCGACGTATGGATATCATCACAACAACAGCGTGTCTATAGAGAGAACTAAATGAAATTGAAATATCATAAATGGCGACACAAATGTCGTGACAATATCTCAACAATGCAGGCGTCTAGGTAAGTAGGTAACAATCTTACCTCTTACCCAAGACAAACAAATAACACAACAAATCAACATATAGGTTCATAGTATCACTTATAGAAATGAACATAAAAATAAACTAAGAAGGAACTGCGATCTCCTTCTAAATGCAATCCTAATGCCTCCAAAACTAGTCACTTCTATTCTCAAGCTTAACCACATTCTCACCTGAAAGAGACACTAAAACACGTCAACATCAAGTTGGTGAGAGTCATAGGTTTAGACTCCAACGCCAAAATCAAACCATAAGCTGTGAATAATAACCAAATTTAAGAACATATGGACAATGTGCTACAAGTATGCATTAACAACTAACATTCAAGATCAATCATTCCAAACCAAATCCAAGGCTCCCAGCCTTACCAAACACCATGCTACCATAGGCGCCCATACACCTATGTACCAATCCCAAGGCCTCGCCTTGTCATTATCCATTGGTCCCATCACACATCTATGTACCTCCCCAAGGCCCCGCCTTGTCAACAACCCCTTGGTACCAAGTCAAACCATAATAACTGAGATGGTACGTGTCCCCCGATCCAAATCATAAACACAATCAAGAATCACATAGCAGTTAATCACATAAGTGCACACAC
Organism: Glebionis coronaria; assembly: GCA_025667525.1. Lineage (NCBI taxonomy): Eukaryota > Viridiplantae > Streptophyta > Magnoliopsida > Asterales > Asteraceae > Glebionis > Glebionis coronaria. The sequence goes on along the minus strand of JANFOE010000637.1, from coordinate 823,154 downwards.
AAGTCCATCACAAACCATAAAAACATTCATAGCATTAGTTACAAAACCATACAGTGTCTCTTCCATCCCATCTGTAAGTAAAAATCATTAAAAGATATGGGACTATGAAACTCACCTGATTGAGCTTCTCCAAAAGTCCACGCACTAACAAAAAGCTAACAAACAAAAGCACACAATCAAAACATGAACCAAACACTAAGATGGCTCATCAACCTATGATGGACATCTAACCTTATCCCATATATGTTCCTCATTCATATGCTCTAAACACCCCATTACCCTTCCCTAACAAGTCCTTAACTTGGTTAAGTTTGATACCTAACCCGTTCATATTTTACACAAAACAGTCCCAACTTTTAGGTCTCCAAACTATAAGCCAAACGCCCACCTAACCATACCCATGATCTCTGTAAAGGAAACCCTATTCCCTTACATATGTTAGCTAACTCCTCTTTTTTGCCCCAACCTTAAAGCTACTGTTAAGGCCCCGATATATATATATATATATATATATATATATATATATATATATATATATATATATATATATATATATATATATATATATATATATATATATATATATATATATATATATATATATATATACTTTTGTCTATCCAGATTTTACTGATTTCGAACATACAAAAAGTTTGTTATGAATAGGGGGTCTTACCCTAACCCACAATCTTAGCCCCGATGCAGATACTTCCTATAATATATAAACCAACTCCCATGTTCGTTTGAAAGTACCAATACACCCCTAAGTATCCCAAACAACCCAAAACATAAAAAGAAAACAGGCTGATTTCAAAACTGTTTTGACCTCCGACTGTTGTAACCTAATTTTGACCCACTTTCCGACCTCCAATTTAGTTCTAATTTCTTGCATTTGAAAGCCACTTCAATTACCTTTCCAGGGATACTTGGATCGCAAAATAAGAGTTTGTATAACTCTCTATATGATCAAAACAATTGACCCTAAATTCTGCCCAGTTTTTAAAAACGGATTCAATTAAATTAACCTAATTAATTACCCATAATTCCACTAATTACAAGCCCTAATTCACCTAATCATTATAATATCATTAATATACCGATTTTAATTTAAACCCTAACCTAAATCCATCATAAGATGATTATAAAAACATTAAAAACAATTAAATTGAAAAGGGTTATGAAGATTTACCTTTGATTTATGAAAACCCCAAAATTTTTGATGAAACCCTAATTTTTCCTTAATATTCGACGACCAAAAACTCTCCAGGAAGAATAATATGCGTTTGATATTATGTGTTGTGTTCTTTATATAGCACAAAATCCTAGTCCAACTACAAGCCCACTTACCTTTTTTTCTTTTTCTTTTTTTTTCTTTAAATCGTGTATAACCGACCTATATACCCCTTTTTTATTTATTTTTATTTTGTTTATTATTACTACTTTACTAATATTTCCTTAAATTTACTTAATTTTATTCAGCCCCTAAAGTTTCTAAAATCTCAAAACCGAGAAACTAGTCAATTTTACGCGTTTACCGTTAAAGACGTAAAATATACAGTTTTAAAAAAAATCTTAAATTTTGAAATAAACTTTATAACTAAGTCCTAATTGACTTAAAACCATCCCGAAAAATACTCACATGAATAAAAACCTTACCCGAGACCTCTAAATGCTAAACCCCAAAACGTAAAAAAAAATATGATTTACTATAATACTTATACGTATACGTAAAACACCAAAATAACACCATTTCATTTCATAGTCACTAATTTGTGAGCTCATGAACATGAAATAACCGTTCCTCAATTTACTTATGAGTACTTTATACCCATAAACGATATCCACACCAACATCGTTCACGCAGAATAATATGTAAACACGTACATCACATAGTCACACATAAATTAACCTTAAAATAAGACCAAGTGACGAACCTCAAAACCACGGTTGTCACAATGATGGCTATCTTCCATGACATGGTTGAAGAAACTATGGAAGTCTTCATGGATGATTTCTCGGTCTATGGTGATTATTTCTCTACTTGCCTTGCCAATTTGGAACGCATGCTTAAGCGGTGTGAAGATACTCGCCTTGTTCTAAATTGGGAAAAATGCCATTTTATGGTAAAAGAAGGCATTGTTCTTGGACATAAAATATCCAAATCCGATCTTGAAGTCGACCGTGCTAAAGTCGATGTTATTGCTAAATTGCCTCCACCTTCAACCGTGAAGGGTGTGAGAAGTTTCCTTGGTCATGCGGGCTTCTATCGTCGTTTCGTTCAATATTTTTCTAAAATCGCTCGCCCGATGACCCACCTCTTAGAAAAAGATACTCCCTTTATCTTTTCTAGAGAGTGTATTGAATCCTTCAATCTTCTTAAGGACAAGCTAACTAAGGCACCGGTCTTGGTTACCCCTAATTGGGATATACCTTTTGAATTGATGTGCGATGCTAGCGACTTTGCCATTGGAGAGGTTTTGGGCCAAAGAGTGAACAAACACTTCCAACCAATCCATTATGCTAGCAAGACAATGACGGGGGGCTCAATTACATTATACCACTACCGAAAAAGAGCTTTTAGCTGTAGTGTATGCCTTTGAAAAATTTCGTCCCTATCTTGTTCTTTCCACCACCATTGTCTATACCGACCATTCCGCGTTGAAGTACTTGTTAACTAAACAAGATTCCAAACCAAGACTTCTTCGTTGGGTTTTGATCCTTCAAGAATTTAAAATTGAAATTTTTAACAAGAAGGGAGCCGAAAACCTAGCCGCGGATCATCTAAGTAGACTTGAGGATCCTTATCAAGGGGATCATCCGAATCAAGAGATCATTGACTCTTTTCCCCTTGAGGCCTTAATGTCTATCAATTCCAATCTTGATGACACCCCGTGGTTTGCGGACATTGCAAACTACTTAGCGGGTGGTATTCTCATCGAAGGGTTAACATCCCAACAAAAGAAGAAGTTCTTTAAAGATGTTAAGACTTAATTTTGGGACGACCCTTACCTTTTCAAATAATGTGTGGATCTTGTCATTCGTCGATATGTTGATGGGCCGGCAGCGTTACTAATCCTTGAAGCTTGCCATAAAGGACCCACTGGTGGTCATTTTGGTCCCAACTACACCGCGAAGAAAGTGTTTGACCCAGGATTCTATTGGCCCACCATTTATCGTGATGCTCACGAGATGGTTAAGAATTGTGATGCTTGCCAACGCCAAGGCAAGATCACACATAAAGATGAGATGCCTCAAAATTTCATACAAGAATGTGAAATCTTTGATGTATGGGGTATCGACTTTATGGGGCCGTTTCTATCATCCAAAGGGAACAAGTACATCCTCGTAGCCGTTGACTACTTATCTAAATGGGTTGAAGCTAAGTCTTTCCCTACGACGATGTGAGGGTGGTTGTGAACTTTTTGAAGCAACTTTTTGCTCGATTCGGTGTTCCTCGTGCTATCATCAGTGACCGCGGGACTCATTTTTGCAATGATCAATTTGCTCGAGTCATGGCTAAGTACGGTGTGAATCACCGTCTTTACACCGCTTATCATCCCCAAACAAATGGTCAAGCCGAGATATCTAACTGTGGATTAAAGCGAATTCTAGAGCGTACTGTGGGAGAGCATCGTGCCTTGTGGGCCGATAAGTTAGATGATGATTTGTGGGCTTTCCGTACCGCATATAAGACACCGATTGGTTGCACTCCATATCGTCTTGTGTACGGGAAGGCATGCCACCTCCCTATTGAGCTGGAACATAAGGCATATTGGGCCTTGAAGTGGGACAATTTTTACATCAACAAAGCCGGTGATCTTCGGAAGATTCAACTCAACGAGCTAAATGAACTGAGGAATGAAGCTTATGAGAATTCATTGATCTACAAGGAGAAAACCAAAATAATCCATTATGCTAGGATTAAGAACCGAGAGTTTCACGTTGGTGATCAAGTTTTACTCTTTAACTCTCGATTGAATATTTTCTCGGGCAAGCTGAAGAGCCGTTGGTCTGGTCCATTCACCGTCGCCAAAGTCTTCCCCTATGGCACCATTGAGCTTTCTCAACCAAATGGTCCCAATTTCAAAGTGAATGGCCAGCGAGTGAAGTTGTACTTTGGTGAGGACATCTCTCATGAGATGATTCCATCCCTCACCACGTTTCCCTTGAATTAGTTCTGGGTCGGGTCAGGCTCGTGACTCGGTTAACAAAAACAAGCGCTTCTCGGGAGGCAACCCGTTGATCTATCCTTTACCGTTTTCATAATAAGTGTAGGAGGAGCCCCATATGTGTTTGTTGTCTTGTTTCTTTTGATGTGCAGGGATTAAAGATTCAGATACCACTTCTGATGATATTTGATGACCGTGATCCCGTGTACCCGTCTTCCTGTTCTATCCTAAACTGTCATGATTCAATATTTCATATCTTATATATATTCACATTGAAATCACTATAGTTTTCCTTTCCTTCGCAAGATTTAAACAAAGTGCATAATTCCCTAAGTGTAGGGGAGTTTACTCCCACATGCTTAAATATTGAGGAAAATGGACTTAGTTATAAAGTTTATTTCAAAATTTAAGATTTTTTTTAAAACTGTATATTTTACGTTTTTTACGGTATACGCGTAAATTTGACTAGTTTTACGGTTTTGAGGTTTTGAAGGCTTTAGGAGATGAAATAAATTAAGGAAAATTAAGGTAATATTGTATTATTAATGATTTTAATAAAAAAACGATATTATGGGGGGTAAGGGTCGGTTAAAACAAAAGGAAGGAAAAAAAAGAAAAAAAAAGAAAAAAAGGAAAGTGGGCAATTATACTTGGGCTAGGACTTGTCAATAACTGTATAATGTGTAAAAAAAGATGCAAAAGACATAATCCATGGAGAAAAAGAAAAAACGACGGCCAATTGAAAAAAGTTAGGGTTCTTCAAAAAAATTTGGTTTCCATTAATCTTAAGGTAAAACCTTCAAATCCCTTTTCAATTTAATTGTTTTTAATTCTTTCTCAATCATCTTATGATGGATTTAGGATAGGGTTTAAATTAAAATCTGTATATTAATGATATTATAATGATTAGGTCACTTAGGGCTTGTAATTAGTGGAGTTATGGGTAATTAATTAGACTAATTATGTTAAAATCGTTTTTAAAAACTGTGCAGAATTTTAGGTCAATTGTTTTGACCATATATAGAGTTCTACAGACTCTTATTTTACGATCCAAGTATCCTTGGAAAGGTAATTGAGTTGGCTTTCAAATGCAAGAAAGGAGAACTAAATTGCAGGTGGGAAGTGGGTCAAAAACATGTTACAACAGTCGGAGGTCAAAACAGTTTTGAAATCCAGCGGGTTTTCAATTAATGTTTTACGGTGATTGGGGTACTTAGGAGTACACTTGAGCCTTCTAATGAGCATGGGAGTTGGTTTATATATTAAATAAGAGGCCTGGAGGAGGGCTAAGCAAATGGGTTAGGGTAAGATCCCCTAATCATAACAAACTTTTTGTATGTTCAAAATCAGTAAAATCCGGATAGACAAAAGTATATATATAATATATATCGGGGCTTTAAAGTAGCTTTAAGGTTGGGCAAAGGGGAGGAGTTAGATAACATAGGTAAGGGCATAGGGTTTCCTTTACAGAGGTCATGGGTATGGTTAGGTGGGCGTTTGGCTTATAGTTTGTAGACCTAAAAACCGGGACTGTTTTGGGTAAAATGTTAACGAGACGGGTTATGAAGTAAACTAAGTTAAGGGCTTTATAGAGGGGTGTAATGAGATGCTTAGAGCATATAAATGAGGTATCTATATGGGAGAAGGTTAGATGTACATCATGGGTTGATGAGCTATTTTAGTGTTTGGTTCATGTTTTGATTGTGTGCTTTTGTTTGTTAGCTTTTTGCTAGTGCACGGATTTTTGGAGAAGCTCAATCAGGTGAGTTTCATAGTCTCATGTCTACTAATGATTTTGACTTCCAGATGGGATGGAAGAGACACTGTCTTGTTTTTATAAATTATGCTGTGAATGTTTTGTGTTTGGTGATGGACTTGTGCATACTTATGTGATTAACTGCTAGTTGATTCATGATTGTTTTATGTTTTGACTTGGTACCAAGAGAACGTTGACAAGGCGGGGCCTTGGGATTGGTACATAGGTGTATGGGCGCATATGGTACCATGCTGTTTGGTAAGACTGGGAGCCTTGGATTTGGTTTGGTTTGTTAAATCTTGAATATTAGTTGTTAATGCATGTTTGTATCACATTGTCCATATGTTCATTTGTTAGTGGTTGTTGTTCATAGCTTATGGTTTGATTTTGGCGTTGGAGTCTAAACCTATGACTCTAACCAACTTTATGTTGACGTGTTTTAGTGTCTCTTTCAGGTGAGAGTGTGGTTAAGCTTGAGAATAGAAGTGGCTAGTTTCGGAGGCATTAGGATTGCATTTAGAAGGAGATCCCCGTTCCTTCTTAGTTTATTTTTCTGTTTGTTTCAATAAGTGATACTATGAACCTATATGTTGATTTGTTTGTGTTATTTGTTTGTCTTGGGTAAGAGGTAGGACTATTACCTACTTACCTAGACTCCTACATTGATGAGATATTGTCATGACATTTGTGTCACCTTTTATGACATTTCTAATTCATATAGTTCTCTCTATGGACACGCTATTGTTGTGATGATATCCATGCGTCGCGTCCCATATTCGCCATGGTAGGGTGTGACAGAATGGTATTAGAGCCAATGGTTATAGAGAATTAGGTTGCTTAGTCGCGTAGCCTAGTCTATAGCTTAAGGGTCCCTGCATATAGGCGTCATAGGAATATGTGTGCATTTTATAATAATTATGTGTTTGGATGTTATTTTGTGATGTTTGTTAAGTTATGAACTACTATGGTTCATACTTAGCCACATGTTATTTTCTTTTCGGGTTGTGACTAGTGAAGGTTGAACCATAATCATTCACGCTAGTCATTGTTGTATTTTGTTTAAATTATACATTATAGTACATAATTTGGTAAATGGTAGTTTCTGTCTTTTGTTGAGTTATTTTATGTACCTGAGGTATAGTATTTTTCTTTTGATGTGTAAGTCATGTCCCTAAGAATCATGTGGTGGTTCGAGTTATTAGGAGTAGGTGGATATAAGGATTTTAAGTTGTTTCCACTCTTCTAGGCGACATGACTTATAACTGATTATGTTTTAGTTTTGGATTTAGTCTGTTGTTTTAGCTAGACTATGGATTTATGTATTCCAATGGTTTGATTATATTTTTTTTAATGGATGGAGTTTTGGACTTTATTTTTTATGTGGTTATGAGCTTATGTGAGTAGATGGATATATGTGTTATGTGTTGTATTAATTCTTATAATTGTCATCATAGGAGGGAGAGCATTGGGGAAAGGGTAATTGTATAAGTATGGTGGCCAACATAGTTATACAAGTACCATAACTCCAATGGATTCCTAAGTATGATTGCATGAAAGAGGGTTAATACATGCTTGTATAGTAGATGTTAGACGGATTTAAGTATATGTATCCCGATATGCCTATATATGTATGATCCCCTATAATTATCGATTGTATCCTTAGGAGGGTGGATAGCTCGCTTCTTTTTAGAAATTCAACCTCCGTTGTGGCATATTCTTCTAGTCTCCTATTTCACGTGTCTGTTTTAAAATGGTGTCCTTGGTGTTAAGTATATTGAAATAAATTGAGATTTCTTTTGGGATAATGAAATCTTTTGTGTTGAGTCTTACATTCCTTTTTGTCGGTATATATTGAATAGACATGGAAATCTACTATAGGGATGGATAGTTGGTTGTATACGGTAACATAAGGGTAAGGTGTTGGAATCGTGTTTGAAACAATATGTAACATAAGAATTCTTAATCAACAATTATTTATTTCAATATTCTAAAAGACTTTTTTTTTAAATAAAGCGAAATAAAATTTCTTTCTACTTACATAGTTTATATAATTGAGTTTAACCGATTTACGTCATTTATAATTATTTATACAAGGTTAAATTGAGTTCATGAAAATTTCACATACAATTATTTCTTTCATTTAAAAGGATTGCATTAATCACTAAGTTTATTCTTTAGTTTTTAAAACAACTAGTATAAAATTGTTTTGGTTGTAACTTGTTCGTTTTTAAAGCTTTTTGGGTGATTCAAAAGCCTAAAATTATGTACTCGGAACGTACTTTTCAAATATTCAGAATGTATAGTCATGGGAGGTCAGTATCCTGGTCGAAAATATTGTACAAGTGTCGGGTTAAAGGTTGAGTTTTGAATAGTTGTTTATTTTTATGATTTGGGATGCACGGGATACCTAGTCTTTGAGTTGAGTTTTGAGTTCGTCAAGAGGGTTGTTTGTAGATTGTTTGAGTCACATAGATATGGGGAGGTAAAGGAAAAAAATATAAAAAAATATTCTTTTGGAAAAGTCGATCTTGTGCACGGTTTAAATAATATGTCGCGGGGCGTAAGATGTTTTGGTTGCCATTAAGTGTTTCCTGGATCATTTTTCTTTGTCATGAGTCATTTGAATTGGTACCTACTTGAGTTTTCCTTTTTTCAGTTTTCGTGGTTTTGGTCTGTTTTAACTCGTGCACGTGAAATGTCGTTAGTTATCCGTGGGTTTGATTCGTTGATCGTATCTAGTGGATTTAGGATGTACTTTTTGGGTTCGTATTGATTGGGAGCGTTGAGGTAGACATATGAAAGACTTGGTCGCGCCTACACGATTAAGTAGGTGGCCCTGAGAGAATGGTCGGAATGCCCTTAGTGGGGATGAAAGAGTTAAAAGTTCGTTGACGAACTAATGTGGTCATGAGGTCTCTTAGGAGTGCCAAGGGAGATGAATAGAGATTTGTATAATGTATGGATATTGGCACAAGTAACGCGCCATAGAGAGTGTTGGAAGGGGATATAATACCTCAAAGGTATTTATGTTTGTTCGTAAGGCATGTAAGTTTTCCGAGAATTTCTTGAGATTTAGTAGGTTTGCCTATTACTGTGAGGTAGAACCATAAATAAAGCAAGTAGGAGAAGTGAGAGGAGTTTTAGTTAGTGCCTTTCCAAGCAAATTGTTGATGGAATGATTTTAAGAGCAAGAGTTGTTAGAAATTGCAACGGATGCAAGGTAAAATTTGAGTTGCTTAGTAGTAGATTGGCTGTGAAAAGCGGTTGAGTGGTCTGATAACAGGAAGTATTGGTCTTTTAGAATACGTGTAGATTTTCGCGAGTAGAACGAGGTAGAAATTTATTCGTATTGCTTCTAAGAGAGGGTGCAAGGAGGACGTAGTTGAAACTGCTAAGGATGTTGTATGAACGCTTTGGGTTTACGGTTATGATTTTGGCTTCGCCGAGGCGCTAGCAGTTTTCATGGAGTCAATGAACAGGTGGTGCATGATAATATATAAACGAGTTGTCATCGGGAGCATCGACGACATCTTGATCTACTCAAATCTAAGAAGGAGATTGAGGCGAATTATGAGTTGGTTTTGGATTTGTTAGGAAAGGGAATTATACGTGAGATTTTCAAGTGTGAGTTTTAGGATTAAGTTGGCCAGGACGAGTAGTCAGAGATGATGGCATATCGTGGAACCAGAAAGGGGCAAAGTGAAGAAGGGTGAGGAAGCGTTTTGGAGGCTGAAGAGGTGGATTGGATAATGAGCAGATCTTGGAATTATCTGAAGGACTGGATGAATTCGCGAAGCATGACGATACGTGGAGCAAGGATTTGGAGGTATACGAGAACGACAAAGAAAGGCGGTTTTTTATACGTTATGGGAACTAAAGATTTGGAAGAACTAGATAGACTTAGTTAGTGGAGCTGGATTGTTATATCTGCCTAGAATGCTAGAGGCATTTGGGGTACGAGAGGTAGCGAATTATCTATACAGATCATGAACGTCTCCAATACATATTTAATCATCTTGTTTGAACATTTGGAAAAGGTGATGGGTGGAGTTAAGTGATGAAAGAAAATTGCAAGGCCAAGTACCATCTGGGAAAGGCAAGCATGGTTGATGAGACATGGAATAAGAAGAATGAAGTGAAGCTGTGACGAACTTGAACTATATGGATGACGTATTAGGGTGGTTTGGATGAAGGATGTAGGTTGCACGAGTTGAGTTGTCTAAAGCAGAGAACGCGTCAACATGTATGTTGCGTGGCTTGGACAATCATATGGAGAAAAGGGACGTAGACTATACTTCCTACATAGATAGGAGTAGCTTAGAAAGGGCGATGTAAGGACGAAGTTGGTGAAAAGGATACATAATGGGGTGGAGGAATAAGTACGACGAGAGTTGGGTGATAGTCGATAGACTAACTAATTCATCTCATATTTCAAGAGGAATGAGAAGTCACGTAGTTGAGAAGTTGGAAGGATTGCGTACGGATGTGATGGAATAGAGGGTTTTGCGTAAAAGTTAGCCTAATATTTATGGAATGCCTTATGAAGGATTATGGCAAGGGAAGAAATGATGGGAAGCAAGCGTAGCATACCGTTGATAGACTAATGTTTGGTATGAGCCTTCTATAGGGGTAATTGAGAAAGACGCCTAGAGCATTGGCGTGAGATTTAGAGATAGTTGGAGAACGCATTATATTAGGAAGATTTCTCCTACAAAGAGAGTCACCGGCGAGAGGGGCATATTCCCCATTGATGAGGATGTAAGGAATAAAGGAGGAAACACCTAAACTATAGGCTGGAGACGGGATATAAGATGGTATGGAAATTAAGATTGTGGAGAGACAAGCGAAAAGTAGTATGTAGGAAGAATGATTCGAGGGAGCAAGAGGTTGTGAAGATAGTGGGGTGATATGTTGGGAATAAAATGTAGCCAGTCCACTTGAACGCTGACAAGAAGAAAACAAGCCTTGATAAGAAGAAAACAAACGCTGACAGATCAAGCGTTGACAAGAAGAAGTCAAGCGTTGATAGGTTGAAGACAAGCACTGATAGAAAGATATGGTCTACGCGTATTATGTTTCTAGTTTGTTTCTAGTAAAGATAGGATCAACATTGTAATTTCTATAATTATCTTTACCTAGAATATACGTAGACTCTTGTACAAGGCTTCTTATGTCTATAAAAGAAGACCTTTAGGTTATGTTTCATAATAAGTTTTTCATACGTTAAACACTTTCATTGTAAGCAAGTTCGTTATTATCAATCAAGTGAAAGTTTGTTTTACATCCTTTGTGTGTTCTTGTTTAAGTGTTAATTCCGCATAACACTTAAATTATTTTATACATAAACAAAGTTTCTCTACGTGTATAACTTGATCTAATCTTGTTTGCACAAGCTAAATCGATCTAAGTTTGGGATCAACAAGTGGTATCAGAGCTTGTTGAGAAACTTTGATCTAAAAGAACACAAGAACCCTAAATCACCAAAACCCTAATTTTTACAAAACCCAAAAAACATCATGTCCACTCCAGAAGTAACATCCTCCTCCTCAAACCACAACATCAAGATTCCCATGCTAGATGCAGACAATTTTGAGCTATGGAAGTTCAACTTTGAGTAATATCTACAAATCCATGACTACACTCTCTGGGAGATTATTGAATATGGAAACACATTCAATAAAGCTCAAAAGATTGTAGATGCCATTGCTACAAGATCAGCTGTTCAAGGATGTTCTGAAGCAGATAAGAAAGAAAAACCTGAAGATGGTAGAGCTGTGTCTACTGACGACATAGCAAAGAAAAGGGTTGATATGAAAACCCTAAGTATTCTGAAACTCTCTTTGGGACAAGAAAATCAGCACAAGTACAGAGGTTATGAGTCTACAAAAGACCTTTGGGCAGCCCTTGAAGTTGCATATGGTGGTAATGCTGATACTGTGGAAGAGAAAAGGAACCAACTCTTACATGAGTATGTTGTTTTTAAGTCTCAACCTAATGAGAAGCTAAGTAGTGTGAGAAGGAGACTTTTTGACATTACAAGCAAGTTGTCCTTCACGGGGAGAGTAATTAGTGATGTTGACATTATTGCTACTTTTCTTAAAAGCCTTGGTGATGCATGGAAGATTGAGGCAAGATCTATAATTGCCAACAACACTCACAAAAGTTCTACTTTTGATGATGTCTACAACAAACTGAGGCTGTTGGAGAATGAAACTCTTTTGGATCATGGAAGTAAGTATACAAATAGTAACATGGCCTTCTTCTCACATAGTGAAGGCCAATTTGATCAGAAGGATTCATACATGCACCCAGTTACTGGATCAACATGTGTCAACGCTGGATCATATCCTGTCAACGCCTCACATTCAGACGCTGACACGTACAAAATTGATTCACCAAGAGTTAAGCCTGCTGGTTTGGATCTGGATATTGTGTGTGCATACATTGATTCATTGCCCAATGGTTCAGTGATTACATATGAGGACCTTGAGCAAATAAGTGATGAGCATTTGGAGGAGATGGATATAAAGTGGAACATGGCTCTTGCTAGTATAAGAGCAAATAGGTGGAATAGAAGATTCAAGAAGAAGATGACTTTTAATGCTAAGGAAACTGCTGGATTTGATAAATCCATGGTTGAGTGTTACAATTGTCATCGTATGGGGCCCTTTATGAGAGAATGCAGATCTCTAAGAAGATCTGATGCTGGAAAACCCTCAAGCCAAATTGTTAAGGCTCAGGATCCTAAGGCCATGGTGGTAGTGCAAGAAATTGATGGTATTGGATGGGACTGGAGCTATTTGGCTAAGGATGAGGAAGAGGATAAAGCTTTGGTTGCTGAGATAAAAGAAGAAGAGCATGTTCAATATGCTCTCATGGCACACTCCTCATCTTCATCAGACAATGAGGTATATGATGATGCTGTTTGTAGTAAGGGTTGTCGTTTAAATACTGAAAGACTTAACAAAGAGGTTTTAAGATTGTTAGGAGATGTGAGTACTGAGAGATGCAAGTTGTCTAACTATCAACTTACTCTCACTCAAACTGAAAAGACAGTTTCTGAGTATAAGAAAATGGAGCTTGACCTAAAAGATAAAATAAATATCTTAAAACATGATTTAAATGCGAGTAATGATATTAGAAACATCATGGAAAGGGTCAATGCTGAATTACAAGCTAAGTTAGATGAGGCTATCAAGAATAAGGATAATGTAGACCTTAAAATTCAGAGATTTGATAAGGCCTCACAAACCCTAGGAGAACGTGTTAGTAAACAGAGGGATTCTAGGGACATGACTGGGATTGGGATGAAAGAGTATTCTGGTGTTCCACCACCAGCTGGGGACTTCTATGGTGTCCAAAGAAAGGACTTATCTTGGACTGGTTTACTAGAACTCCAAGAAGAGGAATTTATTCCTCCACCAAGAGTTCTTACCCCAGTAGAGGAATATAGGCAAAAGTTGACTGATTTGAATGAATGGAAGAAAGCCAACCCTACCTTGTTTGTTAAGGGTGGCATGCTTTGTCATAGTCCAAATGAGTCGACCCCTATCAAAATAACAAACCCAATCACTGGCAAGACTGTTGACCTTGGCTCAAACACTGTTAGAAAACCTAGCATTAAGTATGCAGAAATGTATAGGAATACTAGGTCACCAAAAAGCCAAGTTAGTGATAATGGAACTGGTTTCTTTTCTTCTAGACCTAGAGTTGTGTCTAGAAAAGCCTGTTACACTTGTGGTAGCTTTTCACATTTAGCCTATAAGTGTGTCAACGCTTCCAAGGTCAACGCTGACAAAAGGTCAAACACTGTCAGACCCAAAACTTTCGTGGAGCAAAGTCCACAAGTTGTTAGACCAGCCCCATTATTCACTAAAGGGTCTAACACTCATGGACAAAGACCTTTTCAGAAGACCAATACATGGTCTAATAGGCAATGGGTTCCTGTAGCAAACCCTAGGTTTAACGCTGATAAGGGTAATTTCAGCGTTGACAGGACCAAATGTAACGCTGACAAAAACGTTGCCAGACCAAATAATGGTAAATATTTGCAACCACAGGGAAAGGGGTCTAAAGCTTCTTCTAGCTTGACATGGAGACCTAAGAAAGATCAAAACCCTAATTCTAATGGGATTTCTATGACCTGCAACAGATTTAATTATATTTCAAAGGTCATCACAAAACCAATTAGGGTTAACTGGGTGTTTCATCCAAAAAGGGATGAACAAGGGGTTGTTATGAGAACTAAGTCTGTTCTTGTTAAACAACCAGATGAATCCAAGTCTGCTCAGGTTGGGTTCCCAAAGAAAACTAATTTGTTTTCTTTATGTGTAGGGAATTAAAAAACAGGTGAATGATTATGGCTATTGGGATAGTGGATGCTCTAGGCACATGACTGGGAAGGAAGACTATCTGACAAACTTCACTCCCATTAAGGATGGTGATAAAGTTTACTTTGGAGCGGATATGGAACTATCACAGGCAAAGGAACTCTACTCATCAACAACTTTCGTTTTGAAAACGTGTTTCTGGTAAAAGAACTTGATTATAATCTTTTTAGTGTATCACAAGTTTGTGATAACAAAAATAAGGTTCTTTTCACTGATACTGAATGCTTGGTGTTGAGCAAGGATTTTAAAATACCAGATGAGAAATTTATTGACTATAGAACACCTAGGCATAAGGACATTTATAATGTGAATCTTAATGGTATTAGGATGAATAATAATATGTCATGTTTTTATGCTAAAGCTTCAGTTGATGAGAGTAATCTATGGCACAGGAGACTAGGGCACATTAACTTTAAAAATATAAACAGACTTGTGAGACTTGGTTTGGTTGATGGTTTGCCTGAACATGCTTTCCACAATGACCACTCTTGTGTTGCATGCCTTAAAGGTAAACAACACAAGGTCTCATTTAAGTCTAAACAGGTGCACTCTAATTCTAAACCACTTCACTTGCTGCATATGGACCTGTTTGGTCCAACTAATATAGAGAGTTTGAATGGTAAATCATACTGCTTTGTCATCACAGATGACTTTTCAAGGTTTACTTAAACTTTCTTTTTAGCTATGAAAAGTGACACTGCTGATACTCTAATTAACTTTATTAACCAAATAGAAAAGAAAAGTGGTAATGAAGTTAAAATGCTTAGAAGTGATAATGGTGGTGAGTTTAGAAATAAACTGTTGGATGATTTTTGTGCCAAGAAAGGGATTACTAGGCAGTTTAGTATTGCCAGAACCCCACAGTAAAATGGGGTTGCTGAGAGAAAGAATAGAACCCTAATTGAAGCAGCCAGGACTATGTTGGCTGATGTTCACTTTCCCATAGCTTTTTAGGCTGAGGCTATGAATACAGCTTGTTATGTTCAGAATAGAGCATTGGTCAACAAGATACATAACAAAACACCTTATGAGTTACTTTGGGGAAGGAAACCTAATATTGGTTTTCTTAAACCTTTTGGCTGTCATGTAGTTGTGTTGGATACTAGTGATGCTTTAGGTAAATTTAGTGCTAAAGGTGATGAAGGATATTTCATGGGTTATTCAGTGCAGAGTAAGGGATATAGGGTTTACCTTAAGAAGGAAAAACGTATACTTGAGAAATTACATGTTAGGTTTTTAGAGAGTAAACCTAGTGATCCTGAAAGTTGTCCAAATTGGTTGTTTGACTTGGAATCTCTATCTAGGACTTTGAATTATATGCCTGTTACTAATCCAGATATTGTGAAGGTAACTTCAAATGTTGTGGAAGAACCAGTTGTTGATGTTTCAGGTACACAGGTTAATGAAGAGGTTGGATCACAAGCAGACAAGTCATCTCCCATACTTGAGTATGTCACTATTCACATATGGACAGATGCTTTTGCTGCTGCTGCTGCTACTGCTGGAAAGGAAAATGGTGGTCCCCAAGTATCACCAGTTAACAACATGCATGGTCCTTCAGGCGTTGACAAAGGAAAATCTGGCGCTGACAGGACAAATTCAGGCGTTGATGGCTCAAACGTTGACAACACCATTTCAGGCGTGGATGGATCAAACGCTGACAACCTTGGTTCAGGCGTTGACAACTCTTTTGAGCATATTTTCTCTTCCAATTTTGAACAAGGTGAACCTTCAAACAGAAATGAAGAGGTTAATACAGATATTGATGGAAGAGAGTCTGAAGAAGATATTGGTAACATGGATGATGAGATTGAAGACAACAGACTTTTTGTGGGAGGAGTTCTTACTTTTACTATGAAGAATCACCCCACTTCTCAAATTATTGGAGATGTGATGTCTCCTGTTCAGACTAGAAGATCTCATCAGAGTCTTGGAGGATTTATTGCCAATATACACAAGAAGGTTGATACCCCTCTTGTTCAAGCATGTTTGTTTGCCTGTTTTCTGTCACAACAGGAACCCAAGAAGATTTTTGATGCTCTCAAAGAACCAAGTTGGGTGGAAGCAATGCAGGATGAGCTTCACCAATTTGCTATTCAGGATGTTTGGGAGCTGGTGGATTTTCCCAGATATGTTAGACCTATTGGGACAAGATGGGTTCTTTAAATCAAGAAAGAGGAAAGAGGCATTGTGGTCAGAAACAAGGCATGTTTAGTGGCTCAAGGATATACACAAGAGGAAGGGATAGACTATGAGGAGGTATTTGCACCAGTTGCAAGGATTGAGGCTATAAGGATATTTCTAGCCTATGCTTCCTACATGGGCTTCACTGTCTATCAAATGGATGTGAAGAGTGCTTTTCTGTATGGCACAATTGTTGAGGAGGTGTATGTCATGCAGCCTCCTGGTTTTGAAGATCAAGAACATCCAGACAAGGTGTATAGAGTCAATAAAGCTATGTATGGACTTCATCAAGCCCCAAGAGCATGGTATGGCACATTGTCCACTTATCTGGTGGAAAATAGATTCAAAAGGGGCACCATAGACCAAACATTATTTACAAAGAAGGTTGGTAAGGATGTTTTACTTGTCCAGGTTTATGTGGATGATATCATCTTTGGTTCTACCAATCCAAAGATGAGTGAAGACTTTTCCAAGCTTATGACAGACAAATTCAAGATTAGTGCAATAGGGGAGATGAACTTCTTTCTAGGGTTACAAGTTCAGCAGAAAGAAGATGGTATCTTCATCTCTCAGGATAGAGAACACCCTTGGGGAAAAGTTGGAGATGGAAAAGATGTGGATGTCAGGCACTATAGATCAATAATTGGTTCATTGATGTATCTCACAGCCTCAAGACCTGACATTATGTTTGCTGTGTGTGCATGTGCACGCCATCAAGTGACTCCCAAAGAGTGTCACCTTCATGCTGTCAAGAGAATCTTTAGGTATCTTAGATGCTATCCAGATTTGGGATTATGGTATCCAAAAGATTCACCATTGGAGCTTATTGCATATTCAGACAGTTACTATGGTGGTGATAAATTTGATAGAAAATCCACAACTGGTGGATGTCAGTTTCTTGGGAGTAGGTTGATATCTTGGCAATGCAAGAAACAAATAGTGGTGGCCAATTCTACAACTGAAGCAGAGTATGTAGCTGCAGCTGCTTGTTGTGGACAAGTCTTATGGATTCAGAACCAGCTGTTAGATTATGGGTATAATTTCATGCATACCAAGATTTTTGTAGACTATAATTGTACTTTATGCATTATTAAAAATCTTGTACATCATTCTAAAATAAAACACATAGAAATTAGACATCATTTTATAAGGGATTGTTTTGAAAAGGGTTTAATACAACCAGATAGGGTTGACACAGAAGAAAATGTGTCTGATTTATTAACTAAACCTTTTGATGCTGAAAGGTTTCAATACTTGGTAACAAGTATTAGAATGATCAATCTCACCTAATATGTGTTTTAGGGTCTTTTTGTAAAAGTATGTACATGATATGCATTGTTATTGGTCTTTTTTAGGTAAGATTTTCCACTATATTTATCTAACGCTGACAAAGGTTACCTTAACGCTGATAAGTGTTATAGTGACATTGTCAGCAACATGTTAGTTTTGTGGTTTTTGATCTAAGTGTGCAGGAGTTGATAGCATTGTACCATTGGATACAGAGTTGCTTATGGATCCTTGGAGAATCAATTGGAGCATGTTTCAATTTATGGATGATGGTTGGAATATTTATATTCCTATCTTGACATAAATTTTTATATTCATGCATATTATTGGGCAACATATGTATCACAGTTTAAGGGGAGGTTTTTGGAACCTTTAGGACTTTTGGGTATTCTTATAATACTCTTATCATAATTCTAGATTGTGTCCACAGGTGAGTATGAGTTAGTTTACTAAATCATGAGGCACTGTAGCATGCAAAGTTGATATACTATGCATGCTGCCAAGACATTTTTGGCCCAGAATTGGATGTGGTCTGTTGGGATACTTGGGAATGATTTATAATGGGTTTTACCTGGGAGTTACAAGGAATTTTATGAGATAACTTAATTGTTAAGAATTTTGGTTAGCAAGGAACACTAGAGGACTGTTATGTCTATCTTGCATATGCAAGTGTGCATAACTGGACAGTGCTTGCCGCCCTATAATAATTATCAATTTATAGGTTATCTTCACTAGGATAAATTACTTTGTTAAGGTCCTTTTTCATTTTTTATTACTTTTATTTTTAGACGCTGACAAGTATTTTTTTAAGCGTTGTTATGACCAATTTAGACGTTGACATGGCTTTGGATAATGTTGACAAGAATATAGCCGTTGGGCGTTGATGCGTTATTTTTTACCGTTGACACTCATTGGGACCTACCCAGTTGTTATTTTTGACGAATTTTGGGGCCGTAATTTTGGGAGCAGATAACTTATAATTAATGCACAAGATAAATTATTTTCTTTTCAATATTTTCATCATTATCTTTTGAAAATAGTTGCCTAATTTTGGACCAATCACATGTGCCTATCTCTCCTATATATTTGGCTCCTATTTTTAAACAGGGTATCTCATATTCTTGTCTAACAAATTTCTCCAATATTTCATCTTTCTCGATAATTCACAAACAGTTTTCTTCAACAATGGCACCAAAGTTTAAACCAAGTGACTTGGTATTGGGATTCAGGAGTCAACACAACATGATTGCTTATTTGGACGCTGATGATACTCTGTTTCCACAATACACTCAGATGGTGGCGTATTTGAATGCATCTCCTATTAGGTATGCTCTTTCTCATGCTCCTCTCATCTCTGGCACTCATATTAAACAGTTTTGGAACACTCTTAGTTCCTCAACAATTAATAATGTGACTACATTATCAGCTATTGTTCATGGGCATACTTGGGTGGTTACTGAAGCCTTGGTTCGCCTGGCTTTGCATCTTGATGATGCAGATGGTATAACCACCCTTCCATTAATGAAATAGAACAAGGACTTTGGGCTTTGGGTTATCCTTTCCCTGATGAGGGCACTTTAAACAAATATCATAAACAAGAGTTTCCCCCAGCCTGGAAGTACCTCATACATGTCATCCTACAATGTTTGAGTCCCAAGTGTACTGCACACAATGAAATTAATAGATAAATTGCTAGTGCAATTGTGTACATTGCAAATGGTCAAAAGTTTAATTATTCCAAAATGATTTTTGATGGCATGTGTAAAAACAAAGGGAACAAGATGACTTTGGCTTATCCCAGATTTTTGCAAATGGTTTTTGATGTGCAAAACTACTACACAAGGGATCATGATGATTTTTATGAGATCCCTGTGCAAAAGAAAGCTATTTTTAGCAAGATGAATTAACCCCCTCACCGTGAATTACCCCTCACCCAAGCTATGCTTGCTGTTATTGCAGCAACACAACCCCAACCAGAACACAACCACAACTTGACCCACTACCAGAACCTTTGCCTTTACCTCAACACATGGAAATTGACCAAGAACCCTTCAACGCTGACACCTTAAATGTTGGCGTTGATACAAGTAATCCAGACGTTGACGCCTTTCCTTCACAGACTCAAACACCCCTTAACCTTCCCACATCCACCCAATCCACATCATCTTCTACCCCACCTCAATATAGGTTGCAAAAACACCCAAGGACTACTGGAGTGTTCTCCTCTAGTGGTCCTAGCCATGTAGATGAGAGAACCACCACCACAAGTGTGTTTGGTGCTATGGATGAGGCTGGGACTATTGGTTCTGGCTTAGATGCAGGCCAAGACAGTCCTAACATCTTTAAGACCTCATCCATGCCCCATGACTCTAACTTGGGAGGTCAAATACCCATTTTAGAGGAGGGAAGATTGGAACCATACACATTGATGGAATTGACGGCTGTCTGCATTAGCTTGCAAAAGCAAAATGCAGACCTGGTACAAACAGTTAGTACACAAGGCCTTGAACTCAAGCAATTGAGGGAGAGGATTGTCATTTTGGAGAATGCTAGCACTAGGCGTGGAATGGAGGAATCTTCCAAAGGGGAGGATGAGCAGATTAATGTGAGTGATAAAGGCTCACATGATGGAGAATCTTTGGGTGTTGCTGAATCCCTCACTAAATTGTAGAAGCAACCAGGTTTTGATACATCTCTTGTTACTCCTACAAATTTAAACTTGTCTTTTACAGCTATGTTAGAACAATTTACAAGAGACGATGAGACAAGTAAGTTGGGCGTTGACAAGCAAAATTTGAATGCTGACACACCAAGCGCTGACAAGAGTAATTTGGGCACTGACACAAGGAATTTGAGCGTTGACAGGCCTGCAGATATGGTTGATGTATTCCAGTCATCAGCTATCATCAAAGAAGTGTCGTCACAAGTATTACCATCATCCTTACCCATCATTGATCCATTAGATAAGGGTAAAGGAATCATGGTAGAAGTAGAAGTTCCAAAGGATGCAGCACAAGTAGAGTTTGATTCAAGGTTGGCTGCACAACTTGTGGAACAAGAGATGAAGAAGGTTGGTGAATCACCATTTGTTGTCACTTCTGAGGAACAAGAAGGAAGTGATGAAGAAAGTTCAGATTCAAGTGTGATGATAATTGAACAACCAGAAAGACTTGAATATGGTGATGACTTGGCAAGGGAGAAGCTTAGAGAGTTGAAACTGCAAGTAGACTTTGATATGCCAGAAGTAGTTCAAATGTACCATGCTTGGGAGAATAGGATTATGGAGAATCAAGATTTGACTATTTCAGACCAAATTTGGGGATTGGAGATTCTTCTAAGAGTTCAAAGAGACTGCAAGGTTATTCTGAAACATAAGGCTAGCAATGTTTTCTTACTGTTGAAGAGGGATAGAAGAGAGCTTTATTACATGTTACTCAGGTGTCATGGAACTGGATGGACCTTCAAGAAATTGTAGGGATTATCTTTTCAAGAATTGGAGTACAAGGCTTATCCATTTGGGCAAAAGTGCAGGAAATGAACACTTTAAGACTTCTTTCAGATGAAAGGAAAGAAGAACTTGCAGAAGAGTTGGAGATTCAGAAGGCAATGATTGTTCCAAGGCCTTTGAAGAAGGGAGTTCCACTTGAGTTTCCTAAAGATCTAAATAAAGTGGTTCCCAGTGAAGCTGTTCTTAGAAGGAGCATCAAGCTATCACCCATGGAAGCTTCAGATATGGTACAAGTGTTACCTCTTGATGCCAGAAACCCTATCATAAGCTATGAAGAAGATGCAAGTGGGTTTTGGAAGATTGGCAGGTATGGGAAAGAGGTACACACATTTACTACTCTTGTGTCTCTCTTTGCAAGTATGGATAGAGAAGACTTGGTAGACCTTTGGAGGTTTTTGGTGGCCAAGTATGAGACTGAAGCTCCTACTTCAGTCAATGGAATAAAACTTTGGTCAACATTCAAGATAATGTGTGGACCAAAAGAAGAAGATCCTACTGTTTGGAAGGATCTTGAGGATGATATCAGTGGTCTTCAATGGCGTTTGTATTCAGCTGCTAGTGTGTATTACTTGAGCTCTACAAAGTTTGCTGAGTATCTTCTTGTAGATGCTCAGTATCCCATGTCCAAAGAAGTTTTGGACAAGATGAAGACAACACAGCTGGAGATTGACTATTCAAGTGACGTGGCCAAAGATTTGATTAGGCATGTTTATTACCAATATGATAAGATTTGTAAGATTCCTCCTAGTTCTTAATTTTTAAAAAGAACCTTGATTACTAGAGTAGATATCAAGTTTAGGGGAGGATTGTTGGGAATAAAATGTAGCCAGTCCACTTGAACGCTGAAAAGAAGAAAACAAGCGTTGATAAGAAGAAAACAAACGCTAACAGATCAAGCGTTGACAAGAAGAAGTCAAGCGTTGATAGGTTGAAGACAAGCACTAATAGAAAGATATGGTCTACGCGTATTATGTTTCTAGTTTGTTTATAGTAAAGATGGGATCAACATTGTATTTTCTATAATTATCTTTACCTAGAATAGTTGATACGTAGACTCTTGTACAAGGCTTCTTATGTCTATAAAAGAAGACCTTTAGGTTATGTTTCATAATAAGTTTTTCATACGTTAAACACTTTCATTGTAAGCAGGTTCGTTATTATCAATCAAGTGAAAGTTTGTTTTACATCCTTTGTGTGTTCTTGTTTAAGTGTTAATTCCGCATAACACTTAAATTATATTATACATAAACAAAGTTTCTCTACGTGTATAACTTGATCTAATCTCGTTTGCACAAGCTAAATCGATCTAAGTTTGGGATCAACATGATATTGAAGAGAAACTGTTAGAGCAAGAGGTTAGTAGTCACGAACAACGGAACGTCCACCTAGAGAAAAGGTGTAACACATGTTAGTATGAAGGATGGTTAGTTACTTGGTGCCGAGCATGGGAAAGCAAGGATGAGGTGGTGGTTATGACATGTTTCTTGTGAATATTATGGGAAGCTTTTGGTTATGCAATCATGCATATACCATTGGATGTGTTTAAGGTTGGGAGAACTTTCGAATGATGGAAAATCCGTAGAGGATAGAAGCCGTTAGGTATGGTGATAGGAATTGTAGTAGAAACTGCTGGAGTTAATTCATAGGAGATGAGGTGGATCACCGTTATAGTGGGATGAAGTTAGAAGTGGCCAACGTATTGGACCGAAGGTGGATCGGAAAACTATGGACGTGGTGGCAGTGACTAAGTAGAGGTTGAAAATATCAAAGAACCGACAAGAGAACTATGCGGACAAGAGGCGTAAGCCGTTGAGATTTGAGATAAAGTTATGCTAAAGGTTTCACCATGGAAAGGGGTGATGTGGTTTGGAAAGAAAAGGGAAGTTAACACCTAGATTTGTGGGTCCATTTGAAATCCTTGAAAGGATTGGGCTAGTGGCGTATAGGTTTAGATTACCGGAAGAATTGAGTAGTGTGCATGACGTATTTCATGTATCAAACTTGAGGAAATGCTTAGCAAGAACTGACTTGCAAGTACCGTTAGATGATATTAGTATGGATACGAGTCTTCGTTTTATCGAAGAGCCG
Organism: Glebionis coronaria; assembly: GCA_025667525.1. Classification (NCBI taxonomy): domain Eukaryota; kingdom Viridiplantae; phylum Streptophyta; class Magnoliopsida; order Asterales; family Asteraceae; genus Glebionis; species Glebionis coronaria. The sequence goes on along the minus strand of JANFOE010000637.1, from coordinate 799,772 downwards.
ATAGAGATTTTTGGTCGTGAAGTTAGGACGTTGGATAAAAAGGGTAATATACCGTAGTTATGGGTAGATGGAATTTGGAACGTGGACTATAGTTCACGTGGGAAAAGGAAGAATTTATTAGGAGCAGGTATCCTCAGCTATATGATAATGATGATCCTAAGGAGTAAATCTCAGGACGAGATTTCTATTAGGAGGGAGTGATGTGACAACCGTGGTTTTGAGGTTCGTCACTCGGTCTTATTTTTAGGTTATTTATGTGTGACTATATGATTAGCGTGTTTATGTGTTTATTTTGCGTGAACGAGGTTGGTGTGGATATCGTATATGGGTATAAAGTACTCATAAGTAAATCGAGTAACGGTTATTTCATGTTCATGAGCTCACAATTAGTGACTATAAAATGAAATGGTGTTATTTTGGTGTTTACATATACGTATAAGTATTATAGTAAATTGAATTTTTTTTAGGATTTGGGGTTTAGCATTTAGAGGTCTCGGGTAAGGTGTTTAGGCATGTGAGTATTTTTCCGGATGGTTTTAAGTCATTTAGGACTTAGTTATAAAGTTTATTTCAAAATTTAAGATTTTTTTTAAACTGTATATTTTACGTTTTTTACGGTATATGCGTAAATTTGACTAGTTTTACGGTTTTGAGGTTTTGAAGGCTTTAGGAGCTGAAATAAATTAAGGAAAATTAAGGTAATATTGTTATTACAATTATTAATGAGTTTAATAAAAAAACCAAATTATGGGGGTAAGGGTCGGTTAAAACAAAAGGAAGGAAAAAAAAAGAAAAAAAAAGAAAAAAAGGAAAGTGGACAATTATACTTGGGCTAGGACTTGTCAATAACTATATAAGGTGTAAAATAAGATGGAAAAGACATAATCCCTCGAGCAAAAGAAAAAGACGACGGCCAATTGAGAAAAGTTAGGGTTCTTCAAAAAAATCTTGGTTTCCATTAATCTTAAGGTAAAACCTTCAAATCCCTTTTCAATTTAATTGTTTTTAATTCTTTCTCAATCATCTTATGATGGATTTAGGTTAGGGTTTAAATTAAAATCTGTATATTAATGATATTATAATGATTAGGTGAATTGGGGCTTGTAATTAGTGGAGTTATGGGTAATTAATTAGACTAATTATGTTAAAATCGTTTTTAAAAACTGGGCAGAATTTTAGGTCAATTGTTTTGACCATATGTAGAGTTCTACAAACTCTTATTTTACGATCCAAGTATCCCTGGAAAGGTAATTGAGTTGGCTTTCAAATGCAAGAAACAAGAACTAAATTGGAGGTGGGGAAGTGGGTCAAAATCAGGTTACAACAGTCGGAGGTCAAAACAGTTTTGAAATCAGCGGGTTTTCAATTAATGTTTTAGGGTGATTGGGGTACTTAAGAGTACACTTGAGACCTCTAATGAGCATGGGAGTTGGTTTATATTTTAAATAAGAGGCCTGGAGGAGGGCTAAGCAAATGGGTTAAGGTAAGATCCCCTAATCATAACAAACTTTTTGTATGTTCAAAATCAGTAAAATTCGGATAGACAAAAGTATATATATATATATATATATATATATATATATATATATATATATATATATATATATATATATATATATATATATATATATATATATATATATATATATATATATATATATATATATATATATATATATATATATATATATATATATATATATATATATATATATATATATATATATATATATATATATATATATATATATATATATATATATATATATATATATATATATATATATATATATATATATATATATATATATATATATATATATATATATATATATATATATATATATATATATATATATATATATATATATATATATATATATATATATATATATATATATATATATATATATATATATATATATATATATATATATATATATATATATATATATATATATATATATATATATATATATATATATATATATATATATATGTATATATATATCGGGGCCTTAACAGTAGCTTTAAGGTTGGGGCAAAGGGGAGGAGTTAGATAACATATGTAAGGGCTTAGGGTTTCCTTTACTGAGGTCATGGGTATGGTTAGGTGGGCGTTTGACTTATAGTTTGGAGACCTAAAAACCGAGACTGTTTTGGGTAAAATGTTAACGAGACGGGTTATGAAGTAAACTAAGTTAAGGGCTTTATAGAGGGGTGTAATGAGATGCTTAGAGCATATAAGTGAGGTATATATATGGGAGAAGGTTAGATGTCCATCATGGGTTGATGAGCCATTTTAGTGTTTGGTTCATGTTTTGATTGTGTGCTTTTGTTTGTTAGCTTTTTGCTAGTACGCGGATTTTTGGAGAAGCTCAATCAGGTGAGTTTCATAGTCCCATGTATACTAATGATTTTGACTTCCAGATGGGGTGGAAGAGACACTGTCTTGTTTTTATAAATTATGCTGTGAATGTTTTGTGTTTGGTGATGGACTTGTGCATACTTATGTGATTAACTGCTAGTTGATTCATGATTGTTTTATGTTTTGACTTAGTACCAAGGGGATGTTGACAAGGCGGGGCCTTGGGGAGGTACATAGATGTGTGAGCATCCATGGGACCAATGCATAATGACAAGGCGGGGCTTGGGATTGGTACATAGGTGTATGGGCGCCTATGGTACCATGCTGTTTGGTAAGGCTAGGAGCCTTAGATTTGGTTTGGTTTGTTAAATCTTGAATATTAGTTGTTAATGCATGTTTGTATCACATTATCCATATGTTCATTTGTTAGTGGTTGTTGTTATGGTTTGATTTTGGCGTTGGAGTCTAAACCTATGACTGTCACACACTTTATGTTGACGTGTTTTAGTGTCTCTTTCAGGTGAGAGTGTGGTTAAGCTTGAGAATAGAAGTGGCTAGTTTCGGAGGCATTAGGATTGCATTTAGAAGGAGATCCCCGTTCCTTCTTAGTTTATTTTTCTGTTTGTTTCAATAAGTGATACTATGAACCTATATGTTGATTTGTTTGTGTTATTTGTTTGTCTTGGGTAAGAGGTAGGACTGTTACCTACTTACCTAGACTCCTACATTGATGAGATATAGTCATGACATTTGTGTCACCTTTTATGACATTTCTAATTCATATAGTTCTCTCTATGGACACGCTATTGTTGTGATGATATCCATGCGTCGCGTCCCATATTCCGCCATGGTGGGGTGTGACACGAAGTAAGTGGTCTTTTCCTTGTATTTGTCCTCATTTTAACCGGAAAATTGATTTTTCGACATTTTTCAAAATTTTTGATCTATATTGGCCTAGTTGTATTTACCTTTGTTATAGTTATTTTCTTTCTTTGCTAGAATAAATTTTAATAAAGTGGTTTTAATTTTTAAACGTTGTGAATCTTTTGACTCAACCCGAGTTTACTTATCTAAGTTTACTCTAGCTAGTATCCTTAACGTGTTTAAATCAAATTTTTGTAGGCTTTTACATAGGGAACTTTAAAACGCGAAAGTCTTAACTCTTACTGGTTAAGAACAAGAACTTTTTGCAAGTTCCTATAATTGATCCTAGAATTTATCAAGGTAACTTTAAAATGCGAATTCTAAACTTGAAAAAGTCTAAGAAATTGCAAAATCCTATAGATGACTTGAAAACCCAAAACTTTGATTTAATTGGCTAAGCATTCACGAGTCTCATTCCTTGAGATTTTAAATTGTGGAGAACGAGAGATGATAGAGTCAATTATAAGTTTGGTATTCTTTCATGAATTTATGTGAGTTAATTATGATCTTTTTCTCCCATCGCTTGCTAATGAATATATTTGCAATAAATAAGGTTGTATGATTTGAAAAGTTACTTAGCTTCTAGCACAAGATCGTTTAAAAGTTGCTCCGTATTAATTAGAGTTCATAGCCAAGGCATAACTTATTGAAGCGGGATGCGAAGATTGGCGAGTCCAAAAAGGTCCTAACAAGACATGAGGGCTACATTTTGTTGCTAAAGATCCCAAGTGATGTGAAGAATCGTTTATCAAAAATCAATATAAAGGATCGAGACACGCGACGAAAAGCAAATACTCCCCTAAAGATCATGGAGAAGTCTATCCAAAAAGGCCCTAACAAGGTATGAGGATAAATAGATCCAAGTCCTAAAAGTAGGCGGATCGTTGTATATCAAAGTCCAAAATAAAGATTGGAGAAAAATGAAGAAGTCGTGGTCCAAATATGAAGAATCTCTCAAAACCTTCAAGTGAAGAAATTCCTATTATGAAGAGAAGACCATAATTTCAAGAACGTCTCTCAAGATTTGAAGTATGAAGTCGCTGCCAAATATCGGTCTGAGAAAGGTCTCAAATCGTGAAGCTAGTTATGCCAAGATATAAACTTTAAGAGGTCCCCAGAAGCAGTTTTAAAAGATTTTGTCCTTTAGCTAACTATTGATTAAATCGTCCCACTTTATTTTCAGCCTAAATAACTATCGAAATAAGTTAAACAATGCATCCTCGTGATCATTCAAGACAAAATTAAAATATAAGAGATACACCTAGGAATAAGGGAGTCTAAGTAAATAATTGGGCCACATGAGTTCGTGTTAGTTTGCTAACTTATAATAACAATGATCTAGTTTTTAAGCTTGGTATGGGAAACGTGAAACTTGAGGATGATGAACATTCATGACAACCAAAACCCCAATGTAAGTTTTTGATTTCTTTACTTATTTTGTACATATTCCTATCTTTTTATTTTCCTTAAAAGTTTAGTATTTAATAAAGGCCAAGGTGGGTTATTTATGATGAAAAATGTAAACCGTGCTTTGAAATTAATGCATTGCATGAGCGCATTGCAATGGTCAAGTGTAGGGGATTTAATAAGTGTGAAAACACTTATCCTTTTACCACTTATTTCCAATAATAACAAGACCAAAACGTGTATTTTATGTCGTAAAAGTCGGAATTATGCGTGGTTTGTGTTTTTATTGTGTTTCAGAATAAAATATGAAAAAGGAAGAAAACATGGGCTATCACGGGCTTTTATCGAAGAAAACGAGAAAAGACGAAGTCAAAAGATCAAGAGTGTAAAAAGAACGGAAGTCCAAGGCCTATTCTGAAGATTTATCGAAGAAAAAGTCTAAAGACGGAAGTTTAATGAAGTCGAAGAACTCAAGTCTAATAGAAGAAGAAAATTATAAGACAAGTTCAATTCCCGAGACGACGTCGAGAAAGACAAAGAATTTAAATTGGGTCGAGACGTAAAGAAAGAAAAAGGAAGCAACACATGCACCTCCCCACCTCCTATATATACCCTCCTAATGACACATTAGGAGGGTGTTAGTTAATTAGTTCATTTTCAATTTTAATTTTTAGTTTTTAGAGAGAGACAGTGTTTAACTTTCTCTCACTAGGAAAACTTCATCTTTTTATTCCTTTCTTGTTTGAATCAAATCATTACTTTTGAGAGTTTAATCTTGTTTTAATATCATTTTATTCTACCTTACTTGTTTTTAATTTTGATCTTGATTAGTGATAATCTTTGATTTTGTTTCATCTTGATGCTTATGTGATGAAAAAGTTTATCTTTTTATTCATCTCTAAGTTTTAATACGAATTAAGTTTTGAGCTTTTCATGCTTATTAGCTTAGTTTGTATTTAGCTTATTTACTTTTTAGTTTTATTAAAAAGTTTTTGTCTTTTTTAAAGTTTGATTTAAAAAGTTGCTTATTTAGAGTTTTGAAAGTTCTTATTTGTGCTTATCGAGATCTTTTCATTATTAATTTGGTTAAGTTTTGGGTTTGACGTTATAAAATATAGCTTATTAACGTGGCTTATCACGAAATACATACCATCGGAATAGGGTTTCCCCATTCCGACCAACATTCCGATCGGGCCCTTTTTCATTCCGACAGCTGCACTATTATTCCGATCACAGGATCGGAAAAGGGTTTTACTATTCCGGTCTGGATTCCGACGAGGGTACTTGTCTGATATTCTGATTGGCCTTGATTTCTATTATCCCGATTGTCTTCTCTTATTACATTCTGATACCTTTGTGATTATTCCGACGAGATTCATTTTGCCATATTCCGATATGGATTCCGACTGGTTTGGTTTTATTCTGATTGCTATTCCGACAGCATTCCGACGAGGGTACTTGTTTGATATTCCGATAGCTCTTAATTTCCATTATTCCGACTGCATCATTCCAACGTGATTCCGATAGGGTATTCCGATGGGCTAAATGTTTATTTTTATTAAGTTTCAAATGTAAACTTTTCCCAAATTTTTTACTTAGTGTTGTTATTAAACAAGTTTTGTCTTAGTTTAATTTTACTTTATTCTATCTTTAAAATTTACTTTTAATTAGTTTTTAATCGCTTTAATCCTTTTGCTATTTTTGTTTAAGCCTCTCTTCCTAGTTGTTTAACTTGTCATTTTATTAGAAATAGATAATATCAAACTCCCCCTTTTAGTGACCATTACCGACTATTCCTCCATTAGCCGTGATCAATTCGATTAGATACCGAGAATGATATTGAGTACACATATGCTAAGCAAAAGTCATGTATTACTACCCAGGCAATTCCTTATCGATAGGGAACCGCATAGGCACTTAAGGAACCGTAGAGTGTAGACTCCGCTCCTTTTTGTTTTTTAGTGAATTTGAAATATCTGAGGCTGTTTAAATCTTCAAAGGATATTCTTATGGTATTTGGAATATGCTATATTCAAATTTACAGTTTCATTTTAATAAAACATTTTCTTAAAAATAAAGTTTATTAAAAATCTTTTGTTACATTTGACAAAAGTGAGTTTTAAGGCTAATCACTTTTATGATCACTAAGTATGATTAAGATATGTTAGTGTAATGATTATTACCTTGATGATAGTGTTTGTTAGATAATTTGTTTTATGATTGTGTTTGACAATAAATGTCTTTGTAATTTGGCGTGATCAAAACTAAGAAAGATTAATTGATACTAACAATGTTTTTAGGCATTTCTTTGCATTAACAAACTGCATCAGTAAAAAATAGCATCATACCACCCCTTAGCATATCAGAAACTGGTTGTCTTGGTTTGTGTGCATTTTTGTGTTAGACTTGCTTATTTTTTTTTTCATATTGACTCCCCACACTCCACTGGGTGTGTGGGTGCCTTTGTTTCCAAAAATCATCAAGTAACAAAGTAAGAAATCGTCTAATTGTGGTTTTCTGTGAAGGAGCAGTGGGAACAAGTTCCCACTGGTAGTGTTAAGATACCCACTGCTTTGCTAGCAGACAAAAGGCCAAAGTGTCACTATTAGTTTATGATTTTTTTCGTCTTTAGTGGTCAGATTTAGGTATTTTTTATATTTTTCAATTTTCATAGTTTAATTTATTTATTTTAAGATTTTTAGAAAAAGAATTTTAATTTTCTGATTATTTAATCATTTTTTAAAATTATTTTAAGCTTTAAATTAGGTTTTAATATTCTATTTTTGTCTTTAGTGGCTAAAGTTTAGTTTTTTCCAAATGTTTCATTTTTCCCTGGTTCTTTTTCTATTTTAGTATTTTCCAAAAAGCAATTTCAATTTTTCATTTATATAATTACTTTTTAGAATTATTTTAAGTTAAAATAAGTTTTTAATTATTTAGTTTTTGTCCTATTAGGCTTAAAATTACTTTTTCCAACTTTTTCATTTTTCGCATATTTAGATAAGTAATTTAGGATTTTCCAAAGAGTAAATTTATTTTTCTCAATATTTTATTATTTTTATCATTATTTTAGTTTAAAAATTGTTTTTAGCTAATTAAAAATAGGAAATTAGTTTTAAAAAAATTAGGAAAAGTACGTTTTAGTGTTTAATTAATATAAGAAGATATTAGTTTGATAAAATATACTTTCGGACTTTTATTAATGATATTTGATTTTAGGGCTTTAATTAGCATTTAAAATTGAATATTTAATTAGTAATAAGTTTTAAAATTTATTTATTGAATTTTTATTCTTATTTATATTATTTTAGACTTAAATTTAGTTTTTAATTAAATTTTAGTTAAAATTTTTATTTTCGTCGCGTTTTACGTCATTATGTTTACGTTTTACGTCGTAGTTTAATCGTAGTGTAACTCGTCATTTAACTTTCTCTCTTCAAACGAAAAAAGTCACTGATCCAAGCTTGATTTTATAATATTGGAACATAATACACACACCTCCTTCGAGAACGAACTCGCACTTATTCGATTTGTCGGTTTTCCTAAACCGTCGAGTTTAATACTTGCCCGCTTTATACTTGTTTTTCCTAAGACTTGTATAAAAATACATACATCATTCAACAATTATAAATACAATATAAAACCACATGATTTAGTTTATCATTGAGCGAAACTATTCGTTGGGATGATAAGAGATTCATCAGATAATCATTTCTTCATATTCGTAATGCGAAAAGTATTATAAACATTACTGAGTTCTTTGGGAAACTCAAGTTAATATGTCACAGTCTAATTCAAAAATCTTTGAATGCTCCAATGTACTTTTGCTTGCTTTTCGAATCGAATAATACCTTTTCAAATTAATATATAACATAATTTCTTATTCAGAATTCTGACGATCTATTATGTCTACACTTGTCTTATATCGAATATCTTTAAGTCCATTTATAAATTCTTACTAACATAAAGATGCATCCAACTTTATGCAAGGGTGAAATCATAAATTGGATGATTTAAATTTATTTATGTGACTGAATAAGCGTCCTAATTCAATCAAATAAACAGAATCTAAATCATTGACTTATAAACGTCCGACATAACACGAGTATTATCTTATTTTCAAAAATATAATGAGGATAAGACGAATATTCCAGCAATTGACTTATTCATGATACCCTTATTTTCTTCATACTTACGCGTAGGTAAGACCTCCCGCATATAAAATCTAAGAATACGATTTCTTAGAGACGAATGACGCTTAAATAGAGGACGATATTTTATTTTAAATAAAATACCTGTTAATTCTACCAAACATATGACGCATAAGGTGTGACAATCCTCAAATTTCACATCTATGCTATAAGCTATGATTGTCTCAATATGAAAATTTAGCTAGAAATTTTTGCTTTCCGTACCTTACTTGGTAAGATGAACTACTTCTCACAACCTGAACTGTCATTACAACATATTCCTATATGTTGTCAATACAATGTATATATCAAGTCTAAGATCTAAAAGTGATCTAACAAGTTCAATATTAATAATAATTTCTCAAATATAACCATGATGCCCTAAATTCCCTTAGAAACCCTAGAATCCCTATAAATGATTGTAAACTCAAGAATGGTAAGCTATGAATGGAAAACACATATGAATAAGTCACTAATGATTATAAACAAGTTGTAAACTATACTTTGAAGACCTAATAATACCTAAGAATGGCAAGGACAAACCATATAAATCTAAGTACAAGTAATTGTACATAATAGTCTAGATCACCACCTAGAAACCCTTGATAAACAATATTTCGAGCAATGTAACTACATAAAATCCTTGTACTATTATCAAAAACAATATATAAGTACAATCTATCAAAAAAAAGGAAATTTAATGGATCAAAAAATGCTAATATTCACTAATCCAAAGCTAATTGCAAGTTAAGACCTGGTAACCAAGATTAGCATATAAAATCCATTATACATTGAATTAGAGTCTAATCTTTTGCCATAACTTATAAAACTCAACTATACATCATATTAAGAATATACATTTATTTCAAGTCAAGTTACAAGTTGGTAAAGCATAGAGTACAAGTTATCAAAGCGTAGGATCTTAAGCTCCCATAATTGTCCCTAGAATATGATCAACCTATGCAAACCCTTAAACAAAAAATGTAGAAACCATAGAAGTCATAAACATTCTATATAAGCCCTAGAATAAGTGTTTATAAAGGTACAAACCCTAATTACCAAAGATAGAAAGTCATTAGGATTAATGACCTAAGAACCCAAAGTCTATAAATATTTATAGGACTTAATTAAGATTATAAGATGATATTAAGACAATTTACAAGTACCCTAATGCACAAGGTACAAGATTTCAAGGCATTACTTGTAAATTAGGTCAATATAGGTATTTTCACTCTTTATACATCCCATTGGACAGTAAAAACTCAATGTATAGGACCTAAATTAAATTTACATCAGTAACCAATTGAAGGATAAAGCCTTTTTCTAAGATTAAACCCTAAATCATTAGAAAACCCTAATTTACAAATGTATACTTCCCATTTTCACATCAAACCTTTGTTAAACCCCAAACCAAGGACCCAAATCTATTAAATAGAATTTATAAACCCTAATTAATCCCTAATCATCCAATAATCACTTTCCCAAGTCCTTAATCACCAAAAACACAAACTATAAGTTACAAGCCCTAGTTTTGAAACCCGGTTTTACTTTTTCCCTCCAAAACTCATTTTAAACTCTTTCCCTCCCATTACAACTTTGAAAATCAGATATTTGCATGTTCCTATGTATTTTGGAGTGCCAAGAAAGTAGGTGCATAAGCTACTTAAGTTTCCACATCTTCATTATTATCTATATCCATCTGAATCCATTTTTAGACAAACCAAAGATAAGCTTAATCCTAGACTATAAAAACGTGTATAGACCTTCCCTAGGAACCCTTAGTCACTAAGTTACTCATATGACATGTCCATAATCAGAACTTGAAGCCTAAGGTTTGGAATTGCTATAAATAGAGGAGTATAGCTTTCATTTCAACTTGCACCCCGTTTTCTATTAAACTCCATTTCCCATTCTGTTTCCACCTCTATATACGTCCTAGGAAATGTCCTAGGACCAAAAACCAGGTCTAGAAGCTGTCCATTGAAGCTCTTGAAGCTTTGATAGTAAGATGTGCTCATAAGAAGCCATTTGGAGCCATTTTCGAGCATCCTAGGTAATTACTTTGTTAGCTATGCTTTGATCTTATTATAATAATTTCTTAGAGTTGTTATAATGCCAAAATTATGTTAGAAAGATAATCTAAAAGAAACTAAGTAATTTCATCATTTTAAATGGAAGTTATAAGTTAAAGATGTCTTAAAACCCTAGTTTTGTAATTTACATAAAATAATGAGCAAAAACCCATTTAAAAAGCTATAATTCTGAAAAATGTTGTTATTATGATTATAAACATGTTTTGAAACTTTGTTATAAAATCCAAGATCATTTGGTCCATTTTTGAGGTTGTTATGTGATTTTTACAAGTGTAGGGACTAAAACTGTCATTTTGAAAAGTGACATTTTGTGAAAGTATAAGCTATAAGAGTAAATGTTGGAAGTTTGAGGTCCTAAGGTTAAAAATTGAAGGTTTAAAATACATATACTAAAATTATACACTTTAGGGGTTAAAAGTGTAATTATACCAAAGTGTAACCGAAAGGGCTATTTTTGCCAACTTTGAAACTAAAGATGATTAATCATTAATAAGGGGAAGTATTGAAGGTATCATGTTAGTAGGGATCTTTGTACAAATTTTTTCCATCTTGATATTACGCTCTGACTGAGTGGTTGGGTTTACGATTTAAAGTGCCCTCCCTCCTCAAACGTTTATAGAATGACTTCTGAGTATGATGGCCCGAACACTGGCGCTAGAATTGCAACCAAATAATAATGAAACAATATACAACCAACATTTAACAATACTGTACTAAAAATCATCAAAGACTTGATACTATACACAATGTATTAATCCAGGTTTGTGTAAGATCAAGCTGTTTATGAGACTAAGTTGTGGTTTGTATGATCAAGCTGTCTATATGTGAATGAAATATATCTGATTATAGCTCGGATTATATGGACATAAGGTGAGTTCATATCCTCACTTCTTAAATGCTTTCTAAATGATTTCAAACCCCGTGAGGGGGATATATGCTAAAACTGGAATACAAGTGCTTTTAAAACTATATGGTATGATTATTGACACTATGTTTACTACTGCCATCAAGTCCCTTTTTAATCGTGAACCGCTAATCATTTCTTGAAAATGAACGCTAATATCGTGAATAGTACTATTTTGGGGTTGACATCCCCTATCTGGGCAAGTCGCGCTTGCTAGAAGCTGAAGGTTCCTACCTTGGCTAAACAGATACACTTTATTTTGCATAACTCAGAAGTTTGGCAAACTGCCTACATAAGGGCAATTTGTTGGTTTCTGTATGTCAAGTAGCGGTACATGAGCATAGTGCAATATGATGACTATTTTATGTAGGTGTATAACAACGTAGCCCGGAGTATATACTTTTATTCAAAACTGTTATTACAAACATATGAATTCACTCAACCTTTGTGCTGACTTTAAACATATATTTTAGATAAATGGTGACTGATAGCATGGAGAAACACAAGGATGGCATGAAGAGCACAACACTGAAATTATTCTGGATTTTAGGAACCTCATATTGTAAAACTCTGATTTTTCAATGAAATATAAAGAAAGTTGATTTCATCACTCTTTGGAGTTGTTTTCTATTATTATGACTTGTATTCTAAGAAGTAATACCCCAGATCAATGTTTCGCTGCGTTAAGGTAAAAATGGGTGTGTTACAGATTGGTATCAGAGCCATGGTTATAAAGAAAAAGTAAAATCTTGACTATAACTACTTTGAAAATAATTTCAAGAAAGTCCTCCGTGCCAATGCCAGTGCTGCTACAAGAATGAGTGTACTGATATTCCCCACGATTATGTGTAAGTTTATTTGATATTATGCATAAGAGATATCTTGTTTAGATACCATGTTTATGTGTAAGTACTTCTGAGTAATAAGTTAGGATTTATCGACGTCTCTAGAAATAGGTATCCATACCTCTCTCCTATTATCATCTTATCGGATTCGAAAGATGAGTGTTCTGTAAGTATTCCTAAGTTTATTTCATCTCCTGATGAATAACCCTTACGATACTTTAGAAAACTCACCCAAAGATCAAAAATCCCAAAATCCGTTTTACCCTTTGACGACGACCCCAATATGCAAGTTATACAAGCATATAATGATGAAGTAGATTTTACACCTCGACACCAAGATTTTCCATCACCGTACCCTATTAATGTACCACCACCTATATCTGAAACCTTACCTAAAAATACCTATGAACAACAACTTATAGATGTCCTACCCTATATGAAAGAATTTCCTCACGAGCGTATTGAAGATCTTGAAGATAAAGTTGAAGGGCTTAGGAAAGGCCGAAGAATTATACACCGAGATTTTGAGAAGTTAGGAGGAGATTTTGAAGAAATCAAGGCTAAGTTGTGGAGAAGACAAATGATACACGATGAAAAAATTGTTCAAGCTCGACTGAAGATTTCTACGCTTGAGTTAGTCATTGAGGACATTCAAATTAGACATCGAGCCAATATACGAAGTCTTTTTTATACCATCAATTAACTTAAGAGGGAAAGATGAAAACATTAGACTATTAAGTTGTAAATACTTTCAACTTTATGTCTTTACTTTTATATTAACAGAGAAGCTTGTCCTATAAGTTTAAACAAGACAAGTTGTTAATAAAAAAAGTCGTGTTTCTCATCTGGTCATTTCATATTTATTTTTGAGAAATAAGAAACCCGTATTTCTTGACTTTCTTCCAAATGATTATAAATTAAATTGCGTTTTTTAAGAAGAAAGCATATACTTGACAAAGTATATATTTTTGGAATTTCTGTTATCTTCACTGATAATACAAATTATCAGTTGAATATGACCCGCAATTTTGAAGAAAGACTTAAGAAGATATATGGTATGCGTGGACAAGTTGTTGCATATCAAATTAGTTACGATTATGCATGAGTCATATCTTTATAAATCTGTTGTAAACTTTGGAACTATGTTTCATAGTTAGATTTATTATCCTCATATATGAATGATAATCAACATATTAAGTTTTCCCTACACCCTACCAAATAAACCCAAAAGATATACCTTGTAATCAGTAAACATTTATATGCATTCCTATACATATGTTACAAATGTTTTCTGATATGAGTATACCTTGGAATCTGAATTATTTCTATTCTTTTCCCTTCATTCTAAACCCTAAAAGTATTTGACGAAGAATTGATGATGATGTGGCTGCAATCCTGCAATTGCAAATTGTCAATAAAAAGTATTACCCGGAAGAAGACTCGATGAGTAGTTAGTTTTTGATATCCAAGGAAGAAAAGATGCTATTAGTATCACTCATTGGATTGAAAGAGCCAATTCATTTTCCTATCGTATTTGGAATTTAGAAATGAAGCTTGCTATAAGAAGATAGCACTTCGTCAGTTATCTTGGTAAATTCTTTATACTCAACCCATTGAGATAAAATAAATACATAATCGCTTGATTAAATTTAAAATATTTCTTAGAAAGATGATCGAGAAGGTGAAAGAAGAATTCTGCTATTTAGCGATGAAAGGAAATAACCTCGAGACATACACGAGGAAATTTCAAGAGTAGTAAAGTTAAACCCTATTCCATAGAAATGATAAAAGATTTCATCCGAAGATTTTATCATGGAATTATGTCATGGAATTTCATCTGAAATTCTATTAAGAAGCCTTCATCAGAGGATTTTGTTAGGAAAGCTTAGAAATTTTATCAAAGAATTTAAAGAAAGATTACCACTTCCAAAAATCCCAAATTATTGAAAGAAGTCATTAACATATTCCAAGAGTTAATGGATAAGGTAATTAAGCACAATCCTGTGCAAAAATAAGAGAAATCTTAAGCGTAAACTCGTTAGTGAATGAACGTCCATAGAATCTAGTTAACAAGAACATCGGATTATGAATCTAATCTACATTGAATATGATGGAAATTTTCTTCTGTGTAAGAAATGCACTCCACATTACACAGAACTTTGCACCATCCGGTGTCAGATTTTCAACATAGTAGATCATTGGACTAGGATTTGTAAGCGCAAGCTATAAAATCCATGATTTTACCATAATTTAATGTAATGAAGTTTCACCCATTAATCCTAGAACACATACTCATGTGTTATGTTTTTATAAGTTGTGTGTGAACTTGGTCATTATGTACTTATACTTTTACATTCATACTTGTTGTAATAAGTTTCATAACTTAAACCTTGTATTTAGAACTAGGGAAACAAGTAATAAAATGTATAATAAATATTTGAAGTATACAACACTTAACTAAAATTTGAAAAACATGCTACACATACTATATGTAGCCGTGTATGTATGTGTGTATGCATACCATGAACATGTTCAAAACCTACTTGGACTAGCCCAAGACCATATACTCCTAGTGTGCTAGCCCAACATAAGCCCAAGCCAAAGCCCATTACCCCTTTGGCTAGCTAGACACGGCACACATGCATATGTGGAAGAAGAAGGGTTGTCTTGGTTTTGGAAAAGCCAACACATGGCACAATTGTTCTTGCCAAGGCAATCATGCCTTTTGCCTTCACCCTTCTCTCTCCCCTTTTAGCCAAAAAACACACACATACATTCTCTCATTCTCTCATGCAAATTAATCTCACTTCTCTCTTCACCTTCTCTCTCAAATCATTCAGATTTAAGCCACAAACATCCAAAGTTGTTCATTAAATCTACTAGATCCTTGTCCCATCTTAACTACTAATCATTTAGTAACATCATCATCTTTGGAATCATTCTACCAAGCCCTAGCCGAACCTTAAGGGTCACGGCTTGGTTTATGTTTAGGGTTTTCATCATCTAGATTAGATCTCTAATCTTCATTGTCATCTAAATCTTCCTTGGTAACTTTTAAGCAAGAAAGGTATACTCCTTATGCTTCTTCATTTTTCTTGCATGCATCATCATCCATCTATGAACACATGTAAATAACTTGTTAAAATCAAGATTTGTTAAAAACTATGACCTTAAAGGTCACGACATATATTTCAACACCATTAGTCATGGTTAAAATCTTTTTAATAAAGAAACCTATGACTAGTACTCTATGTTTTAACTTGATTTAAAATCATATGAACCATTTTTGAATTTAAATGTAGCATGGGTTACACATCTTACTCTTTGGGATTTTGGTTAACTAATAATCATAGATCTCATAAGTAAACATGTGTAACTTAAAAATCATGAAAATCATGACCTAAAGGGTCACGGCATAATTAAGTGGTTAACTTATGATTTATGTACTAAGTTTTAATGATGGAAAATGTAGTATTACATGTGAAATGGAATACTAAAAACCATTAAAATGAATTATGAGTACATATATAGCCGTGGGTTATATATATGACCTTGAATGGACTTTAAATGTACATGCATGCTTATATAAGGCCTAGATCTAATGATAAGAGTTTAACTTAACATGATAAACATAAAACAAGCTTATAAAATCTTATGGGAACATTGGGAGAAAACAATATAGCCGTGAGCTATATGTTGTTTTCTTGGAATTGTGGTAACCTTGGAAACATGCATGAAACCTAGATAATCATGTTGTATTTTTATAAATATTTGCAAGGCATAAAACTAGCTAAAATGTTCATCTTGGAAACACCAAGATTTAAAAATTATAGTCGTGGGCTATATGTATGTATGTATGTATGGACGTGTGACTTGATTTCTTGATTTGTATATAGCTAGATCTTATTTTGGGGACCTTATAACTACATGCAACCTTAAAACAAGTTTTGAATCATCTTAAGAAGCTATAATTAATTATAGCCGTGAGTTATAAGCTCATATTATAGCTTATGACTTGCATGCAACCTTGTAACACATCTAGATCTTATTTGGTACATCACATAAAATAAACTATAAGTTTTATTCTTTTATTAAGATTTAAAACTAAATATGAATAAGCTAATAATAAGCTTATAAGAAAATCCTAGGTTAATACTTACATAAAATGAAAGGTAGTATTAATGGACTAATTAAGCCCATGTAATATTAGCCCAAGACTTAATAGACCCAATAAGCCCATTTAATAAATCTTAGTGACCTAATGGACTTAAGATTATACTTGAACCCATTTAAATAAGTTAATGGACTTAAAATGTATTTAAGCCCAATAAATGTGTTAATGGCCCATTTAACAAGTTAGTAAACTTAAAAATGTATTTAGGCCCACTAGATGGCCCATTAGATATTTTAACCCATTTAATGAGCCCATATAATGTTTTGAATGTTTAAATAAATTTTTTATAATAAAATGTAACTTATAAAAACTTTTGGATTAAAATGACAATTTATGAAACTTTAGGACTAAAACCGTGACTTATGAAACTTGTTTAGATAAATTAGTAAACACGAGGACTGAAAATGTAATTATCTAAAAGTCAAGAGTTTAATAAATACCATCCGTGGCATATAAAACCCTAGGGACCATTTTGGGAAGTTTCAAAAAGTTGTTTTGTCATTTTATAACCCTAAGGACCATTTTGTAATAATCCGAAACTTAAAGAAGCTCTAGGGGCTGTTTTATCATTTTAGGGAAGTTATAAAACCTAGATATAACTAGGAGGACTAAATCTGCCATAAGCTGAAACTTTAACAAGCCCTAGGTACCAAATGTGTAAAAATCCGAAAGTTATACTTTGTTTAAAATATGGAGAGTTAGTTTTGCCATGTACCGAAACATTAACAAGCCCTAGCCCTAATTCTATTTTAAATTTAATAAAACTTAATTAAAACCTAAACCATAAGGATTAATGTATAAATTCTTAAACTTGTAATTAATAAATTATTTTATAAATGTTAAATAATTTATGGGAACTTTTAAGTTAAATGAAATATTTTATTTTATTTTCAAAAATAAAATATTTATATTTTTGCTTTATGAAATAAATTGTATAAACAATATGGATATGTATTACTAATACATGAACTCATATAGTTTTAGGAAATAAAATTATATGAACGTTAAATAAATTGAATACTAATATTTTATGTAGAACATTTTATGTTTACTTAATTATGAAACTTAATAGTAAGTTTAAATGAATGATTATAATACATGAATTGTGAACGTGAACTAATATTTTAAGTGGAACATTTTTGTGTTTACTTAACTATGAAACTTATATAGATAAGTTTAAATTCATATTGTTAATACTTGTACTACGGTTATTTAGATAAATGTCGTAGCATAAATGAACTGACTAAAAATCTGTATAAGCATACACATATGTTCTTTGTACTATCTATTAAGACTGTACTATTTGATTAGGCATAACTTTTGGCGTGAGCATTATTTGGATATTTGTGTTATACAGCTATTGCCAACTCCCAGGTGATTTTACAGCCCCATATAAACTATTTATAAACTTTTCCTCTACGGGTGAGAAAACATGCAACTATTTTAAAATGGACATAACTGAATTGTATAAACTTGACTATGATTGACTATTATAGAAACTGTTAAATTGTTGTAAATCGCCCGAATGTTATAAATAGATCTATTAGGGATTGACCATCCCCATCTGGGTGAGTCATGCTCACTGTGCCTTGGTCGGGACAACAGATGTATACCATGTTGGAACTGGGTTTGGGTGTTTTTTTATTAGACACTACGTCCTCATCTGTTGAGGACTATAGAAGGTTAAGCTTCAGTTTCGAGTAATAGCAAATGTAATCTACTTTTTAGTAAGAATGCTTTGTGCATTGTTACTTCTATGATTAATGTATGTCCAAACTAATTAATGTTTAATCTGTAAATTCACCAACTTTATGTTGAACCTCTAAGCATGTTTATCTCAGGGAAATGAAGTTAGAACGTGGTGTGTGCATGGACTCAAGCATCAATGTAATATGCATTGTAGGAATCGTCAAGGGTTCTTTTTGGGAAACATAAACAATCTACTTATGACATGTTAAAGACAATTTTTATTAATTTGTTTAATAATCATGTAATCTGATTTGAATAACTCCTTATCTTATGCTCTATGAACTATGTGCTATCGATCCACCCTTGTGACATCTCCGTTGATATTTCCGCATATTTTGACCCTACCCGGGGTGTCACAGAGAATGGTATCAGAGCATTAGTTATAGTGAACCAGATAAATTTTTAAATAAAATAAAAATAAAGTGATTTTTCTTTTATTTAAAACTAGACTATAACTTTATAAAATCTTTTGGGATTTTTTTTGGGACCGTATTAGTTAAGCATATAGATCGTAGGGCATTATGTGCTATGTGAACTAAGAGTATACTGGTTGATAAATAAACTGGTTAAATGACTATATATATATATATATATATATATATATATATATATATATATATATATATATATATATATATATATATATATATATATATATTAATATATATAACCTTAAAAACATTACGATGATTGTTTAAAAGGGATATACATCATAAAACTTGTAGCTAAAAATAATATTTTTCTTTGTTTGTAAGCATATACTTACTTCAAATTTAAAATAATATTATTTTCAGAGCATCATGACTTCGCCTACTGCACCTCCGACTTCTCTACCAGTAGTAGCACCTGCTCCAGCTACCCGTTCATCTCCACGATCCGTACAGTGCGGATGGTTATCAGCCTCTGACTCGGAGGATGATCATACCATCGAAGTTGTGCTTCCTGAGGACCCTTTTTCTGCTCCAACATCAGCCATACTGGTCCCCACCTTTATGGAGGAGGACCAGGTATCTCCAGACCTACCATCTTCTGTATTTGCATCTTTACCATCGGGATATTTTCCAGAGTCCGTACCCGGCTCCACTTTTGAGAATGTGGGACGTGCTGACTCTGTCCAGGCCCAGATCGCCGTACTGGCCGCACGCTAGGAGCGGGAGATATGCGACCTCCGCGGCCTATTGACAGCTGGTCAATTAGGCTACAC
This sequence comes from Glebionis coronaria, assembly GCA_025667525.1. Classification (NCBI taxonomy): domain Eukaryota; kingdom Viridiplantae; phylum Streptophyta; class Magnoliopsida; order Asterales; family Asteraceae; genus Glebionis; species Glebionis coronaria. Next base: position 779,914 of record JANFOE010000637.1, on the reverse strand, counting down.
TGCCATCCATGAGCGCATCGACTCCCTCACTCATACTATGAGGGGAGAGGCACAGGCAGCCTGAGGCGTCCAGGCAAAGCCTGACGAGGCATTACAGTGGATTTGGGAGGAGAACTATCGTCTCCACCAACGTATCCAGACCATGGAGAGTCTCCAGCACCAGACCCATGCTGCTTTATCTTCCCAGGAGCAGTCCTTGTCCATTTTCTTCGACCTTGCCACCGTCCGTCATGACGGAGTTACTACAGAGATGACCTATCTTCGTGGGGCCGTCGACAGACTTAGGACCTAGCTACTGACAGCATTCCGCATGCTCAAGGAGGCCCGAGCGACAGTTTGGACTTTATGGAACACTAGGAGAGCACCTGCAGCTTCATCAGCCCCACCAGCCCCAGCCTCATCTAGCAGACCATCTAGGCAGGAGTAGGATATATGTACTAGATTTCTTGTACATCATGATCAGCCTATGGGTTGCACCCTAGCTGTCATGGTATAGGACTTTTGTACTTTTATTTCCTTTTCAGCTTTTTGAGATGTAATCCTGTACTGTATCTTTTCTTTTTGGACATGTAATTTTGGGATGTAATGTATTAAAGACTGCGTGTATCATTACCTTGGACAAGGCTCGACAGGCCTATGACTTGGATTTTGTTATGGTAGATGGATGTTAAATTTATTATGGTAATATCATGTAATCACTTTCTTTATTATATTTGTTGTGCAATGTATTATATTATGAGATTGTGGCAGGTTATCCAAATTTGTTATGAAACCAGTGCATGAATATTCCCCGTACAAATAACACAAAAATTGTACTAACGTTTGAACTAATAATCTCATTTTGTGTATAACTATATACAAATGGTGATTACGAGATCAAATCCCAATAATGCAACCACTTCCAACGCTGATAATGCTGAATTTCCAAAAGCTACTCAAAATGTCACTGTCGCACAACTCCGGGAAATGATAAGTGAGGGCATTACAGCAGCTATGGCAGCCAGAGGAGCTGATCCAAATGCAAACAATGATCCAAACCTCAATATGCGCAGAAACAACACCAACAGGGGTTACTCTTACCCCGACTTCTTAAAGTGCAAACCCTCATACTACCGAGGAAAAGAAGGAGTTATTGAATTGATGCAATGGTTTGGAAGACTAGAGACAGTTTTTCGCACCAACGGTTGTGCTGACGAGAACAGAGTTAAGTTTGCCACATGCACACTACTTGAGAGCTCCCTTACTTGGTGGAACTCTTTGGTCGCTACCCTTGGACATGACACTGCTTATACTCTCACTTGGGCCAACCTCAAAGAGAGGATGACTGAGAAGTATTGTCATAGAGGAGAAATGAAGAAGTTGGAAATAGAGCTATGGGATCTAAAGTGTAAGAACAATGATATCCTTTGGTACAACCAAAGATTTCAAGAGTTAAGCTTGATGTGCACCAGAATGTTCCCTCAAAGGAGTGACAAGATTGAGAAGTATGTTAGTGGACTCCCTGACAACATCCATGACAGTGTGCTAGCTTCACGACCCACTACCGTTGAAGGTGCTATGGAATTTCTGACTGAGCTGATCAATAAGCGAGCCCTCAATTTGTCTGAAAGGCAAATGGATAACAAGAGAAAGTCAGATGAAAGCTCTCGTAGCCATCACCCGCAACCTTCCAAAAGGAAAAATGTTGGGCAAGCTGATGACACTACTCTCACAACCCGCACCAAGAACTACTCAGGATCCAAGCCTAAGTGTTCAAAGTGCAACTATCATCATGTTGTTGGAGGACAATGCCAAGGATGCTACAAGTGCGGCCAACAAGGCCATTTTGCTCGTGAATGTCAAGCAAATGTTTCTACCCCGGTTCGACCAAATAACAATCCCGGAAATACCAACAAAGGCAAGTCCAATGCCCGTGGGAGCGGAAGTGGGCAACAGGGAAACCGAAACCCCACAGGTGGAGGCTGCAGTGGACCAAAGAAAGTTTTGGTATGCTACGAGTGTGGAACCCCTGGACATGTGAGACCCGACTGTCCCAAGTTGGCCAACCAGAAGAAGGACAACAAGGGAACTTCTTCGCAAGTGTACATGGCCGGCAATGCCCAAGCTAATCCAGATTCCAACGTCGTCACTGGTACGTTTTTACTAAACCAACGATATGCAAATGTCTTGTTTGACACTGGGGCAGACCAAAGCATTATATTTACTAAATTTAGTAAGGTATTGGAAATCACTCCATTAGTTTTAGACCCCTATTATACTGTAGAATTAGCCGACAGAAAAGTTGTGACGGTTGACACCATCATTCGAGGTTGTACCTTAAACCTTTCCAATCACCCGTTTTACATCAATCAGATCCCAGTAGGTCTTGGTAGCTTTGATGTCATCATTGGCATGAATTGGCTAGAAGAGTATCATGCAGTTATCATAGGTGATCAAAAACTGGTTCGTACACCTTGGGGAGATGAAAACTTGATTATACAAGGGGACGGTAACCCCGATAGAGTCAACACTAGACTTAGTGTCATTTCTAGCACCGAAAAGCCCGGGAATACTTTGTCAAAGGATGCCCATTTTCCTAACCTGTTTCTCCCTACGTGACAAGGTAGGCAACCCTAAACCTGAAAGACACATCCAACTCACAATGGGTGTATTTTGTAGGGTTATATCTGCCACTTTAGGCAACCCTAAACCTGAAAGACACATCCAACTCACAATGGGTGTATTTTGTAGGGTTATATCTGCCACTTTAGGCAACCCTAAACCCGAAAGACACATCCAACTCACAATGGGTGTATTTTGTAGGGTTATATCCGCCACTTTAGGCAACCCTAAACCTGAAAGACACATCCAACTCATAATGAGTGTATTATGTAGGGTTATATCCGCCACATTAGGCAACCCTAAATCTTAAAAACACATCCAACTCACAATGGGTGTATTTTGTAGGGTTGTATCCACCACTTTAGGCAACCCTAAACCTGAAAGACACATGCAACTCACAATGGGTGTATTTTGTAGGGCTGGGTTCGACATCCCTCGTAAAGAGATGTTGAATGCCCCATGTTTTTGGACATACCTTTTTCCCTTTTCGGGTCCAATTAGTTCGACAATACCATCATCTACCAGACCCTGGGAGGTGTAACTTCCTCCCTTTAGAAGTCAAAATTTGTGCAAATTTTGAACCAGTGATAGTGGATGCATGACCCTTTTTGCAGCACCCCGCAAGGCGCGGACTTCTTTATTCTTGGTATCTTCTTTTACTCCCATCCTTTGAGGTACTTCTTTTCAGCGCCCCTCTCGCTCAGCCCCGCGGCGAATGAAGCATATTCTTTGCAACTTCTTACCCAATAGCAATCAACAATAATCTTAACCTCTCTGCTGGGTAGAAGCTTTAGTACTATTAACTAATGTCTGTATCCCACAAGCTTGAGGTATAACTGCAAGTCTTTTGCGTAAAGCTGTTGACATAGGAGGGATTCTAGTTAAAATATTCTTTTATTTTATTTTACCTTTAACCCCCAATTTTCATCATCGGGTGTGGAGATATAACCTATATCTCACCCGTGAAAAGGATGCAGATGTAGTGCAGCCCCAGCTTTCCCAGCATATGAAACATGCTGGCGTGTCCTCCTCATACCAGAAACCATCTGAAGTGGATTTGCCCTCCTAACCAAATCCACAACACTATTGGTCCTCTCCCAGGTCTTGGAAGGATGTAACTTTGAACCCGTTGTGAAGCCCGCTTCTATCCATCCATAGCAGCAGTCTCCTTTACTGCTCAATCGGATGAATAGTGCGACCCGGATAAAGATCTCTTTGCATTCCCTTCTATCCATCCATAGCAGCAGTTGCCTTTACTGCTCAATCGGATGAATAGTGCGACCCGGATAAAGATCTCTTTGCATTGCTCCCTATCCATCCATAGCAGCAGTCTCCTTTACTGCTCAATCGGATGAATAGTGTGACCCGGATAAAGATCTCTTTGCATTCCCTTCTATCCATCCATAGCAACAGTTGCCTTTACTGGTCAATCGGATGAATAGTGTGACCCGGATAAAGATCTCTTTACATTGCTTCCTATCCATCCATGGCAGCAGTCTCCTTTACTACTCAATGGGGTGAATAGTGCGACCCGGATAAAGATCTCTTTGCATTCCCTTCCATCCATCCATAGCAGCAGTTGCCATTACTGCTCAATCGGATGAATAGTGCGACCCAGATAAAGATCTCTTTGCATTGCTTCCTATCCATCCATAGCAGCAGTCTCCTTTACTGCTCAATCGGATGAATAGTGTGACCCAGATAAAGATCTATTTGCATTCCCTTCTATCCATCCATAGCAGCAGTTGCCTTTACTGCTCAATTGGATGAATAGTGCAACCCAGATAAAGATCTCTTTGCATTGCTTCCTATCCATCTATGGAAGCAGTCACCTTTACTGATCAATCGGATGAATAGTGCGACCCGGATAAAGATCTCTTTGCATTCTATTCTATCCATCCATAGCAGCAGTTGCCTTTACTGCTCAATCGGATGAATAGTGCGACCCGGATAAAGATCTCTTTGCATTGCTTCCTATCCATCCATGTGAGCAGTCTCCTTTACTGCTCAATCGGATGAATAGTGCGACCCGGATAAAGATCTCTTTGCATTCCCTTCTATCCATCCATAGCAGCAGTTGCCATTACTGCTCAATCGGATGAATAGTGCGACCCGGATAAAGATCTCTTTGCATTTCTTCCTATCCATCCGTAGCAGCAGTCTCCTTTACTGCACAATTAGATGAATAGTGCGACACGGATAAAGATCTTTTTGCATTCCCTTCTATCCATCCATAGCAGCAGTTGCCTTTACTGCTCAATCAGATGAATAGTGCGACCTGGATAAAGATCTCTTTGCATTGCTTCCTATCCATCCATGGCAACAATCTCCTTTACTACTCAATCAGATGAATAGTGCGACCCGGATAAAGATCTCTTCGCATTCCCTTCTATCCATCCATAGAAGCAGTTGTCATTACTGCTCAATCGGATGAATAGTGCGACCTGGATAAAGATCTCTTTGCATTGCTTCATATCCATCCATAGCAGCAGTCTCCTTTACTGCTCAATCAGATGAATAGTGCGACCCGGATAAAGATCTTTTTGCATTGCTTCCTATCCATCCATAGGAGCAGTCTCCTTTACTGCTCAATCGGATGAATAGTGCGACCCGGATAAAGATCTCTTTGCATTGCTTCTTATCCATCCATAGCATTAGTCTCCTTTACTGCTCAATCGGATGAATAGTGTGATTCGGATAAAGATCTCTTTGCATCACCTTCTATCCAATTGTAGTAGCAGAAGCCTTCATTACTACTCAACCTGACGTATAAGGGTAACCTAGGTGTAGACCACTTTGTGTTAATGTAACCATCCGTTCCTGAGAGAGTGTCTGAAATGAACCATATACTTAAAACATCTTTCACTTAAAAGATAACTACGTTTTTAGTATCTTTGAGTACAAAGCTAAAATAACGGGGTGGTGCTATAAAATCCATGATTTTACCATGATTTAATGTAATGAAGTTTCACCCATTAATCCTAGAACACATACTCATGTGTTATATTTCTATAAGTTGTGTGTGAACTTGTCCATTATGTACTTATACTTTTACATTCATACTTGTTGTAATAAGTTTCATAACTTAAACCTTGTATTTAGAACTAGGGGAAACAAGTAATAAAATGTATAATCAATATTTGAAGTATACAACACTTAACTAAAATTTGAAAAACATGTTACACATACTATATGTAGCCGTGCATGTATATGTGTATGCATACCATGAACATGTTTAAAACCTACTTGGACTAGCCCAAGACCATATACTCCTAGTGTACTAGCCCAACATAAGCCCAAGCCAAAGCCCATTACCCCTTTGGCTAGCTAGACACGGCACACATGCATATGTGGAAGAAGAAGGGTTATCTTGGTTTTGGAAAAGCCAACACATGGCACAATGGTTCTTACCAAGGTAATCATGCCTTTTGCCTTCACCCTTCTCTCTCCCCTTTTAGCCGGAAAACACACATATACATTTTCTCATTCTCTAATGCAAATTAATCACACTTCTCTCTTCACTTTCTCTCTCAAATCATTCGGCTTTAAGCCACAAACATCCAAATTTGTTCATTAAATCTACTAGATCCTTGTCCCATCTTAACTACTAATCATTTAGTAGCATCATCATCTTTGGAATCATTCTACCATGCCCTAGCCGAACCTTAAGGGTCACGGCTTGGTTTATGTTTAGGGTTTTCATCATCTAGATTAGATCTCTAATCTTCATTGTCATATAGATCTTCCTTGGTAACTTTTAAGCAAGAAAGGTATACTCCTTATGCTTCTTCATTTTTACTTGCACGCATCATCATCCATCTATGAACACATGTAAATAACTTGTTATAATCAAGATTTGGTAAAAAACCATGACCTTAAAGGTCACGGCATATATTTGAGCACCATTAGTCATGGTTAAAATCTTTTTAATAAAGAAACGTATGACTAGTACTCTATGTTTTAACTTGTTTTAAAATCATATGAACCATTTTTGAATTTAAATGTAGCATGGGTTACACATCTTACTCTTTGGGATTTTGGTTAACTAATAATCATAGATCTCATAAGTAAACATGTGTAACTTAAAAATCATGAAAAACATAACCTAAAGGGTCACGGCATAATTAAGTGGTTAACTTATGATTTATGTACTAAGTTTTAATGATGGAAAATGTAGTATTACATGTGAAATGGAATACTAAAAACCATTAAAATGAATTATGAGTACATATATAGCCGTGGGTGATATATATGACCTTGAATGGACTTTAAATGCACATGCATGCTTATATAAGGCCTAGATCTAATGATAAGAGTTTAACTTAACATGATAAACATAAAACAAGCTTATAAAATCTTATGGGAACATTGGGAGGAAAACAATATAGCCGTGAGCTATATGTTGTTTTCTTGGAAATGTGGTAACCTTGGAAACATGCATGAAACCTAGATAATCATGTTGTATTTTTATAAATATTTGCAAGGCATAAAACTAGCTAAAATGTTCATCTTGGAAACACCAAGATTTAAAAATTATAGTCGTGGGCTATATGTATGTATGTATGTATGGACTTGTGACTTGATTTCTTGATTTGTATATAGCTAGATCTTATTTTGGGGACCTTATAAGTACATGCAACCTTAAAACAAGTTTTGAATCATCTTAAGAAGCTATAATTAATTATAGCCGTGAGTTATAAGCTCATATTATAGCTTATGACTTGCATGCAACCTTGTAACACATCTAGATCTTATTTGGTACATCACATAAAATAAACTATAAGTTTTATTCTTTTATTAAGATTTAAAACTAAATATGAATAAGCTAATAATAAGCTTATAAGAAAATCCTAGGTTAATACTTACATAAAATGAAAAGTAGTATTAATGGACTAATTAAGCCCATGTAATATTAGCCCAAGACTTAATAGACCCAATAAGCCCATTTAATAAATCTTAGTGACCTAATGGACTTAAGATTATACTTGAACCCATTTAAATAAGTGAATGGACTTAAAATGTATTTAAGCCTAATAAATGTGTTAATGGCCCATTTAACAAGTTAGTAAACTTAAAAATGTATTTAGGCCCACTAGATGGCCCATTAGATATTTTAACCCATTTAATGAGCCCATATAATGTTTTGAATGTTTAAATAAATTTTTTTATAATAAAATGTAACTTATAAAAACTTTTGGATTAAAATGACAATTTATGAAACTTTAGGACTAAAACCGTGACTTATGAAACTTGTTTAGATAAACTAGTAAACACGAGGACTGAAAATGTAATTATCTAAAAGTCAAGAGTTTAATAAATACCATCTGTGGCATATAAAACCCTAGGGACCATTTTGGGAAGTTTCTAAAAGTTGTTTTGTCATTTTATAACCCTAAGGACCATTTTGTAATAATCCGAAACTTAAAGAAGCTCTAGGGGCTGTTTTATCATTTTAGGGAAGTTATAAAACCTAGATGTAACTAGGAGGACTAAATCTGCCATAAGCTGAAACTTTAACAAGCCCTAGGTACCAAATGTGTAAAAATCTGAAAGTTATACTTTGTTTAAAATATGGAGGGACTAGTTTTGCCATGTACCGAAACATTAACAAGCCCTAACCCTAATTCTATTTTAAATTTAGTAAAACTTAATTAAAACCTAAACCATAAGGATTAATGTATAAATTCTTAAACTTGTAATTAATAAATTATTTTATAAATGTTAAATAATTTATGGGAACTTTTAAGTTAAATAAAATATTTTATTTTATTTTCAAAAATAAAATATTTATATTTTTGCTTTATGAAATAAATTGTATAAATAATATGGATATGTATTACTAATACATGAACTCATATAGTTTTAGGAAATAAAATTATATGAACGTTAAATAAATTGAATACTAATATTTTATGTAGAACATTTTATGTTTACTTAATTATGAAACTTAATAGTAAGTTTAAATGAATGATTATAATACATGAACTGTGAACGTGAACTAATATTTTAAGTGGAACATTTTTGTGTTTACTTAACTATGAAACTTATATAGATAAGTTTAAATTCATATTGTTAATACTTGTACTACGGTTATTTAGATAAATGTGGTAGTATAAATGAACTGACTAAAAATCTGTATAAGCATACACATATGTTCTTTGTACTATCTATTAAGACTGTACTATTTGATTAGGCATAACTTTTGGCGTGAGCATTATTTGGATATTTGTGTTATACAGCTATTGCCAACTCCCAGGTGATTTTACAGCCCCATATAAACTATTTATAAACTTTTCCTCTACGGGGGAGAAAACATGCAACTATTTTAAAATGGACATAACTGAATTGTATAAACTTGACTATGATTGACTATTATAGAAACTGTTAAATTGTTGTAAATCGCCCGAATGTTATAAATAGATCTATTAGGGATTGACCATCCCCATCTGGGTGAGTCATGCTCACTGTGCCTTGGCCGGGACAACAGATGTATACCATGTTGGAACTGGGTTTGGGTGTTTTTTTATAAGACACTACGTCCTCATCTATTGAGGACTATAGAAGGTTAAGCTTCAGTTTCGAGTAATAGCAAATGTAATCTACTTTTTAGTAAGAATGCTTTGTGCATTGTTACTTCTATGATTAATGTATGTCCAAACTAATTAATATTTAACCTGTAAATTCACCAACTTTATGTTGAACCTCTAAGCATGTTTATCTCAGGGAAATGAAGTTAGAACGTGGTGTGTGCATGGACTCAAGCATCTATGTAATCTGCATTGTAGGAATCGTCAAGGGTTCTATTTGGGAAACATAAACAATCTACTTATGACATGTTAAAGACAATTTTTATTAATTTGTTTAATAATCATGTAATCTGATTTGAATAACTCCTTATCTTATGCTCTATGAACTATGTGCTATCGATCCACCCTTGTGACATCTCCGTTGATATTTCCGCATATTTTGACCCTACCCGGGGTGTCACAGAGAATGGTATCAGAGCATTAGTTATAGTGAACCAAATAAATTTTTAAATAAAATAAAGTGATTTTTCTTTTATTTAAAACTAGACTATAACTTTATAAAATCTTTTGGGATTTTTTTTGGGACCGTATTAGTTAAGCATATAGATCGTAGGGCATTATGTGCTATGTGAACTAAGAGTATACTGGTTGATAAATAAACTGGTTAAATGACTATATATATATATATATATATATATATATATATATATATATATATATATATATATATATATATATATATATATATATATATATATATATATATATATATATATATATATATATATATATATATATATATATATATATATATATATATATATATATATATATATATATATATATATATATATATATATATATATATATATATATATATATATATATATATATATATATATATATATATATATATATATATATATATATATATATTTATTAATATATATAACCTTAAAAACATTACGATGATTGTTTCAAAGGGATATACTTCATAAAACTTGTAGCTAAAAATAATATTTTTCTTTGTTTGTAAGCATATACTTACTTCAAATTTAAAATAATATTATTTTCAGAGCATCATGACTTCGCCTACTGCACCTCCGACTTCTCTACCAGTAGTAGCACCTGCTCCAACTACCCGTTCATCTCCACGATCCGTACAGTGCGGATGGTTATCAGCCTCTGACTCGGAGGATGATCAGACCATCGAAGCTGTGCTTCCTGAGGACCCTTTTTCTGCTCCAACATCAGCCATACTGGTCCCCACCTTTATAGAGGAGGACCAGGTATCTCCAGACCTACCATCTTCTGTATTTGCATCTTTACCATCGGGCTATTTTCTAGAGTCCGTACCCGGCTCCACTTTTGAGAATGTGGGACGTGCTGACTCTGTCCAGGCCCAGATCGCCGTAGGGGCCGCACGCCAGGAGCGGGAGATATGCGACCTCCGCGGCCTATTGACAGCTGGTCATTTAGGCTACACTGCCATCCATGAGCGCATCGACTCCCTCACTCATACTATGAGGGGAGAGGCACAGGCAGCCCGAGGCGTCTAGGCAAAGCCTGACGAGGCATTATAGTGGCTTTGGGAGGAGAACTATCGTCTCCACTAACGTATCCAGACCATGGAGAGTCTCCAGCACCAGACCCATGCTGCTTTATCTGCCCAGGAGCAGTCCTTGTCCATTTTCTTCGACCTTGCCACCGTCCGTCATGACGGAGTTACTACAAAGATGACCTATCTTCGTGGGGCCGTCGACAGACTTAGGACCCAGCTACTGACAGCATTCCGCATGCTCAAGGAGGCCCGAGCGACAGTTTGGACTTTATGGAACACTAGGAGAGCACCTGCAGCTTCATCAGCCCCACCAGCCCCAGCCTCATCTAGCAGACCATCTAGGCAGGAGTAGGATATATGTACTAGATTTCTTGTACATCATGATCAGCCTATGGGTTGCACCCTAGCTGTCATGGTATAGGACTTTTGTACTTTTATTTCCTTTTCAACTTTTTGAGATGTAATCCTTGAGATGTAATCCTGTACTGTAGCTTTTCTTTTTGGACATGTAATTTTGGGATGTAATGTATTAAAGACTGCGTGTATCATTACCTTGGACAAGGCTCGACAGGCCTATGACTTGGATTTTGTTATGGTAGATGGATGTTAAATTTATTATGGAAATATCATGTAATCACTTTCTTTATTATATTTGTTGTGCAATGTATTATATTATGAGATTGTGGCAGGTTATCCAAATTTGATATGAAACCAGTGCATGAATATTCCCCGTACAAATAACACAAAAATTGTACTAACGTTTGAACTAATAATCTCATTTTGTGTATAACTATATACAAATGGTGATTACGAGATCAAATCCCAATAATGCAACCACTTCCAACGCTGATAATGCTGAATTTCCAAAAGCTACTCAAAATGTCACTGTCGCACAACTCCGGGAAATGATAAGTGAGGGCATTATAGCAGCTATGGTAGCCAGAGGAGCTGATCCAAATGCAAATAATGATCCAAACCTCAATATGCGCAGAAACAACACCAACAGAGGTTGCTCTTACCCCGACTTCTTAAAGTGCAAACCCTCATACTACCGAGGAAAAGAAGGAGTTATTGAATTGATGCAATGGTTTGGAAGACTAGAGACAGTTTTCCGCACCAGCGGTTGTGCTGACGAGAACAGAGTTAAGTTTGCCACATGCACACTACTTGAGAGCTCCCTTATACTCTCACTTGGGCCAACCTCAAAGAGAGGATGACTGAGAAGTACTGTCCTAGAGGAGAAATGAAGAAGTTGGAAATAGAGCTATGGGATCTAAAGTGTAAGAACAATGATATCCTTTGGTACAACCAAAGATTTCAAGAGTTAAGCTTGATGTGCACCAGAATGTTCCCTCAAAGGAGTGACAAGATTGAGAAGTATGTCAGTGGACTCCCTGACAACATCCATGACTGTGTGCTAGCTTCACGACCCACTACCGTTGAAGGTGCTATGGAATTTGTGACTGAGCTGATCAACAAGCGAGCCCTCAATCTGTCTGAAAGGCAAATGGATAACAAGAGAAAGTCAGATGAAAACTCTCGTAGCCATCACCCGCAACCTTCCAAAAGGCAAAATGTTGGGCAAGCTGATGACACTACTCTCACAACCCGCACCAAGAACTACTCGGGATCCAAGCCTAAGTGTTCAAAGTGCAACTATCATCATGTTGTTAGAGGACAATGCCAAGGATGCTACAAGTGCGGCCAACAAGGCCATTTTGCTCGTGAATGTCAAGCAAATGTTTCTACCCCGGTTCGACCAAATAACAATCCCGGAAATACCAACAAAGGCAAGTCCAATGCCCGTGGGAGCGGAAGTGGGCAACAGGGAAACCGAAACCCCACAAGTGGAGGCTGCAGTGGACCAAAGAAAGCTTTGGTATGCTACGAGTGTGGAACCCCTGGACATGTGAGACCCGACTGTCCAAGTTGGCCAACCAGAAGAAGGACAACAAGGGAACTTCTTCGCAAGTGTACATGGCCGGCAATGCCCAAGCTAATCCAGATTCCAACGTCGTCACTGGTACGTTTTTACTAAACCAACGATATGCAACTGTCTTGTTTGACACTGGGGCAGACCAAAGCATTATATTTACTAAATTTAGTAAGGTATTGGAAATCACTCAATTAGTTTTAGACCCCTATTATACTGTAGAATTAGCCGACAGAAAAGTTGTGATGGTTGACACCATCATTCGAGGTTGTACCTTAAACCTTTCCAATCACCCGTTTTACATCAATCAGATCCCAGTAGGTCTTGGTAGCTTTGATGTCATCATTGGCATGAATTGGCTAGAGAGTATCATGCAGTTATCATAGGTGATCAAAAACTGGTTCGTATACCTTGGGGAGATGAAAACTTGATTATACAAGGGGACGGTAACCCCGATAGAGTCAACACTAGACTTAGTGTCATTTCTAGCACCGAAAAGTCCGGGAATACTTTGTCAAAGGATGCCCATTTTCCTAACTTGTTTCTCCCTACGTGACAAGGTAGGCAACCCTAAACCTGAAAGACACATCCAACTCACAATGGGTGTATTTTGTAGGGTTATATCCGCCACTTTAGGCAACCCTAAACCTGAAAGACACATCCAACTCACAATGGGTGTATTTTGTAGGGTTATATCCGCCACTTTAGGCAACCCTAAACCTGAAAGACACATCCAACTCACAATGGGTGTATTTTGTAGGGTTATATCCGCCACTTTAGGAAACCCTAAACCTGAAAGACACATCCAACTCATAATGGGTGTATTATGTAGGGTTATATCCGCCACATTAGGCAACCCTAAACCTTAAAAACACATCCAACTCACAATGGGTGTATTTTGTAGGGTTGTATCCACCACTTTAGGCAACCTTAAACCTGAAAGACACATGCAACTCACAATGGGTGTATTTTGTAGGGCTGGGTTCGACATCCCTCGTAAAGAGATGTTGAATGCCCCATGTTTTTGGACATACCTTTTTCCCTCTTTGGGTCCAATTAGTTCGACAATACCATCATCCACCTGACCCTGGGAGGTGTAACTTCCTCCCTTTAGAAGTCAAAATTTGTGCAAATTTTGAACCAGTGATAGTGGACGCATGACCCTTTTTGCAGCACCCTACAAGGCGCGCACTTCTTTATTCTTGGTATCTTATTTTACTCCCATCCTTTGAGGTACTTCTTTTCTGCGCCCCTCTCGCTCAGCCCCGCGGCGAATGAAGCATATTCTTTGCAACTTCTTACCCAATAGACATCAACAATAATCTTAACCTCTCTGCTGGGTAGAAGCTTTAGTACTATTAACTAATGTCTGTATCCCACAAGCTTGAGGTATAACTGCAAGTATTTTGCGTAAAGCTGTTGACATAGGAGGGGTTCTAGTTAAAATATTCTTTTATTTTATTTTACCTTTAACCCCCAATGTTCATCATCGGGTGTGGAGATATAACCTATATCTCACCCGTGAAAAGGATGCAGATGTAGTGCATCCCCAGCTTTCCCAGCATTTGAAACATGCTGGCGTGTCCTCCTCATACCAGAAACCATCTGAAGTGGATTTGCCCTCCTAACCAAATCCACAACACTATTGGTCCTCTCCCAGGTCTTGGAAGGATGTAACTGCGAACCCGTTGTGAAGCCCGCTTCTATCCATCCATAGCAGCAGTCTCCTTTACTGCTCAATCGGATGAATAGTGCGACCCGGATAAAGATCTCTTTGCATTCCATTCTATCCATCCATAGCAGCAGTTGCCTTTACTGCTCAATCGGATGAATAGTGCGACCCAGATAAAGATCTCTTTGCATTGCTCCCTATCCATCCATAGCAGCAGTCTCCTTTACTGCTCAATCAGATGAATAGTGTGACCCGGATAAAGATCTCTTTGCATTCCCTTCTATCCATCCATAGCAACAGTTGCCTTTACTGGTCAATCGGATGAATAGTGTGACCCGGATAAAGATCTCTTTACATTGCTTCCTATCCATCCATGGCAGTAGTCTCCTTTACTACTAAATCGGATGAATAGTGCAACCCAGATAAAGATCTCTTTGCATTCCCTTCCATCCATCCATAGCAGCAGTTGCCATTACTGCTCAATCGGATGAATAGTGCGACCCGGATAAAGATCTCTTTGCATTGCTTCCTATCCATCCATAGCAGCAGTCTCCTTTACTGCTCAATCGGATGAATAGTGTGACCTAGATAAAGATCTATTTGCATTCCCTTCTATCCATCCATAGCAGCAGTTGCCTTTACTGCTCAATTGGATGAATAGTACGACCCGGATAAAGATCTCTTTGCATTGCTTCCTATCCATCTATGGAAGCAGTCGCCTTTACTGATCAATCGGATGAATAGTGCGACCCGGATACAGATCTCTTTGCACTCTATTCTATCCATCCATAGCAGCAGTTTCCTTTACTGCTCAATCGGATGAATAGTGCGACCCGGATAAAGATCTCTTTGCATTGCTTCCTATCCATCCATGTGAGCAGTCTCCTTTACTGCTCAATCGGATGAATAGTGCAACCCGGATAAAGATCTCTTTGCATTCCCTTCTATCCATCCATAGCAGCAGTTGCCATTACTGCTCAATCGGATGAATAGTGCGACCCGGATAAAGATCTCTTTGCATTTCTTCCTATCCATCCGTAGCAGCAGTCTCCTTTACTGCACAATTAGATGAATAGTGTGACCCGGATAAAGATCTTTTTGCATTCCCTTCTATCCATCCATAGCAGCAGTTGCCTTTACTGCTCAATCAGATGAATAGTGCGACCCGGATAAAGATCTCTTGGCATTGCTTCCTATCCATCCATGGCAACAGTCTCCTTTACTGCTCAATCAGATGAATAGTGCGACCCGGATAAAGATCTCTTTGCATTCCCTTCTATCCATCCATAGCAGCAGTTGTCATTACTGCTCAATCGGATGAATAGTGCGACCCGGATAAAGATCTCTTTGCATTGCTTCATATCCATCCATAGCAGCAGTCTCCTTTACTGCTCAATCGGATGAATAGTGCGACCCGGATAAAGATCTCTTTGCATTGCTACCTATCCATCCATAGGAGCAGTCTCCTTTACTGCTCAATCAGATGAATAGTGCGACCCGGATAAAGATCTCTTTGCATTGCTTCTTATCCATCCATAACAGAAGTCTCCTTTACTGCTCAATCGGATGAATAGTGTGATTCGGATAAAGATCTCTTTGCATCACCTTCTATCCAATTGTAGTAGCAGAAGCCTTCATTACTACTCAACCTGACGTATAAGGGTAACCTAGGTGTAGACCACTTTGTGTTAATGTCACCATCCGTTCCTGAGAGAGTGTCTGAAATGAACCATATACTTAAAACATCTTTCACTTAAAAGATAACTACGTTTTTAGTAGCTTTGTGTACAAAGCTAAAATAACGGGGTGGTGCTATAAAATCCATGATTTTACCATGATTTAATGTAATGAGGTTTCACCCATTAATCCTAGAACACATACTCATGTGTTATGTTTCTATAAGTTGTGTGTGAACTTGTCCATTATGTACTTATACTTTTACATTCATACTTGTTGTAATAAGTTTCATAACTTAAACCTTGTATTTAGAACTAGGGGAAACAAGTAATAAAATGTATAATCAATATTTGAAGTATACAACACTTAACTAAAATTTGAAAAACATGCTACACATACTATATGTAGTCGTGCATGTATGTGTGTATGCATACCATGAACATGTTTAAAACCTACTTGGACTAGCCCAAGACCATATACTCCTAGTCTACTAGCCCAACATAAGCCCAAGCCAAAACCCATTACCCCTTTGGCTAGCTAGACACGGCACACATGCATATGTGGAAGAAGAAGGGTTATCTTGGTTTTGGAAAAGCCAACACATGGCACAATGGTTCTTACCAAGGTAATCATGCCTTTTGCCTTCACCCTTCTCTCTCCCCTTTTAGCCGAAAAACACACATATACATTCTCTCATTCTCTAATGCAAATTAATCTCACTTCTCTCTTGACTTTCTCTCTCAAATCATTCGGCTTTAAGCCACAAACATCCAAATTTGTTCATCTACTAGATCCTTGTCCCATCTTAACTACTAATCATTTAGTAGCATCATCATCTTTGGAATCATTCTACCAAGCCCTAGCCGAACCTTAAGGGTCACGGCTTGGTTTATGTTTAGGGTTTTCATCATCTAGATTAGATCTCTAATCTTCATTGTCATATAGATCTTCCTTGGTAACTTTTAAGCAAGAAAGGTATACTCCTTATGATTCTTCATTTTTACTTGCATGCATCATCATCCATCTATGAACACATGTAAATAACTTGTTATAATCAAGATTTGGTAAAAAACCATGACCTTAAACGTCACGGCATATATTTGAGCACCATTAGTCATGGTTAAAATCTTTTTAATAAAGAAACGTATGACTAGTACTCTATGTTTTAACTTGATTTAAAATCATATGAACCATTTTTGAATTTAAATGTAGCATGGGTTACACATCTTACTCTTTGGGAATTTGGTTAACTAATAATCATAGATCTCATAAGTAAACATGTGTAACTTAAAAATCATGAAAAACATAACCTAAAGGGTCACGGAATAATTAAGTGGTTAACTTATGATTTATGTACTAAGTTTTAATGATGGAAAATGTATTATTACATGTGAAATGGAATACTAAAAATCAAATAAATGAATTATGAGTACATATATAGCCGTGGGTTATATGTATGACCTTGAATGGACTTTAAATGTACATACAAGCTTATATAAGGCCTAGATCTAATGATAAGAGTTTAACTTAACATGATAAACATAAAACAAGCTTATAAATCTTATGGGAACATTGGGAGAAAACAATATAGCCGTGAGCTATATGTTGTTTTCTTGGAATTGTGGTAACCTTGGAAACATGCATGAAACCTAGATAATCATGTTGTATTTTTATAAATATTTACAAGACATAAAACTAGCTAAAATGTTCATCTTTGAAACACCAAGATTTAAAAATTATAGTCGTGGGCTATATGTATGTATATATGGACTTGTGACTTGATTTCTTGATTTGTATATAGCTAGATCTTATTTTGGGGACAGTTATAAGTACATGCAACCTTAAAACAAGTTTTGAATCATCTTAATAATCTATAATTAATTATAGGCGTGACTTATAAGCTCATATTAGAGCTTATGACTTGCATGCAACCTGGTAACACATCTAGATCTTATTTGGTACATCACATAAAATAAACTATAAGTTTTATTCTTTTATTAAGATTTAAAACTAAATATGAATAAGCTAATAATAAGCTTATAAGAAAATCCTAGGTTAATACTTACATAAAATGAAAAGTAGTATTAATGGACTAATTAAGCCCATGCAATATTATCCCAAGACTTAATGACCCAATAAGCCTATTTATTAAATCTTAGTGACCTAATGGACTTAAGATTATACTTGAACCCATTTAAATAAATTAATGGACTTAAAATGTATTTAAGCCCAATAAATGTGTTGAATGCCCATTTAACAAGTTAGTAAACTTAAAAATGTATTTAGGCCCACTAGATGGCCCATTAGATATTTTACCCCATTTAATGAGCCCATATAATGTTTTGAATGTTTAAATAAAAGCTTTTATAATAAAATGTAACTTATAAAAATTTTTGGATTAAAATGACAATTTATGAAACCTTAGGACTAAAACCGTGACTTATGAAACTTGTTTAGATAAATTAGTAAACACAAGGACTGAAAATGTAATTATCCAAAAGTCTAGGGTTTAATAAATACCATATGTGGCATATAAAACCCTAGGGACAATTTTGGGAAGTTTCTAAAAGTTGTTTGGTCATTTTATAACCCTAAGGACCATTTTTGTAATAATCCGAAACTTAAAGAAGCTCTAGGGGATGTTTTGTCATTTTAGGGAAGTTATAAAACCTAGATATAACTAGGAGGACTAAATTTGCCATAAGACGAAACTTTAACAAGCCCTAGGTACCAAATGTGTAAAAATCCGAAAGTTATACCTTGTTGAAAATATGGAGGGACTAGTTTTGCCATGTACCGAAACTTTAACAAGCCCTAACCCTAATTCTATTTTAAATTTAGTAAAACTTAATTAAAACCTAAACCATAAGGATTAATGTATAAATTCTTAAACTTGTAATTAATAAATTATTTTATAAATGTTAAATAATTTATGGGAACTTTTAAGTTAAATAAAATATTTTATTTTATTTTTCAAAAATAAAATAGTTATATTTTTGCTTTATGAAATAAATTGTATAAACAATATGGATATGTATTACTAATACATGAACTCATATACTTTTAGGAAATAAAATTATATGAACGTTAAATAAATTGAATACTAATATTTTAAGTAGAACATTTTATGTTTACTTAATTATGAAACTTAATAGTAAGTTTAATAGAATGATTATAACACATGAACTGTGAACGTTGTAACACCCCAAAATGTGATATGCGGAAGCGGTGAAGCTCGGGGGCTGTTACGTCATTGTATCATAGTTCAAGGTACAAGAGAACGACTCTAAATGAGACGTTTTATAAAAATACCTCGTTGGATTTAAATTAAAAGCATCACAGTACAAAAGGTCTCAGTTTCAAAAGATAGTGCAGCGGAATGTAAAAGTTTTAAACATCAACGAGATAATAGTTCAAAAGCATAAGTAAACAAATGTCCGAAGATATCCAAGAAATGCATGCGGACTCCAAATACTTCACACAGCAGGTACAACACATCATCAATTACCTGAGATAAATGCTAAATTGGGTCAACATAAAGTTGGTGAGAATATAGGTTTCAAGAAAAAGTTCATAGCAGATCAATTTGAGATTTCATTTCATGTACACATGCAACTATAGGAGGTATAGTGCCATGTGTAGGATAAATTGGGTGTTCACAATATTTATGATAGCTAAACTCGTGACATCGAAACTAGTGATCCAATGCATACAATAGATTGCATACATAAATTTTGCCCCAATGGAGTACCTAGCCAAGATAACTCCATTCATACAAATGGTACACACTCGTCCGACGTCAGAATGCCCGAGTGGAGGTTGTCAACCCTCAATAGATCTATCCGTAACATAAGAGCTTACTCCAGCAGAGTGACTAACGATTCACGATAGTGGGGACTATGGCTAAAGCAACTTAAGCTATCTCATAAATAGTGTTCACAAAGCGTTCACAGAAATCAAGTTTTACTTGCGTCCAGTAGCAAGTCATCAAAGCATTTATCACATCCCAAAACATTAAACATAGAAAGCAGTTTAATAGGGATCTATAAACTCACCTCAAGCAACGATTCAAACCGCACAAGTAAGATCAAATAGTAGCGATCAACTCTAGCAACAACCTAAATATAATACTATAGTTTAGGCGCTAGCAAATAAGTCACAATAGTTCATCACGTATGTTACTCATCAATCAAGTATATATTTTGTTGTTAAAATCGTGACTTGTAAATGTTATATCGTTATAAACATTATAGTATATATATACTTAGGCAAAAATATTTATTTTTGACTCGACGAAATTTCGACAGCCTTTCGGCGTAAATTTTAATTTACCAAAATTTATCTTAACAAATTTTCCTACATGAATTCTAACGAAAATTCGGCAGCCTTTCGGCGTCAAATAAAAATTTGCCATTTTTAGTAAATACTCAAATCTCGTCCTAAAACCCCTGTTTTAAACAATTTCTCAATCGCCAACAATTCAACAAGTCATTTTTTTCACAATAGTAACAATTTCCACTTCCGACGTTCAAACTTTCAATAGTACAACAAGTATTCACATTTCGAGCTAATACGCTTTTACAAAACAAGTCCAACATTCATACATACCATTTAGTAACCATTTCGACACTTAAAACAACTCCGTTCAACTCGAAAATGACGTTTCGACCACTTTAAAAATCTGGACAGCAACCACTTATAGTGTTGTTCCCCAAAAATTAAGTTTTCCGACAACGAAATTTAAACGACAATATCTTACTCATTTTAGCTCCGTTTTTAGCCCATAATATATCCAAACGAAGGTATTAACTTATATTTTCATAATATCGTAGTAAACTAGTGTCAAAACAATTTTTACGACTCTCTACGCCTCTTACAAAAGTCGGACAGATTGTATGTTTTCCGTAAAAACCCGTTTTCGACCATTTTCAAGCGTAACCACTAGTAGTAACACTACTAGTTCCCTCTAATTTTTCATAACCATCAACAAAATCAAAGATTTTACTTCAAGTTCAAAAATCTAAAATATACATACTTATGTTTTTTACAAATCTTTCAATTAAGCCATTTTCATGTATGGATCTAATAGATCCACACTTAATTTCCACAAATCTTAAAATATTTTGTGACCAAAAATAATTTTTATCATTTTATTTCAAGAAAATACTTGATGAGTAACATGCATGCATATATCTACAAAGATTATGCATGGAAAATGAAAAGATGAAAAAGGTTTAAGATGTAACCTTGAGTAACGATTCTACGTAATCACAACGACCCGATCTACGCTCTAACCCACTAATAATCAACAAGAACTCTACTCTAAAACTTCAACCCAAAAACTACTCAAATCATCAAACCAAGAAAGACCATTCTTCTTTATGCTTATACAAGCTCTAGGGTGATTTTGTTTTGTGTTAATTCTTGTTAAAATGAAGCTTTTTAAAAATCAACAATGGTGGAATGTGTTTGTGTTTGTGTGCCGTGTGTTTTGAGAGAGAAGGGGAGAGATGTGTGTTTTTTGTTTGAAGTGAAAATGAGTGAATAGGTGAATTATTTGAGGGTTTTTGGTTAATAAGTTAAGGTATGTAAGGTTTGTAACCTTAAGCCAAATATGGAAAAGTGTAAGGCCATGCACTATGTGCATGTTTTGGCCGGTTATGGGGGTCCTAAATGGGGGTAAATTATTCAAAATTTTTACTATGGTAATTAGTTAAAAGGTTTAAGGTAAAAAGGTTAGTTAGTTTTAGGTAAATATCAAAAAGTATACAGTTAAGTTAAAAATTACGTAAAACTTAAAAATTTGACGAAATATATTAAATTTACGATTTTTCGACGAAAACTGACATTTTATAATTGGTAAAGTATTTTATGCACGCTAACGACGGTTAAACGTAAAAACGACGTAAAATACGAAAACGCGATACGTTAATTAAATATTCACAATAAATACGATTTATTACTATAAATAGCAAAAATACTAAAATACAGGCATATATAAACATATACAGAAATATTTAAATACGCTGCTCAAGAAAATACGATCACGCTGTTAAAAACTAAACAGTTAAGCACATAATTCACAGATAACGAATAATCTCATGGATTATCGTCAATTCATTGACCGTCTCAGCACTTTGGTCAGGTTCACAGAAAATATTCAGAATAATGACTGAGCTCTGTGTCAGGCCATTACTCGTCAGCAAACAGTTTTTCAGAAAACGTGGGATAACCTCCCGGTTCCAACACAGTTAAATCACATAGTTGACTAAATAAAAAGTCAAAGGGTAAAATAGTCATTTTACAAAGTAGGGAAAAATACCAGGTGTTACATCATCCCCTTGATAGAGAAGCTTAGGAGTGTCACGGTTTCTAGAACTGTCAAAGAGTTGCGGATATTTCTTGCGAAATTGATCCTCACGCTCCCAAGTGAATTCAGGTCCACGTTTAGAATTCCACCTCACCTTGATGAGAGGAATACGACTCTGTTTCAATCGTTTGACCTCACGGTCCATAATTTCAACAGGTTCTTCGACAAATTGCATCTTGTCGTCGATTCGGAGTTCCTCCAATGGTATAACGAGTGTCTCATCAGAAAGGCACTTCTTCAAGTTCGACACATGAAAAGTGCTGTGCACGCGGCTCAACGCTTGCGGTAATTCGAGACGATAGGCTACAGTTCCAACCTTTGCCAGAATTTTGAAAGGTCCAATATAACGGGGGTTCAGCTTTCCTCGCTTGCCAAAACGTACCACACCTTTCCAAGGCGAGACTTTTAGCATCACTTTGTCTCCCACTTGAAATTCGAGAGGCTTACGTCGAACGTCGGCGTAACTCTTTTGAAGATCATGGGCTGCTTGAATTCGGCTCTTGATTTGAACAATCTTCTCAGCCGTTTCACGGATGAGTTCAGGGCCAGTGAGTTGACTATCCCCAACCTCACTCCAACACACAGGCGAGCGACATTTATAACCATACAACGCTTCAAACGGTGCAGCCTTAATACTGGTATGATAACTGTTGTTGTAAGAGAATTCTACTAGACGCAAATGTTTGTCCCACTGCTTTCCAAAGTCAAGCACACAAGCGCGCAACATGTCCTCCACCGTTTGAATAGTTCTCTCACTTTGTCCGTCAGTCTGCGGGTGATAAGCAGTACTCATGTCCAATTGCGTACCCAACGCTTTCTGAAGTGATTTCCAGAATTCCGAAGTAAATCTACCATCTCTATCAGAAATTATCGAGATCGGTATCCCATGTTTTGCGACTATTTCCTTCAGATAAAGTCTCGTATTCGTTTGTCGTTTTAGGTAGCTTAGTTATGAAGTCCATGGTTATATTTTCCCATTTCAACATAGGAATTATAGGTTGAACCAACAATCCAGATGGTTTATGGTGTTCTGTTTTCACTCTAGCACAAGTCAGGCACTTCCCTACATAAGTAGCGATTTCAGCTTTCATATTTGGCCACCAATATAGCTTCTTCATATCCTGATACATTTTATCAGATCCTGGGTGAATCGAATACTTAGATTTATGCGACTCGTGCATAATCACGTCCCTTAGTCCTCCAAACCGTGGTAACTAACTTCTACCATTCAGACATAGTATTCCATTATTGCTAGTCTCCAATTTCTTTGTAACCATTCCTCCTAGTTTCTCATCTTTAACATGTTCAGGCTTAAGAGCTTCGGTTTGTGCTTCACGAATTTGCACATGTAAGTTCGGATTGATAACCATAGCTAACGATCTAACTCTACGTGTCATCAGTTGTTCCTTTCTACTTAGCGCATCCGCCACTACATTGGCCTTCCCAGGGTGGTAACAGATTTCACAGTCATAATCGCTGAGCAACTCGATCCACCGACGTTGTCTCATGTTCAGTTCCTTCTGATCAAGAATATGTTGTAAACTCTTGTGATCGGTATAGACGACACACTTGGTTCCATACAAGTAGTGTCTCCACAATTTCAAGGCAAATACTACCGCTCCTAGCTCCAAGTCGTGCGTGGTATAGTTTTTCTCATGCGTTTTCAATTGTCGTGACGCGTAGGCGATAACTTTCTTCCTCTGCATCAACACAACTCCCAATCCGTTTGCTGATGCATCACAGTAGACCACAAAGTCTTCCGATCCTTCTGGTAACGATAGAATAGGTGCACTACACAACATTTGTTTCAACTTCTGGAATGCTAATTCCTCCTTATCTCCCCATTCGTATTTCAACTTCTTTTGAGTCAACTTCGTCAATGGTTTCGCGATCTTCGAGAATCCCTCGATGAATCTTCGGTAGTATCCGGCGAGTCCTAAGAATTGGCGAATTTCAGTCGGTGTCGTAGGAGCAGTCCACTCCCTAATTGATTCAATCTTGGCAGGATCAACATGAATCCCCTTGCTATCTATAACGTGACCTAGAAATTGTACTCTTGGGAACCAAAAATCACACTTCGAGAACTTAGCGTACAATTCCTCCTTCTTAAGTAATTCCAATATTATCTTAAGATGTTCCTCATGTTCCTTCTCATTCCTTGTGTAAATCAGTATGTCATCGATGAACACAATGACAAACTTGTCCAAATACGGTTTACACACCTGGTTCATGAGGTCCATAAACACAGCAGGTGCGTTTGTCAAACTGAACGGCATCACTTGGAACTCATAGTGTCCATACCTAGTCCTAAAAGCAGTCTTTGCAACATCTTCCTCACGGACTCTCAATTGGTGATAACCAGACCTAAGGTCAATCTTTGAGTAAACGCTCGATCCTTGCAACTGATCAAACAGATCATCGATCCTAGGTAATGGGTAACGGTTCTTGATGGTAAGTTTGTTCAACTCACGATAGTCGATACACATCCGAAAACTCCCATCCTTCGTTTTTACAAATAAGACTGGAGCTCCCCAAGGTGAAGAACTCGGTCTTATGAATCCTTTATCAGTCAACTCTTGTAGTTGCGTCGCTAGTTCTTGTAATTCCGACGGTGCTAAACGGTAAGGCGCTCGAGCAACAGGTGCAGCTCCCGGTATTAAATCGATCTGGAATTCAACTTGTCTAGCCGGCGGTTATCCAGGCAAATCTTCAGGAAAGACTTCCGAAAATCCCGTACGATAGGTACATCTTCCAACCGTTTCTCTTCCGTCTGTTTTTCAGTAACACAGGCTAAAAATACGTGGCAACCTTCCGACAACAACTTCTGAGCCTTGACACGTGAGATAATGTTCAGTCGTGACTTCCCTTTTCCGTTACTTGTATCCCCTTGTACCTCCAAAACTTCATCACCAAATGGTAAACGAACGATTTTCTCGTCGCATACAATCGTAGCACGATATCTCGACAACCAATCCATTCCGACAATCACGTCAAAACTCCCTAACTCAACAGGCATAAGGTCTATTACGAAAGGATGACCTAGAAAATTTAAAGTGCATCCACGAAGTATAGTGTCGGCTTCTATCAACTTCCCATTAGCTAACTCAATAGTGTACTTAGTGTCTAAGGGCGAAGGGGTCACATCAAGTAAAACACTAAAAGCAGTCGACACAAAACTCCTATCGGCTCCAGTATCAAATAAAATAGAATCATAACGACCATTGAGAAGAAACGTACCCGTCACGACGTCGGGGTTTTGTTGCGCTTCTCCTCCTCCTATCACATAGACCCTTCCACGAGCTTGCCCAGCTTTAGCATTCTTTCCTTGGTCCTTGTCCTTGTTCTTTTTTTTTGGGCACTCATTGCTGTAGTGTCCCTTTTGCTGACATTCAAAGCAAGTGACGTTGGCTTTCGTGTTGGGTGGTGACTTACAATCCCTAGCAATGTGTCCAGTTTTCTTGCAGTTGTGACACTGTACATTGCATTGTCCATTATGGTGACGCTTGCATTGATTGCACAGAGGTAACATCCCATTGTACACTCCCTTTTCCCCAGTACCAGCAGTGTATGCTTTCACATTGTCTTGCCTCTTATTAGGATAGTTCCCATGATTGTTCCTTTGGTTATTACCCCATTTTCTCTTGTTGTCCGCGGCATTCCCATCATTTGCTCGAACAACTTGGTCCATCAGACTGTGAGCCATCCTTATAGCATCACTAACTTTTGTCAGTCCAGACGATGTCACATTCCCTTCAAGTCTACCAGGTAAACCCCAAATATAACGCTCAACCTTCTTTTCTTCATCCGAAACCATTCCAGGACATAGCAAACACAATTCTTGGAACCTCCTTGTGTACGTCCCAATGTCATTGTTCTTCACAGTCAAGTTCCACAATTCGACTTCCATTTTCTGAATCTCATTACGAGGACAATACTCCTTAGTCAACAACTTCTTAAGTTCCTCCCAACTCATTCCATACGCCTCCTCGGCTCCAGCCGTTTGCACATAGGTGTTCAACCATGTCAACGCTCCAGCAGCTAAAGTACAAGTAGAATAAGTCACTTGGTTCTCAACAGCGCATCCACTAACACGGAACACAGCTTCCATCTTTTCAACCCAACGAGCTAATCCGACAGCTCCTTCAGTACCATTAAAAGTCAAAGGGTCACAGCTCCTAAAGTCCTTGTAAGTACACGGCTTAGGCGGTCGATTGTCAACGTTGTTCGGTGGTGCTTCGTTCACGTTGTTGTTAGCTTGAACGTTTGCCAGTGCAGCAGTCACTCGTTGCGTAATCAGTGCTTCCAATTACGCGTCAGTCATTCCGTTACGTGTGTTCACCATTGTTTCTCTGCGTTAAGACAACAATGCAATTAAGGTTCAAGCATGAATATACACGTTATATATTTCATATGCTAAAATAGAATGCAGAATTTAATAGTACAACAAACATAAAAAGGATAGTCTCTGGTCAAGGTCATAAAGTTAAATTCCCATTCATAATCAAAATATCAAGTACATAGTCATAAAATAAGAGTACGATTACATCTAGTCTACTCCAACTAACCGAGTACTACTCTAGTTTAGTGGATACAATACCCAAAAGATAAAGGTGTCAATCTACTCTAGAATTAAGCACAATAACGGTGAATCTCTAAGTGCGACGACGACGATCACACTCAGCACATCTCGGTGAATCACTCCTCGGGTCTCCATCTGCAGCTCGGTCTCCTCCACGAACTGACTTCAACTCACGCCTCAACCTAGCAACCTCCTCAAGTGTGGTATCCAACAAGTCGCGGGTATCCTCGTTATCCTCTAACAATCCAAACACCGCATCCTCAAGCAGACGAAAACGAACAGTATCTGAATCCCTAGCAGATCCTATCATAACAACACATGACCTAGGTCTAGAGGGCTCTCCAATATGATGAGTAAGTGGTGTAGAAATAGCAGTAGCAGCTCGAATCTCATGAGTAGGCGATGCCTCAGGTGTAGTGTGTGAATCAGACATACGAACCTTCTTCCGTGGGCATGACGAATCAGAATCGGACAAGGCTCGAGATCTAACACCGGATGGTCCAGCTCCATCAGCAGGTGGTATAGTATCATCGGAATCAGTATAAACCTCAGCTGGCGGCGTACCCCATAAAGCTTCCCTCTCCTCTCTAAACCGCTGACAGGGAACAGTAGGCTTCTTCCTCAAGTTGGACGTCTTCCTAATCTCACTCCTCCTACTAGGCTCAACTCTCTCAAGTACAACAGTCAAAGCATCAACCCTAATATCATCATCAGCCTCAGCACCATCGCTATCACTACTAGCCACAACCATCCTAACGTCAGTATCACTCTCAATCTCATCATCCATGTCCTCATCATCCTCACGATCTACCTCATATCCATCCATATCATCATCACCCTCACGATCTACCTCAACACCATCCATATCATCCTCATGACCTACCTCATGTCCATCCATATCCTCATCACCCTCGTGATCTACCTCAACACCATCCATATCATCCTCATCATCCTAATCGTCCTCACTACCACTAACCCACTCGATCAAAGTACGATGCACAACAGGTGGCATCCCATAAACAACATCGGAAGTGTCAGACAACACATCAGGCTCACCATCATCATCCTCCTCCGGATCCTCGTCAGGGTCATACTCCGCACCTTCCTCCTCAGGATCAGCCTCCTCTGGGTCATTCTCCGGCTCAACATGATCTGGTACCATCTCAATCTCGTCTTCCCACTCTTCGTCGGCAGAGTCGGGCTGGTAAGAAACAGTAGATGACGACATAACCTGCAACAACCAAAATGCGTATTAAAGCAGTTGTAGGGTATGCATGAAACAATCATGTATAGAAATTAAAGTATGCAAATCAACGAAATGCATATGTATATAATACATATTACGTATTACATAATATATATTACATATTACTTATAGTGTTATCCTACGTAATACCTTACGTAGTACACATATATATACAGAGTAACAAGTAGCCACATCGGTTATAGTCTAGGCCTAAGATGCAAACCTAGTTCTCTATAACCAAGGCTCTGATTACCAATTCTGTAACACCCCAAAATATGATATGCGGAAGCGGTGAAGCTCGTGGGCTGTTACGTCATTGTATCATAGTTCAAGGTACAAGAGAACGACTCTAAATGAGACGTTTTATAAAAATACCTCGTTAGAATTAAATTAAAAGCATCACAGTACAAAAGGTCTCAGTTTCAAAAGATAGTGCAGCGGAATGTAAAAGTTTTAAACATCAACGAGATAATAGTTCAAAAGCATAAGTAAACAAATGTCCGAAGATATCCAAGAAATGCATGCGGACTCCAAGTACTTCACACAGCAGGTACAACACATCATCAATTACCTGAGATAAATGCTAAATTGGGTCAACATAAAGTTGGTGAGAATATAGGTTTCAAGTAAAAGTTCATAGCAGATCAATTTTAGATTTCATTTCATGTACACATGCAACTATAGGAGGTATAGTGCAAGTGTAGGATAAATTGGGTGTTCACAATATTTATGATAGCTAAGCTCGTGACATCGAAACTAGTGATCCAGTGCATACAATAGATTGCATACATAAATTTTGCTCCAATGGAGTACCTAGCCAAGATAACTCCGTTCATACAAATGGTACACACTCGTCCGGTGTCAGAATGCCCGAGTGGAGGTTGTCAACCCTCAATAGATCTATCCGTAACATAAGAGCTTACTCCAGCAGAGTAACTAACGATTCACGATAGTGGGGACTATGGCTAAAACAACTTAAGCTATCTCATAAATAGTGTTCACAAAGCGTTCACAGAAATCAAGTTTTACTTGCGTCCAGAAGCAAGTCATCAAAGCATTTATCACATCCCAAAACATTAAACATAGAAAGCAGTTTAATAGGGATCTATAAACTCACCTCAAGCAACGATTCAAACCGCACAAGTAAGATCAAATAGTAGCAATCAACTCTAGCAACAACCTAAATATAATATTATAGTTTAGGCGCTAGCAAATAAGTCACAATAGTTCATCATGTACGTTACTCATCAATCAAGTATATATTTTGTTGTTAAAATCGTGACTTGTAAATGTTATATCGTTATGAACATTATAGTATATATATACTTAGGCAAAAATATTTATTTTTGACTCGACGAAATTTCGACAGCCTTTCGGCGTAAATTTTAATTTACCAAAATTTATCTTAACAAATTTTCCTACATGAATTCTAACGAAAATTCGGCAGCCTTTCGGCGTCACATAAAAATTTGCCATTTTTAGTAAATACTCAAATCTCGTCCTAAAACCCCTGTTTTCAACAATTTCTCAATCGCCAACAATTCAACAAGTCATTTTTTTCACAATAGTAACAATTTCCACTTCCAACGTTCAAACTTTCAATAGTACAACAAGTATTTACATTTCGAGCTAATACGCTTTTACAAAACAAGTCCAACATTCATACATACCATTTAGTAACCATTTCGACACTTAAAACAACTCCGTTTAACTCGAAAATGTCGTTTCGACCATTTTAAAAATCTGGACAACAACCACTTATAGTGTTGTTCTCCAAAAAATAAGTTTTCCGACAACGAAATTTAAACGACAATATCTTACTCATTTTAGCTCCGTTTTTAGCCCATAATATATCGAAACGAAGGTATTAACTTATATTTTCATAATATCGTAGTAAACTAGTGTCAAAACAATTTTTACGACTCTCTGCGCCTCTTACAAAAGTCGGACAGATTGTATGTTTTCCGTAAAAACCCGTTTTCGACCATTTTCAAGCGTAACCACTAGTAGTAACACTACTAGTTCCCTCTAATTTTCATAACCATCAACAAAATCAAAGATTTTACTTCAAGTTCACAAATCCATTTTCATGTATGGATCTAATAGATCCACACTTAATTTCCAAAAATCTTAAAATATTTCATGACCAAAAATAATTTTTATCATTTTATTTCAAGAAAATACTTAACAAGTAACATGCATGCATAGATCTACAAAGATTATGCATGGAAAATGAAAAGATGAAAAAGGTTTAAGAAGTAACCTTGAGTAACGATTCTACGTAATCACAACGACCCGATCTACGCTCTAAGCCACTAATAATCAACAAGAACTCTACTCTAAAACTTCAACCAAAAAACTACTCAAATCATCAAACCAAGAAAGACCATTCTTCTTTATGCTTATACAAGCCCTACGGTGATTTTTTTTTGTGTTAATTCTTGTTAAAATGAAGCTTTTTAAAAATCAACAATGGTGGAATGTGTTTGTGTTTGTGTGCCGTGTGTTTTGAGAGAGAAGGGGAGAGATGTGTGTTTTTTGTTTGAAGTGAAAATGAGTGAATAGGTGAATTATTTGAGGGTTTTTGGTTAATAAGTTAAGGCATGTAAGGTTTGTAACCTTAAGCCAAATATGGCAAAGTGTAAGGCCATGCACCATGTGCATGTTTTGGCCGGTTATGGGGGTCCCAAATGGGGGTAAATTATTCAAAATTTTTGCTATGGTAATTAGTTAAAAGGTTTAAGGTAAAAAGGTTAGTTAGTTTTAGGTAAATATCAAAAAGTATATAGTTAAGTTAAAAATTACGTAAAACTTACAAATTTGACGAAATATATTAAATTTACGATTTTTTGACTAAAACTGACATTTTATAATTGGTAAAGTATTTTATGCACGCTAACGACGGTTAAACGTAAAAACGACGTAAAATACGAAAACGCGATACGTTAATTAAATATTCACAGTAAATACGATTTATTACTATAAATAGCAAAAATACTAAAATACAGGCATATATAAACATATACAGAAATATTTAAATACGCTGCTCAAGAAAATACGATCACGCTGTTAAAAACTAAACAGTTAAGCACATAATTCACAGATAACGAATAATCTCATGGATTATCGTCAATTCATTGACCGTCTCAGCACTTTGGTCAGGTTCACAGAAAATGTTCAGAATAATGACTGAGCTCAGTGTCAGGCCATTACTCGTCAGCAAACAGTTTTTCAAAAAACGCGGGATAACCTCCCGGTTCCAACACAGTTAAATCACATAGTTGACTAAATAAAAAGTCAAAGGGTAAAATTGTCATTTTACAAAGTAGGGAAAATTACCATGTGTTACAAATGTGAACTAATATTTTAAGTGGAACATTTTTGTGTTTACTTAACTATGAAACTTATATAGATAAGTTTAAATGGATATTGTTAGTACTTGTACTACGGTTATTTAGATAAATGTCGTAGCATAAATGAACTGACTAAAAATCTGTATAAGCATACACATATGTTCTTTGTACTATCTATTAAGACTGTACTATTTGATTAGGCATAACTTTTGGCGTGAGCATTATTTGGATATTCGTGTTATACATTTATTGCCAACTCCCAGGTGAGTTTACAGCCCCATATAAACTATTTGTTGGGTCAGTATTTACTGACCCTGAAGCAACTCTAGGATTTGAATATAAAATCCCCCTGGGTGTTTCATGCTCAACGGTAAGGCCAGTCTGCTGATGGATGATCAGAGGAACAAAGTTCCTACTGAAGACTTTAAAGCTGAAGAAAGTTCAGCATTCCCCTTCCAGTGAACTTAGAGGAAAAAGGAGTTTTCGCTTCAAATACTAGGCGGTCTAGTTGCTGAAGAACAAGGACTGAAGAAGGGCTTTCAGTTCAGTTTGGCTTGACAATACCAAACTGAATGATGTCGATCTCCTCTAGGATACTAAAGACTCTTCAGTATTCTGATTGTTTGCATTAGGCGGGAAAAGATAACTTTAAGTCAAATTAGGTTGCTTGTATACTTAGATATAAGTACAACCTTTATCTTTCCTATAATAGTTTATTAAGTACT
Organism: Glebionis coronaria; assembly: GCA_025667525.1. Classification (NCBI taxonomy): domain Eukaryota; kingdom Viridiplantae; phylum Streptophyta; class Magnoliopsida; order Asterales; family Asteraceae; genus Glebionis; species Glebionis coronaria. Next base: position 747,670 of record JANFOE010000637.1, on the reverse strand, counting down.
TTGTACTGTTTATCCAGCATGGGCATCAACCACCCACTAGATAAACTGATGCATTGGTACATGCAAAGTGAAAACCCTAATTTACACTGCCTATATAAAGGAGTGTACATTGGGAGAGAAAGGTAACCAATACAAGAGCTTAAACTCTAGAAAACCTTTCTCTCTCGATACCAACTAAACCATATAGCCAAAGAAGCATATGAACGTTTAGATTGGAGCTTAAAGTTTAACTTTGGTTAAACGTTTAAGTAGAGGAGATCAAACCCCATTGTCATTCAACCACTTTGTTATTCCGCAAACAAAGTGGGTTATAGATTCTTTATTTCATTCTAATAAAAGTCTATACGTTGAAAAGTATATTGGTATTGTTGTTTTAATCTTTCATAGTTCTTATCTTATGTTAAAACAACGCACTTGAGTCAAAGTAATAGTTATTACTTAAGATAATAAGTAATATCGAATTACTAGGGACCAACAAGTGGTATAAGAGATGTTTGATTAGTTAAACTCTTATTTTATTAAACTGCTCATTTAAAAGTTTTCAAATCAAGATCCAAAATGGCTTAAGTTATACCACAAACCCTAGAATATAGGGGTGGCCAACTCAATGTTGCTCCTGTACTAGAGGTAGCCAACTTTACAAATTGGACGAAGGGGTTTCTTGTCCACATGGTTGGAATTGAACCTCAATTCCTTGGAATTATTGAAAATGGTCCTTTTGTTCCCATGGTTGGGGACAATAAAAAACCTGAAGTACAATGGATTGCTGATGAGAGAAAAGCTGCTAACCTTGATCAGCGTCTCAAAAGTCTCATCATGTCTGTACTCCCAGATGACCAAATGAATTTTGTTGTAAACTACAAAACAGCCAAATCAACATGGGAGGACCTTATTCTTTACCATTAGGGACCCTCTGATGTAAAAGAAACCAGAATCATGGATTTAAAGCTTCAATACAACACCTTCAAGCACAAAGAAGGGGAAACCCTCACACAGACATTCACCAGATACAAACCACTGATGAATGAACTTGTGAATGACGGTGTTGAGCTTTCAAAACTTAAACTCAACACAATTTTGTTAATGCATTGCCAAAGAAGTGGCTCAGTTTCTTCCAAAGCTTGAGAATTGCTAATTACATTAAAGATTGTAATCTAGCCTCTCTTTTAGCGAAACTAAAATATGAAGAAAACCTAGTTGATAGGATTTATGAAGGGCTCAAGCAAGAATAAAGCATTTACAATTGCTACACCCTTGTCCACGGCCTTCTTCAGTGAAGCTGTCATTCAAGACTACCAAGATAGTCCTGATGATGAGGAAGATACTAGATCTAGTGAGGAATATCTAAATGACTTCAAAGAGGAATTTCATGCAAGAGCACTTCTGGCCAAGTCTAGAAAGTTCTTTAAGAAAGGAGGCAAGTTCTCCATCTCCACAAAAGCTTCAGTTGAAACTGAATGCTACAAATGTGGGAAGACTGATCACTATGCTAGAGATTGTTATTCAAAAACATCTCTCCCTTCATATTCCTCATCAGCTCAATCAAGACCAACTGGTCAATCATCATTTCAACCAAAAAAAATTGCTTCTACTCCAATTCAGCAAAGCAGGGTTGAACTCAGGCCTACAAAAGATTTTGAGGCCAAATATAGGGAAATCAAGGTAAGATTGGCCTTAATGAGAACTGAAAGCTCCTCATCCAAGAGCCCCAAGCAAGACAAGAACAAAGGACTTGTTGCTGAAGCATATGAATGGGATGAAGAAGATGTTTCTTCAGATGATGATGAGTTGGTAAATGTAATGTGTTAATGGCACTTGCTGATGATGAAGGGGCAAGCTCAAATGTTGTCACCAAAGAAAGTGCCAGAAATGGAGAATGGGTCAATGTCACAATCAAAAAGGTACAAACTCTTCTTGAGTTAGAAGATAAAGATGACATTAAATTTGTCTTTGATTACTTGTGCATTGATCTAAAATTTGTTGAAGAGCAAAGAAAAAATTTGCTTGAAAATTTTCACAAACTTGTTTCACAACTTGAAGATTTTGAAAGTAAGAAAATAGAGCTAAAAGAAGCTAAACTTGATATTCTTACATTTCAACAATTGAACAAAGAAATTTTGGAAGAAAATAACTCTCTTAGAATGGAAATAAAAGAAGCAAATGACATTGTTAAATCTTGGCTTAGAAACTCTGATAGGGTTAATCAATGCATAAGTGAACAAATACCTGCTCAAAAGAAGAAAATGCTTGGTGATGAAGGATCCTCCAGCACCAAATCTATTGTCTTTGTCAAAGCCTCAAATGAGGATGGTAGCTCGATCCCTGACATTGAAAGGTCAGGTGAAGAGAATTTACCCAATCATGACACTAGACGAATCCTTCTTCCTGAGTTACAAGCATGTGTTAACACTTCAGTACCAGTTGAGTCCTCAGTTACTAAGGATGACTCAGATGATGATACAGAGAATGAAGTAAGTACCCCACTTCCTCCTTTGGAGAAGTTGGCTGGTGTTGAACCCTCTATTCGACCCAAAACTATCCAGTCTATCATCAAGTCACACACCACACACAAAGGTAGTTCTTTCAAACATGTGAAAATCGACACTTAAAAGAACTCTTCAGCTCCTGCTGAAGGTTCACATATGGGAACTACCTCTTCAGTTTCAATAAATAAACTGAAGAATGCTAGATCTGAGGAAGATGAGAGAATGTCTCTTGTCATGCAAGAGATCTATGATCTTAAATTGCAACTCAGGCAGCAGCAAACACTAACACGGTTCAGAGATGAACCTTTAGACTCTCCTCATCTCAAGTACACAATTTAAAAGGGCTTGTGATTTATGTGGTCTAAATAACCATCTCACTGAAACTTGCCTAAAAGTGATTTAATGTACCAAATGTGAAAGGACTGACCATCGCACTTGTGAACACACTCAGTATATGCTGGCCAAAACAAGTGTTGATGCTCACAAATCTGAAGCATCTCATTTCAGGCGAAATATGCCTTTCCCACCATGCATTCATTGTGGTATGGGCAATCATCACTCAGATGACTGCCACTATTACCCTGTTTGCAATATTTGTGGAAGTTATGACCATGATACTCATGGACATAATCGTATCATCTCACTCAGAGGAGGTATTAAACTAAGAAATTGAAACTCTATTACCAAATGTTGTGAGACTTGTGGAAGCGATGTCCACACTACATCTAATCACAAACCATATAGAGTGGTTCAGAAGAGGTGAAGCCCTTCAGGCTAAGAAAGCTAAAGCTATTCAGACCTATTCTTCTTCTGAGCAATCACAAATACCCTCAACAAGAGGACCCTACAGATCTAGAACACCTTCTAGATCTAAAACCCCACCCAACAAAGGTGGGTTTCAAAACGAAACTGACCATTTCCTTAACTTGTGTAGTGTGATCTCAGGAAGCCTATTTGGTACCTAGATAGTTGTTGCTCAAGGCATATGACTGGCACCAAAAGTTATCTACACAAGTATAAGGAGGAACAAGGTCCTATAGTTGTTTTTGGTGATAACTCATCAGCTACTACTGAAGGATTTGGTTCAGTGAAATGCAATGGTATAGTTTTCTCAAGGGTAGCATATGTAAATGGATTGAAGCACAACCTCATCAACATAAGTCAACTTTGTGATGCAAAGTATCTTGTGTTGTTTGATGACAAAAAAGGTACAATCTTCAACTCCAATCATGAAATTGTGATGATTGCTCCAAGAGTCAAAGATGTTTATGTCATGAACATGGACTCAACTCAGGAGACATGCTTCTTTGCTAAAGACTCCAATATTACCAATTGGCTTTGGCATAAGAGGCTTTCACATCTCAATTTCAAAACAATAAATCTGCCGGCAAAAAAAAATCTTGTTATTGGTCTTCCCTCACTTGTCTACTCCAAGGACAAACCATGCTCAGCATGTGAAAAAGGGAAGCACCATAGGGCCAGTTTCAAAACAAAGCAAACTTTCTCAATTAAAGAAAGTCTTCATTTGTTTCACATGGACTTATTTGGCCCAGTATCACCTAGGGCCATTTGTCATGAAAAATATACACTTGTCATTGTTGATGAGTACTCAAGGTACACCTGGGTATATTTTCTTACAAAGAAAAGTCATGCACCAGATGCCATTGTGTCATTTATCAAAAGAGTTGAAAATCAAAATGACACTCATGTCAAACAACTCAGAACTGACAATGGCACTGAATTCAGAAATCACTCACTGATCAAATTCTGTGATGACAAAGGAATTTCCCAAAATTTCTCATCTCCTTACACACCTAAACAAAATGGTGTGGCTGAAAGAAGGAACATTACTTTTATTGAAGCAGCAAGAACAATGCTTGTTGGATCTGCTCTCTCTAAGCACTTTTGGACTGATGCTGTAGCTACTGCTTGCTACACTCAAAATAGATCCATTATTGTGAAGAGACACATGAAGACTCCCTAAGAAGTCTTCAGGGGGAGAATTCCAAACATTTCATTCTTACATGTGTTTGGGTGTCCAGTATTCATTCACAATCACAAGGATCACCTTGGAAAGTTTGATGAAAAATCTAATGATGGTTATTTTCTTGGATACTCCCTAGTATCTAAAGCATACAGAGTCTTCAACACAAGAAGAAAATGTATTGAAGAAACCTATAACATCACATTCAATGAAAGTTCTGAAGCTCTCACTTTTACAAATCCATTAGATGATGAACTTCATATATATGAATCTCAAAATTATCCATCTGTTGAATTTAATCATTATGAGCGTTCTCAAAAATATCAAACAAGCAATTCAGTCCCTCATATTGATCCATTTGAAGATATGACAAGTCCTACAAAAGGAAATCCTTCAGTATCACATACTGATGGCTGTCAATCAAATAATGATCAATCTCAAAATGATCAAAATGATCAGCAAGGAAACACAAATGACCAAAATGGTCAGTCTCAAAACAATCAGCATGCTTACACAAATGATCAAAATGATCAATCATATGCAGCTGCTGAAGAACAATATGAGCCCCTTGCTCAAAGCTCTCCTATCATCTCTAGGGAATTAGGTCTTGGATATGCTTCTTCTGACCAAGAAGGAAGTCCTCCAATGATTGAACCCTTGTCCACTGAATATCCTTAAGTAGACACTAGAGACATTCCAAGTCCAAGTCCATTTCATGGACTTCCAAGTTCTAGCTCTAATCATGAAACCAGTACCTATTCTCCAGCTCCATAAAAATCTTGGACTCAAAATAGTTACATACAGCTAGTGAACATAATAGGTAATCCTGGTGAAGGTAGAGTCACTAGATCTATGGCAAAGAAACTGAGTGTTGCTTCATCTGGAGAATGCCTTTATGTAAATTTTCTCTCAGAAATTGAACCTAAAAAGGTTTCTGAAGCACTCACACACCCTGGATGGGTGGATGCCATGCAAGAGGAACTCAATCAATTTGAAAGAAACAAAGTCTGGAAATTGGTTCCTTTTCCATATGGTAAATCAACCAATGGCACTAAATGGGTTTACAAGCTCAAAAGAGATGAAACCAACGCAGTGACCAAAAATAAAGCTAGGCTGGTGGCCTAAGGATTCAATCAAGAGCCTGGTTTTGATTTTGATCAAACCTTTGCTCTAGTTGCACGTATGGAATCCATACAAATCTTCCTTGCATATGCCACTTACATGAACTTTATAATCTACCAAATGGATGTCAAAAGTGCTCTCCTAAATGGTGACCTAAAAGAAGAAGTTTATGTTACCCAGCCTCCTGGCTTTGAGAGTAGTAAATACCCAAATCATGTCTACAAGCTTTACAAAGCTTTGTATGGACTGAAGCAAGCTCCAAGAGCATGGTATGAAACTCTCTCAACTTTTCTCATTGAACATAAATTTGTCAGAGGAAAAATAGATAGCACCTTGTTCATCTATAAATCTAAAACTGACACCATTCTGGTACAAATTTATGTGGATGACATAATCTTTGGTTCTACAAGCTTGAAACTTTGCAAACAATTTGCCAAGCTTATGACCAGCAAGTTTGAGATGAGTATGATGGGAGAACTCACATACTTCCTTGGTCTTCAGATTAAACAATCTGACCAAGGCATCTCCATCAATCAAGAAAAATATGTCAAGGATCTGTTGAAGAATTATGATATCAACTGTTCTTCAGTGAAGACTCCAATGGTACCCCCTAACAACTTAGGACCTGATCTCACTGGACAATCAGTCAATGAGACTCAGTATAGAGGTATGATTGGGTCACTCATGTACTTAACTGCAAGCAGACCTGACATTCAATTCTTTACATACCTTTGTGCAAGATACCAAGCAGATCCAAAGGAATCACACCTTACTGCTGTTAAGAGAATCTTTAGATACCTAAAAGGTACACCAAGTCTAGGTCTTTGGTACCCCAAATCCTCAGGTTTTGATCTAAAGGGGTACTCAGATTTTGACTATGCTGGTTGCAATTTGGACAGAAAAAGCACTTCTGGTGCCTGCCAATTGCTAGGTGGCAAACTTGTGTGTTGGAGTGCTAAAAAGCAACAAACAGTTGCCATGTCTTCAGCAGAAGCTGAATATGTGGCAGTTGTTGGATGTTGTACCAATGTTCTTTGGATGAAAAGCCAACTGGCTGATTATGACATAGAATATGAAAAGGTACCAATCTTTTGTGATAACACTAGTGCTATTGCAATATCCAATAATCTAGTCCTCAACTCAAGAGCAAAACACATTGATATCAGATATCACATTATCAGAGATCACATTGTGAAAGGGGACACTGAATTACATTTCATCCCCACTCAATACCAATTGGCTGATATCTTCACCAAACCATTGGACGAACCAACTTTCAAAAGATTGATAATGGAGCTTGGTATGCTGAACATTGATGATACAAAACCTGAACCTTCAGCATTTACTAAAGATGCCTGAGGGTTTAGGATTTCATAAAAGAATATGATTAATGTTAAGTAGCATTGTCTGAGTAAAGGAGTGTGCAATGTCATATGTCTATTTCACTCTATGTGATTGTGTATATGATGTTTTGTCGTCTTATCTGATTCACTGAAGCTGAACAAATAATCACCAGTCATCAAAAGATTCCTTCAGCGATACTGAACAAATTTTAATACAAATGAGTAGCTAGGCCTGAGTAGAGGAGCGTGCAATGTCATATGTCTTGTTCACTTATGTGAACAAGTATATGGGGTTTTGTCGCCTTATCTGACGCACTAAAGCTTACAAGTATAGCCATCAGCTTCAGCATATCTGAGCAACAACTTTTAAAACAAATCAATCATGTGTTTCAAAAGAGTTAATGGCATTAAATTTCTTGTGAATAAAACAAACATTCTTTCAAAAAGGTGTCATTTGTTAATTAAGGAAATTTCAAACGTCTCCATCCACAGTCAACAACTTCCTGACACATGGGGCGTTTCGCTATTTAAAGTAACAGAAAATCATACCTTTTTACAGAACATTAATGAGAAAGTTTGTGCCAAATGTTCAAAAGAAGCCCTAAAAGATTTATAACTTTTTCAAATGGTTTTAAAAACTTTTTATAAATCAGTTAAAGTTTTTATATAATCCCTAACAGTTGGAATTCATTCCACACACAAATCTTTTCATCCATAAACACACACAATCTTTCTCTCTTTCAAAACACACACAGAAACATAAATGGCTGAATCATCTTCCACCCCCAAGATTACCAAAATCACTCTTAAACCATCCACTCATGTTAACTATCCCACTGATGACATCTTCTTCAAACCAAACAACATCACCTTGCTTAAACCTGAATCCATTAAGTCTGTTCCTGGGGAACAAGTTCTGATTTATCTAACCAAAAGTCTTTTAAGGTATGCTTTATTTGAAGATCCTGGTATGATGTTTCAAAATGTGCTAAAAGAATTTTGGTTTACAGCAGAGGCTTCTAACAACAAGAAGTCCATTGAGTTTGATTCTACCACGATGGGGATTCATGGTAGATTTGGGTTAAAATCTTTTAGAAACGTTTTGGGGTTAGATTACTTGGAAAACCCTAATGAGTATGAAGCAATACCTGATGATTTTATGGTTGTTAAAAATTTCTTTAAAGAAATTGGGTATACTGAAGAAATTTCTGAAAAAGGGGGGGTTAAAAAGGAGTGTTTTACCACAAAAATGGAAATTATTGATGACCATACTGTCACACCCGACCATGGCGGAATATGGCGCGCGACGTATGAATATCATCACAACATGGCGTGTCTATAGAGATAACCAAATGAAATAAGAAATGTCATAAAATGGTGACACAAATGTCATGACAATATCTCAATAAAGCAGGAGTCTAGACAAGTAGGTAACAGTCCTACCTCTTACCCAAGACAAACAATACATAAACAAAGAAAACATATAGGTATCAACAGTATCACTTATTAAACAAACAAAAGAAACTAAGAAGGAACGGGGATCTCCTTCTATATGCAATCCTAATGCCTCCAAAACTAGCCACATCTATTCTTAAGCTTAATCACATTCTCACCTGAAAGAGACACTAAAACACGTCAACATAAAGTTGGTGAGAGTCATTGGTTTAGACTCCAACGCCAAAAACAAACCATAAGCTGTGAACAACAACCACTAACAAAAGAACATATGGACAATGTGATACAAACATGCATTAACAACTAATATTCAAGATTTAACAAACCAAACCAAATCCAAGGCTCCTAGCCTTACCAAACACCATGGTACCATAGGCGCCAATACACCTATTTACCAATCCCAAGGCCCCGCCTTGTCATTATCTATTGGTCCTATAGATTCTCTCACATATATGTACCTCCCCAAGGCCCCGACTTGTCAACATCCCCTTGGTACCAAGTCAAAACATAAAACAATCATGAATCAACTAGCAGTTAATCACACAAGTATGCACAAGTCCATCACCAAACACAAAACATTCACAGCATAATTTATAAAAACAAGACAGTGTCTCTTCCATCCCATCTGGAAGTCAAATTATAAAAAGACATGGGACTATGAAACTCACCTGAATGAGCTTCTCCAAAAATCCGCGCACTAGCAAAAAGCTAACAAACAAAAGCACACAATCAAAACATGAACCAAACACTAAAATGGCTTATCAACCCATGATGGACATCTAACCTTCTCCCATATATATACCTCATTTATATGCTCTAAGCATCTCATTACAACCCTCTATAAAGCCCTTAACTTAGTTTACTTCATAACCTGTCTCGTTAACATTTTACCCAAAACAGTCCCGGTTTTTAGGTCTCCAAACGCTAAGCCGAACGCCCACCTAACCATACCCATGATCTCTGTAAAGGAAACCCTATTCCCTTACATATGTTATCTAACTACTCCTTTTTGCCCCAACCTTAAAGCTACTGTTAAGGCCCCGATATACATATATATACTTTTGACTATCCGGATTTTACTGATTTTCAACATACAAAAAGTTTGTTATGATTAGGGGGTCTTACCCTAACCCACAATCTTAGCCCCAATGCAGATACTTCCTATAATATATAAACAAACTCCCATGTTCGTTTTAAAGTCCCAATATAAACCTAAGTACCCCAAACAACCCAAAACATAAAAAGAAAACAGGTTGATTTCAAAACTGTTTTGACCTCCGACTGTTGTAACCTGTTTTTTACCCACTTCCCGACCTCCAATTTAGTTCTCATTTCTTGCATTTGAAATCCAACTCAAATACCTTTCCAGGGATACTTGGATCGCAAAATAAGAGTTTATAGAACTCTAGATATCATCAAAACAATTGACCTAAAATTCTGCCTAGTTTTTAAAAAAACGAATTTAATTAAATTAACCTAATTAATTATACATAAACCCTAATTAAAACCTAAAAACGATTTCCAATGATAAAAACTCATTAATTACATCATTAATTACAGATTATTAACAAAATCTAATCAAAATTTATGAATCTCAAACCCTAACCCATCATATTAGGTTACATACGTAAATTAAACGTTAACTAAGCATAGTTTTAGTGCATACCTTAAACCATAATTGAATAATTGGGTTTTCTTCATCCACCATTGTTAATCACGACTCATATTAGGTCTGGGAGAAAAAAAATAGTTTTGGGGGCTAAAGGGAGTATTATGGGTAATTAAAACTAACCAGGAAGCCTAATAGTACTCAAACTGGGCTCCCCTTCCCTTTCTTTAGCAAAATTGGGCCAAAACCAAGTCCAATACCCTATGGACGAATTTTTTAATTATATTACTATGAATTTACTAGTAATTATTATTACCTTAAATTCCCTTAATTTATTTCAGCTCCTAAGTCCTCCCAAACCTCAAAACCGTAAAACTAGTCAGTTTTACGCGTATACCGTAAAAATATACAGTTTTAAAAAAAATCTTAAATTTTGAAATAAATTTTATAACTAAGTAATAAAGGACTTAAAACCATCCCATAAATTATTCCCGTGACTAAATACCTCATCCGAGACCTCAAAATGCTAAACCGTAAATCGTAAAAATACGATTTTCTATAATACATATACGTATACGTAAACCACTAAATAACACCATCTCATTTCATAGTCACTACCATGTGAGCTCATGAACAAGAAATCATCACACATCGTTTCACTCACAAGGTACCCCGTACCAGAAACGATATCCAAACCACAATCTATACACACCAATTAGCACATAAACACGTAAAGACACGTAACTAGCACAAAAAAAAACTAAGTGACGAACCTCAAAACCGCGGTTGTCACATCACTCCCTCCTAATAGAAATCTCGTCCCGAGATTTACTCCTTAGGATCAAACATACCATTAGCAAACAACTGAGGATACTTGTTCTAAATGAACTCCTCTTATTTCTACGTGAACTTTAGTTCAAGTCTCAAATTACCACATATACTAACCAACAATATTTAAATTCATTGCCAAACTCTTAACCTCACAGTCAATAAATCTCACAAATGACTCTTTGATAACACAAACCCTTATTAACACAAATCCTGAATAACCGTACATGCAAATATGCATTCTCAAACAACATTTACCAATCTTAATACACGAAATATAACATGTATACCACTCATTTCCCCCCAGGTAATTCTATGCTCATAAGCTATTGGTCCGATCTTTGTAAAGATCATAAATGGACCTACAAAACTCTACATCAACTCTTCCATTTTACCAAAACATACCACCCGTTACTATGGGTGAAACTTCCTACATAACTTTGTCACTAAACTCTAGTGGTTTCCTCCTTTCAACATAGCATCCCTTGTTTCTCTCATCCTTTCCACAAACACCATTACCACATTAGTAGCCTCTTTTACCAATTCTAGTCCACAATGGGACAACACACCCTATCCTTGCATATAGTGCCTCAAATGGCATTTATCGACTTCTATTATGATAACTATCATTATATGAAAACTCAGCCATCGCTAAAGAGTTTCCTAACTCCCTCTAAATCAATCACTCATGCCCTCAGTGTAACTCCTAAGGTTGTATAAGTATCTCACTTGCCCATCCTTTTCCAGTTAGCTGGATATACTCATATCCAATCATGTTCATCAACTCCCTTTAGTCCGTACCCCAAACTACTTAAAAAAATTCCAATTTCCTTACAAAGTGACCTATGACGGTCTTTCACATATCCATTAGTTCTTCCAATCCAAATCAACTTATGATCTATACACATCATCAAAAGGACGGTTATCTCAGTTAGTCTATCAACTGCCATCAAAACCCATGCTACAACTACTTCCATTAAATTTGGATAGCTCACTAGTAGCACCTATACACATCTTTCTCACTTTTCTTCATGATTTTTTTTTATACCCAACACTTCCTTTATACCTACACAATGTCCTACCTTCAAGGTCATATTGCTCCTCATCTTGTCTCAGTTAGACCAAGCCCTTCGTCCATATGGCACATCACACCTATAACTCCTCATACATTCGATTATCGATATTAAGCCTCCCAAACAATCAGTATAGGTCAGTGCCATTTCCTTTTCCACACTACGACAGTATTAGCCTGCGTCGTGCTTTATTCTACTCATTAAGCTCTACCAAAGTTTTACCTTCGGTTCCTATCTCGACCTATTTCATTCATGCTTCGCTTCTATACACACTTCCTTCTTCTTCCTCAACTCCTACCATACATCACGATGTGATGCTTCCCATCGTTTCTTCCCTTGCCATAATCCTTCATAAGGCATTCCATACATATTAGGCTAACTTTTACACAAAACCCTCTATTCCATCACATCCGTACGCAATCCTTCCAACTTCTCAACTACGTGACTTCTCATTCCTCTTGAAATATGAGATGAATTAGTTAGTCTATCGACTATCACCCAACTCTCGTCGTACTTATTCCTCCACCCCATTATGTATCCCTTTCACCAATTTCGTCCTTACATCGCCCTTTCTAAGCTACTCCTATCTATGTAGGAAGTATAGTCTACGTCCCTTTTCTCCATATGATTGTCCAAGCCACGTAACATACATGTTGACGCGTTATCTGCTTAGACAACTCAACTCGTGCAACCTACATCCTTCATCCAAACCACCCTAATACGTCATCCATATAGTTCAAGTTCGTCTCAGCTTCACTTCTTTCTTCTTATTCAATGTCTCATCAACCATGCTTGCCTTTCCCAGATGGTACTTGGCCTTGCAATTTTTCTTTCATCACTTAACTCCACCCATCACCTTTTCCAAATGTTCAATCAAGATGATTAAATATGTGTTGGAGACGTTCATGATCTGTATAGATCATTCTCTACGTCTCGTACCCCAAATGCCTCTAACATTCTAGGCAGATATAACAATCCAGCTTCACTAACTAAGTCTATCGAGTCATCTATACGCCAAAATTTTCCAAGTAGCTTCACTTGTTTTTTTTCTCACAACCAGTTCTCCTACTCCCTCCTAATAAGGACAGAATAGAGTTTCATGTGATTCCATGCGGATCACACTCTCATCTTATACCCACATTAGTTTCCATTTGTCTACTAAGCCATATTTTGGATTCTTATTCAAATCTCATACTTTAACTTTGATCTTGCACCCAACATGAGGTATTTTCAATCATCATCTTCTAGGAATACTTGGTTCTCTCCTTCCATGGTTCTCCCTTATTCCTACACTATCCCGTCCAACAAAAATTCCATACTTCATTCATCAAATCTATGGAAATCACTAGTGCATTGGATAATGCATAGCTGTCTCTTCCAAAGATCTTTCATAACACCTTCACAAAACCGACTCTCTAATCACTTCTCCATAAAACTTATTCAGCTCAGTTTCACTTCTCATCCCTCGATCCCCTTGTTACTTCCACGAGTTCTTAATCTCCCATGTCATGTATTCATTTCATCACGATCCACCGGTTCAGCTCTTTGTAGCTCCACTCTGATACTCGATCTGCCCTTCTTTGTCACGAACCATACGTAAATTTCCCATCATAGTGCTTGTCACCTTTCCAGTCCTCGCAACTTTTGTGACTCCTTTGAAATCTCTTGCATCCTTCTTGCAGCCGACACGTAGTCCTTTCAGCTCCTTGCTTCGCGATGTAGCTCTTTACGCACTCCTTCTCGTCTCCATGATGTTACCTAGGAACTTCACACTACCAGTAGCTTCTAACTTCAACTCATCTACCATAATATTTCTAAAAGTACTTCAACCCAAAACTATACCAATCCCTTGTGTGTTATTTACCCAACCTTTCCATTAGTATAAACTTTCTACTCTACCCTCACATCCGCTAGTACTTTCATCAATCTCCTAATGGTACTTCAACCAACTTCTCATAGCATGACTTCTCGTTCCCACTACCAGTCAACTAACTTTACTTACCTTCTTATTCACGTAACCAATCTAAGTTTCCAAACTCCACAAATCTTAATCATTCCTTCAACACAACCTTTAAACCAAAACACCTTTCTCCAATTTAATATCTAACCATAAGTAATACTACCCAACTCTATCCTCTCATCCTAACGTTTCCACAACCGCATAACTAAATCAGCCATGACGTGTAACAAAAGAATTCCAAACAATCGTGTCCCAATAAAATATAGGGTAAAATGAACCCTAGCCAAAACAACTGAAAACAAAACAATGTAATCCGAAAGATCAATGGAGTGTGCCAACAACGAAAAATTTAGACTCTTCACGATTAGTATTACCAAATCTCGATACCTTAGAAAATTTTTAAACTTTCGTCCCAATTAGTTACTTCTCATAAGAACCAAACTCCAATACTACTAAAATCAATCATACTCATTTTTAACCAATAAATCATCCTTTATCTTCATCATTCTATCAAGATATCAACTAGTTAGTATACTATAATCTTATTATAACCATTATCTTGTTTACCCATATTAAACTTATTTCACTTGTTATTATGAAACCAATACATGTTTATAAAATACACTGTTTTTTTTTTCATTTAGGTTGGTTATAACTAAACTACTACACTGTAACACCTGGTAATTTTCCCTACTTTGTAAAATGACTATTTTACCCTTTGACTTTTTATTTAGTCAACTATGTGATTTAACTGTGTTGGAACCGGGAAGTTATCCCGCGTTTTCTGAAAAACTGTTTGCTGACGATTAATGGCCTGACTTTGAGCTCAGTCATTAATCTGAACATTTTCTGTGAACCTGACCAAAGTGCTGAGACGGTCAATGAATTGACGATAATCCATGAGATTATTCGTTATCTGTGAATTATGTGCTTAACTGTTTAGTTGTTAGCAGCGTGATCGTATTTTCTTGAGCAGCATATTTAAATATTTCTGTATATATTTATATATGCCTGTATTTTAATATTTTTGCTATTTATAGTAATAAATCGTATTTACTGTGAATATTTAATTAACGTATCGCGTTTTCGTATTTTACGTCGTTTTTACGTTTAACCGTCGTTAACATGCATAAAATACTTTACCAATCGTAAAATGTCAGTTTTCGTCGAAAAATCGTAAATTTAATATATTTCGTCAATTTTTTAAGGTTTACGTAATTTTTAACTCAACTATATACTTTTTGATATTTACCTAAAACTAACTAACCTTTTTACCTTAAACCTTTTAACTAATTACCATAGTAAAAATTTTGAATAATTTACCCTCCATTGGGACCCCCATAACCGGCCAAAACAAGCTCCACATGCAAGATACACCACATTTTTACACATTACCATTTTGAGCTTAACTTACACTACCCTTACACCTTTTAACTTATTACCACCTTAACTTAACCTCACTTCACACTTATTCACTTCAGTTCACTCAAACAAAAACACACACAACTCTTCCTCTCTCTCTCTCTAGACACACGGCACAAGCACATATCCATTTACACCATTGTTGATTTTTAAAAAAGCTTCATTTTACCAAGATTTAACACAAAACAAATACACCCTAGAGCTTGTATAAGCATAAAGAAGAATAGACTTTCTTGGTATGACGATTTGAGTAGTTTTTGGGTTGAAGATTTAGGGTAGAATTCTTGTTGATTATTATTGGGTTATATTGTAGATCGGGTCGTTGTGGTTACGTAGGATCGTTACACAAGGTCATTCCATAAACCTTTTCATCTTTTCATTTTTCCATGCATGATCTTTGTAGATCTATGCATGCATGTTACTCATCAAGTATTTTTATGAAATAAAATGATGAAAACTATGTTGGGTCATGAAATATTTTAAGATATGTGGAAATTAAGTGTGGATCTATTAGATCCATACATGAAAATGGGTTAATCGAAAGATTTGTGAAAAATATAAGTATGTATATTTTGGATTTGTAAACTTGATGAAAAATCTTTGATTTTGTTGATGTATATGAAAAATTAGAAGAAACTAGTAGTGTTACTACTAGTGGTTACGCTTGAAAACGGTCGAAAACGAGTTTTTACGGAAAACGTACAATATGTCCGACTTTTGTAAGAAGCGTAGAGAGTCGTAAAAATTGTTTTGACACTAGTTTACTACGAGATTATGAAAATATAAGTGAATACCTTCGTTTCGATATATTATGGGCTAAAACCGGAGCTAAAATGAGTATGTTGTGGTCGTTTAAATTTCGTTGTCGGAAAACTTAATTTTTGGAGAACAACACTATAAGTGGTTGCTGTCCAGATTTTTAAAGTGGTCGAAACGACATTTTCGAGTCAAACAGAGTTGTTTTAAGTGTCAAAATGGTTACTAAATGGTATGTATGAATGTTGGACTTGTTTTGTAAAAGCGTGTTAGCTCGAAAAATGAATACTTGTTGTACTATTGAAAGTTTGAACGTTGGAAGTTGAAATGGTTACGATTGTGAAAAAATGAATTGTTGAATTGTTGGCGATTGAGAAATTGTTGAAAATAGGGGTTTTAGGACGAGATTTGAGTATTTACTAAAAATGGCAAATTTTTATGTGACGCCGAAAGGCTGCCGAATTTTCGTTAGAAATCGTGTAGGAAAATTTGTTAAGATAAATTTTGGTAAATTAAAATTTACGCCGAAAGGCTGTCGAAATTTCGCCGAGTCAAAAATAAATATTTTTGCCTAAGTATATATATACTATAATGTTATAACGATGTAACATTTACAAGTCACGATTTTAACAACAAAATATATACTCGATCGATGAGTAACGTACGTGATGAACTATTGTGACTTATTTGCTAGCGCCTAAACTATAGCATTATATTTAGGTAGTTGCTAGAGTTGCTCGCTACTATTTGATCTTACTTGTGCGGTTTGAATCGTTGCTTGAGGTGAGTTTATAGATCCCTATTAAACTGTTTTGCATGTTTAATGTTTTGGGATGTGATAAATGCTTTGATGACTTGCTTCTGGACGCAAGTAAAACTTGATTTCTGTGAACGCTTTGTGAACACTATTTATGAGATAGCTTAAGTTGCTTTAGCCATAGTCCCCACTATCGTGAATCGTTAGTTACTCTGATGGAGTAAGGTCTTATGTTACGGATAGATCTATTGAGGGTTGACAACCTCCACTCAGCCATCCTGACGCCAGACGAGTGTGTACCATTTGTATGAACGGAGTCATCTTGGCTAGGTACTCCATTGGGGCAATTTATGTATGCAATCTATTGTATGCACTGGATCACTAGTTTCGATGTCACGAGCTTAGCTATCATAAATATTGTGAACACCCAATTTATCCTACACTTGGCAATATATCTCCTATAGTTGCATGTGTACATGAAACGAAATCTGAATATGAATGACTATGAATTTTTACTTGAAACCTATATTCTCACCAACTTTATGTTGACCCAATTTAGCATTTATCTCAGGTAATTGATGATGATGTGTATCCGCTGTGTGAAGTACTTGGAGTCCGCATGCATTTCTTGGCTATCTTCGGACATTTATTTACTTATGCTTTTGAACTATTATCTCGTTGATGTTTAAAACTTTTACATTCCGCTGCACTATCTTTTGAAACTGAGACCTTTGTACTGTGATGCTTTTTATTTAAATTCAACGAGGTATTTTTATAAAACGTCTCATCTAGAGTCGTTCTCTTGTACCTTGAACTATGATATAATGACGTAACAGCCCCCGAGCTTCACCGCTTCCGCATACTACATTTTGGGGTGTTACAGAATTGGTATCAGAGCCTTGGTTATAGAGACTAGGTTTGCATCTTAGGCCTAGACTATAACCGATGTGGCTACTTGTTACTCTGTATATATATGTGTACTACGTAAGGTATTACGTAGGATAACACTATAAGTAATATGTAATATATATTATGTAATACGTAATATGTATTATATACATATGCATCTCGTTGATTTGCATACTTTAATTTCTATACATGATTATTTCATGCATACCCTACAACTGCTTAATACGCATTTTGGTTGTTGCAGGTTATGTCGTCATCTACTGTTTCTTACCAGCCCGACTCTACCGACGAAGAGTGGGAAGACGAGATTGAGATGGTACCGGATCATGTTGAGCCGGAGAATGACCCAGAGGAGGCTGATCCTGAGGAGGAAGGTGCGGAGTATGACCCTGACGAGGATCCGGAGGAGGATGATGAGGGTGAGCCTGATGTATTGTCTGATACTTCCGATGTTGTTGATGGGATGCCACCTGTTGTGCATCGTACTTTGATCGAGTGGGTTAGTGGTAGTGAGGACGATGAGGATGATGCGGATGACGTGGATGGTATTGAGGTAGATCACGAGGGTGATGAGGATATGGATGGACATGAGGTAGGTCATGAGGATAATATGGATGGTGTTGAGGTAGATCGTGAGGGTGATGATGATATGGATGGATATGAGGTAGATCGTGAGGATGATGAGGACATGGATGATGAGATTGAGAGTGATACTGACGTTAGGATGGTTGTGGCTAGTAGTGATAGCGAGGGTGCTGAGGCTGATGATGATATTAGGGTTACCTGAGAGAGTTGATCCTAGTAGGAGGAGTGAGATTAGGAAGATGTCCAACTTGATGACGAAGCCTACTGTTCCCTGTCAGCGGTTTAGAGAGGAGAGGGAAGCTTTATGGGGTACGCCGCCAGCTGAGGTTTATACTGATTCTGATGATACTGTACCACCTGCTGATCGAGCTGGACCATCCGGTGTTAGATCTCGAGCTTTGTCCGATTCTGATTTGTCATGCCAACGAAAGAAGATTCGTATGTCTGATTCACACACTACACCTGAGGCATCGCCTACTCATGGGATTCGAGCTGCTACTACTGTTTCTACACCACCTACTCATCATATTGGAGAGCCCTCTAGACCTAGGTCATGTGTTGTTATGATAGGATCTGCTAGGGATTCAGATGTTGTTCGTTTTCGTCTACTTGAGGATGCGGTTTTTGGATTGTTAGAGGATAATGAGGATACCCGTGACTTGTTGGATACCACACTTGAGGAGGTTGCTAGGTTGAGGCGTGAGTTGGAGTTAGTTCGTGGAGGAGACCGAGCTGCAGATGGAGACCCGAGGAGTGATTCACCGAGATGTGCTGAGTGTGATCGTCATCGTCGCACTTAGAGATTCATCGTTATTGTGCTTAATTCTAGAGTAGATTGACATCTTTATCTTTTGGGTATTGTATCCACTAAACTAGAGTAGTACTCGGTTAGTTGGAGTAGACTAGATGTAATCGTACTCTTATTTTATGACTATGTACTTGATATTTTGATTATGAATGGGAATTTAACTTTATGACCTTGACCAGTGACTATCCTTTTTATGTTTGTTGTACTGTTAAATTCTGCATTCTATTTTAACATATGAAATATATAACGTGTATATTCATGCTTGAACCTAAATTGCATTGTTGTCTTAACGCAGAGAAACAATGGTGAACACACGTAATGGAATGACTGACGCACAATTGGAAGAACTGATTACGCAACGAGTGACTGCTGCACTGGCAAACGTTCAAGCTAACAACAACGCGAACGAAGCACCACCGAACAATGTTGACAATCGCCCGCCTAAGCCGTGTACTTACAAGGACTTTAGGAGCTGTGACCCTTTGAATTTTAAAGGTACTGAAGGAGCTGTCGGATTAGCTCATTAGGTTGAAAAGATGGAGGCTGTGTTCCGTGTTAGTGGATGTGCTGTTGAGAACCAAGTGACTTATTCTACTTGTACTTTAGTTGCTGGAGCGTTGACATGGTGGAACACCCATGTGCAAACGGCTGGAGCCGAGGAGGCGTATGGAATGAGTTGGGAGGAACTTAAGAAGTTGTTGACTAAGGAGTACTGTCCTCGTAATGAGATTCAGAAAATGGAAGTCGAATTGTGGAACTTGACTGTGAAGAACAATGATATTGGGACGTACACTAGGAGGTTTCAAGAATTTTGTTTGCTATGTCCTGGAATGGTTCCGGATGAAGAGAAGAAGGTTGAGCGCTACATTTGGGGTTTACCGGGTAGAGTTTAAGGGAATGTGACATCGTCTGGACCGACAAAAGTTAGTGATGCTATAAGGATGGCTCACAGTCTGATGTACCAAGTTGTTCGAGCAAATGCTAGGTATGCCACGGACAACAAGAGAAAGTGGGGTAATAACCAAAAGGAACAACCATGGGAACTATCCGAATAAGAGGCAAGACACTGTGAAAGCGTACACTACTGGTACTGGGGAAAAGGGAGTGTACAATGGGACGTTACCTCTGTGCAATCGATGCAAGCGTCACCATAATGGACAATGCAATGTACAGTGTCACAACTGCAAGAAAACTGGACACATTGCTAAGGATTTTAAGTCACCACCCAACACGAAAGCCAACGTCACTTGCTTTGAACGTCAGCAAAAGGGACACTACAACAATGAGTGCCCAAAGAAAAAGAACAAGGACAATGACCAAGGAAAGAATGCTAAAGCTGGGGAAGCTCGTGGTAGGGTCTATGTGATAGGAGGAGGAGAAGCGCAACAAAACCCCGATGTCGTGACGGGTACGTTTCTTCTCAATGGTCGTTATGCTTCTATTTTATTTGATACTAGAGCCGATAGGAGTTTTGTGTCGACTGCTTTTAGTGTCTTACTTGATGTAACCCCTTCGCCCTTAGACACTAAGTACACTATTGAGTTAGCTAATGGGAAGTTGATAGAAGCCGACACTATACTTCGTGGATGCACTTTAAATCTTCTAGGTCATCCTTTCGTAATAGACCTTATGCCCGTTGAGTTAGGAAGTTTTGACGTGATTGTCGGAATGGATTGGTTGTCGAGATATCGTGCTACGATTGTATGCGACGAGAAGATCGTTAATTTACCATTTGGTGATGAAGTTTTGGAGGTACAAGGGGATACAAGTAACGGAAAATGGAAGTCACGACTGAACATTATCTCGCGTGTCAAGGCTCAGAAGTTGTTGTCGGAAGGTTTCCACGTATTTTTAGCCTGTGTTACTGAAAAGCAGACGGAAGAAAAACGGTTGGAAGATGTACCTATCGTACGGGATTTTTCGGAAGTCTTTCCTGAAGATTTGCCTGGATTACCGCCGGCTAGACAAGTTGAATTCCAGATCGATTTAATACCGGGAGCTGCACCTGTTGCTCGAGCGCCTTACCGTTTAGCACCATCGAAATTGCAAGAACTAGCGACGCAACTACAAGAATTGACTGATAAAGGACTCATAAGACCGAGTTCTTCACCCTGGGGAGCTCCAGTCTTATTTGTGAAGAAGAAGGATGGGAGTTTTCGGATGTGTATCGACTATCGTGAGTTGAACAAACTTACCATCAAGAACCGTTACCCGTTACCTATGATCGATGATCTGTTTGATCAGTTGCAAGGATCGAGCGTTTACTCGAAGATTGACCTTAGGTCTGGTTATCACCAATTGAGAGTCCGTGAGGAAGATGTTGCAAAGACTGCTTTTAGGACTAGGTATGGACACTATGAGTTCCAAGTGATGCCGTTCAGTTTGACAAATGCACCTGCTGTGTTTATGGACCTCATGAACCGGGTGTGTAAACCGTATTTGGACAAGTTTGTCATTGTATTCATCGATGACATACTGATTTACTCAAGGAATGAGAAAGAACATGAGGAACATCTTAAGATAATATTGGAATTGCTTAAGAAGGAGGAATTGTACGCTAAGTTCTCGAAGTGTGATTTTTGGTTGCCAAGAGTACAATTTCTAGGTCACGTTATAGATAGCAAGGGGATTCATGTTGATCCTACCAAGATTGAATCGATTAGGGAATGGACTGCTCATACGACACCGACTGAAATTCGCCAATTCTTAGGACTCGTCGGATACTACCGAAGATTCATCGAGGGATTCACGAAGATCGTGAAACCATTATCGAAGTTGACTCAAAAGAAGGTGAAATACGAATGGGGAGATAAGGAGGAATTAGCATTCCAAAAGTTGAAACAAATGTTGTGTAGTGCGCTTATTCTATCGTTACCAGAAGGATCGGAAGACTTTGTGGTCTACTGTGATGCATCAGCAAAAGGATTGGGAGCTGTGTTGATGCAGAGGAAGAAAGTTATCGCCTACGCGTCACGACAATTGAAAACGCATGAGAAAAATTACACTAGGCACGACTTGGAGCTAGGAGCGGTAGTATTTGCCTTGAAATTGTGGAGACACTACTTGTATGGAACCAAGTGTGTCATCTATACCGATCACAAGAGTTTACAACATATTCTTGATCAGAAGGAACTGAACATGAGACAACGTCGATGGATCGAGTTGCTCAGCGATTATGACTGTGAAATCCGTTACCACCCTGGGAAGGCCAATGTAGTGGCGGATGCGCTAAGTAGAAAGGAACAACTGATGACACGTAGAGTTAGATCGTTAGTGAAATTGTGTATAATGCAGTTCGTTTTTCTCAGTTCTTGCTAATTGAAAGTCCTAACAATATTGGGTTTTTAACTGTTTTTGGTTGTTAATATTTTTTGGATATTCTATTTTCTAATTCAAACAAAGCCTTGCAAAACTGAAAAATATTATCTACTTATATGTAAAACATCGTGCAAATACCAAGTTTTTATTCAAGTAAATTCGAAATGTAAATTTTAAAACTAAAAGGACTGAAATTGTAAATTCTATGAAATATAAATGCTCAAAATATAAAACTAATAAGTGCAAGGACTGAAAATGACAAAACAGTTAACCAAAAGGATCAAAAATGTAAACAATGTAACAAACTAACCAAATTGTAACAAATTCCAAAACTACTAACTGAATTTTAACAAAAATCAAACTTTAAGGACTTGATTGTTGAAAACCCTAAAAAAGTGTAAGTTTAGCCAAGATTAGAACCCTTTTAATACATCAAGGACTAAGTTGCAATTTCTGAAAGTATTTAAGCAAAAACGGGTTCTAAACAAGAATAAGCTCGTTTGAGCTTATTTCTCAACCAAAATCTACCAAACCAATTGCAAAATGCTTAGAATTCAAAATAAGCTAGACCTGTAAGAGGATTTTGGCTAAAAATGACTTATAAGCCAATAAGCACTTCACAATAAGCACAAAATAAGCTCTAGTAAAATCTGAGATGCACAATTAGATTTTTGTATTAAAACTGATTAATGAGCTTAAAACATGAATGGGAAATCAAGTCTTATCAAAATTCATCAAGAAATAAGCTTGGAAAATGAAATAAGCTGAATTTGGCTTATGTTGACCAAGCGTTGACCAAGATTTTTTTTCAAAAAGCTGAAATTCTCAAAAATCAACCATCAATACCTACTAAGTGATATTGTGAAAGAAAATTGCCAGGTTTGTGAAGTGGATTAAGAGATATGAAAATTTAGTTTTCATTTACAGAAACATCACTTTGCTTATCAGTTTGGAATTTTGCTTATTACTCTTTGCTTAATGAAAACAGTACAAAAAGCTTATAGACTTTGAAACTTCATAATGTGACCTATAAATGAGAACTGGTTTGGCAAGATTTCATCAAGAAATGAACATATGCTAAGTGAATGAAATTGACAACTTTTTAGAGCAAAAATGATTGAAAATGAACCCAAACTTTTATCTTGCGAATTGCCTGTTTGACCTTATACTTGACTTGAAAAGGACTCAAAACACTTTGTAATGACTATATGAATGGAAATGAACATTAACTTGCCAAAATTCAACACTTGAAAATCTTAAACAATCTAATGCCAAACACTACTTTATCTGCTCTTTATGAAAATTTGCAAAGACTTTTTAAACACCAGTCTACACTGAATGAAATCCTATAGCAAACCAAACTTAGTGTTCAAAATGAGATGTTTTAAAGCTATAAGCAAGCAATTACCACAACTATAACTCAAAATGATAGTAAGGCTAGAATTGACCGAATTAAGCAAGAAGCTAAGATACTATAACAAATCAATAAGCAGAAAAGCAACTCTTAAGCTACAAACTAACCAGAATCAGATCAAAACTAAGCTAAACAGGTTTTATCATGCATTCAAAAAAATTTAAGCTAGGAAATTAGCATGCAATTGACAATTTGAGTGGAACCAAAAATCAGAAACTTAAGCACCTTGTGAAGGAACCTTTGAGAAGTAGAGGAGTGTTGTACTCTCTATTCTAGTGCTAACCACCACCTTAGCACTAGATTCAACAATCTACAATCAACACACAGCTACTCGTCAACTAGAGTCATCATATTGGCCTGAATTCATCACTTATGCTATGTTCTTGGACTGAAATCAACAAACAGCTACTATCTTCACTCCAAAGTCAGTTATGATCAAGATTTGATCATAAGAAACTCAATGCAGCAACAATAGTATCAATGGAAGCAAGGAATGAACAGTAAAGATGATGAGAAGTATTGGCGGGAAAAGTAGAATTTGAATTTTATTGATAGAAATTTGTTACAAAGCTGTTGAGAAGGTAACTAACTAACTAACTAACTCAAGAGTGTGTCAAACTCTTGAGTAGTTTAGCTAAAAAGGGAAAAGGATGAAAGGAAAAGGTAAATGTGTGTTTTTTCACACTTACAACTACACAACAAGAAATGAAGACTAAACTGCTATTTATAGGCTTGAGAAGGAGATTAGTTGGGGTTGGTGATGTGTTGGCTACAATCCCAGGTCTCCACGTGGCATAATTCTGCTAAGTTGATTTTCCAGGTATGAACATGAATTGGGGTTTCTTGATTGAGTTGATTTCTTGTTAATTGATGATGACCAATGGATTCGTCTCTAAAAAATAAGCAATTTTGATGTTTGTAACTTTCCATGAAATCTACTCTAGCTCCAAAACGATCCTGGGAATTTTTGGTTATTTGAAGATGACATGTGTCAAGCTTTGAATGGTTGAAATTAGTGCACACGGATCACACTGTTGTGATTCGTTAATAAATGAAGACAGCGCCTAGTGGATATTAAATGCTGTTATGTGGCAATCCGTGTGCTTGTATCTTTGGCTTCTCATTGGTCCACAAACAAAGCACATGGATCACTCTTTTATATCTTTCCAAAAATGGCAAAAATCACCCCTTGACTTTGGCAGATTGCATTTAAAGGCTAGCAGCTTTATTTCTTTGGCATTTTTAGTCCTTCAAACTTCATCCTTGAGCAAAAATGATCCTTTGACTGAGTTGACTTGAGAGTTGACCTTGTTTGACTATGATCTTGACTTTTTACAATATTTACACTTTGGTCCTTCTTCTTTGGCATATTGTCAAGATAGGTCCTTGTACTTCAAAGTCTTGTCACTTTTGATCCTTCTTTGTCTTTTTCATCAAATTAAGCTTGATTATTCCTTGTTTGTTTGAAAATGCATCCTTTTACCTACACAAGTGTACACAAACACAAACATACCACATAACACTGTTTTTACAAGATAAATTGGTATTTTGCTTCATGTTTTAGGGTTATTTGTTGATAAATTGATATGAGTTTTAGCTCATATCAAATCCCCTACACTTGAACATTGTCATGTCCTCATGCAATCCTTATATATTTTGAAGCACAAATTTACATTCTCCTCATAATTAACCCACCTTGGCCATATGGAATGCATCTATACTACTCTAAACTACATGATGCATGATTTTGACTTTCAACAATGCAATGAACAAAATACAATTCTATCTATATCTTTTTGGTTTTTTTTCTTGAAATGGTTTTGATGGAAATAACTCATAAAGAATTCAATGGCTTTGATTAGGGCTTGGGTACCATGGACATTTATCACCCTCAAGTTTCACTTTCCCCATACCAAGCTTAAAAATGGGATCATTGCATTCACAAGTAAAAAGTGCATCAACTTATTCATGACAATTAAATGTGGAACCGGTTATTATTTGAGCAAATTGCTTGTGGACAAATTTGTCATTTATTCAAGTGTGAAATATAAGAAGTGCAAAATCCAAAAATAAGGAAGCACGGTTTTAATCCTAAGTAATCCTCTCATCCATTACTTGACAAACCGCTCACAATTAATACAAGTCCGTTTCAAGAATAAGAAGTCATTCGCCTTATGTATAAAATCCTCATGTCATGCTTTCATAAGTAGCTACACACTCGCTAAGGAAAGAAAAATAAAACTCACGCAATAATTTACATCCGCCATCTTTTTTAGACTTTGGATCTTCAACCCCGCAACCCGTCAAGGTAATATTGGATTGGAGCAATCTATTGAATCCCCGCAACCCGTCAAGGTAATATTGGAACTCAATAGTCACTATAATTAACACCACACTGCCCCTCTTGGGAGTCTTGTATTATTTTTTTTTTCTCTTTTCTTTTTCTTTTTCTTTTTCTAGCCACTCATTTTTTTCATAAGCCGCTCTTATTTTTCTTTATTCCTCAGTAAGAAATTTAAAAAGAATAAAAGGAAAAACACCCGCTAAATATTGAGCATGACATAAGTCTTGTACACATAAAACGTTCTAACTTAGAATCTTAAGACGTACTCCTACCAACCATGAATGATTAGACAAAAATGCATAAAAGATTACAAATCAATTAAAACCGTTCTTGATTATTTATTAACAATTATATACATGCGAAGAAAATAGAGGTAAAGAAGAGAAGGGTTTAGCCACAAGTAATTATCATGAAGTTTATCTAGCCCTTTTACACTTGCTTCAACTCTATCATTTCCCATTCTCCACAAATTTAAAATTTCAAGTAATGAAATTGGTGGATGCTTAGCCTAATAGACCAATGAAGGACTACATGGTTAAGGATACTAGCTAGAGAATGCTATGATAAGCAAACTCGGGTTGAGTCAAAATATCCATGGCGGGCCTAATATGTCAAAGAAGTCTAAACCTGTTAAACCATGTTTTATTATATTTTTTTTTCTTTTTCAACTTTTTGAAGAAAAATAAAAGGAGAATATATACAATGCAATGTGTTATGCAAATGAAAAATGATTAATGCAAAAATTATGAATGCATATTTTTGGTGGCCAAAGTAGATCAAAAATTTGAAGAATGTTGAGAATCCAATTTTCCATGTTATCATGAAAGACAATGACAAGTTCTAGGTAAGGTCACTTCGATAGAAGACCCCCCTACACTTAAGCTAAACATTGTCCTTAATGTTTAAGAGCATGGAAGTACAAAGACTTCCCCTACACTTATGACAATGAATAGACTTTGCTTAACCCAAGTTAAGGAAAGGACAACTATTAGTGAAATCATGTTTTAGCACAAAGTGTCAATGAAAAATCACTATAGTAACGAAGTGAACCGGATACAAGGGCCTCCTCCATAAGATCCAAAATATGAAATGAGTGAGCAACCCTACAAACAATCATGAAGACAAAAGAAGGTCTCCCCTACACATATCTCCAAGTCTCTACCCTTATTTCTAACCTACAACACTCTAAACCTAGTTATACGATGCTTGAGTTAATGAGTCTCTAGCTCGACTCGTCCCTTAATGAATCAATTCATGGGGAAAATGGGGATCTCTTGGACCATTTCAACGGAAATGTCCTCCCCAAAGTAATGCTTAACACGGTGACCATTCACTTTAAAATTTGGACCATCGGGTTGTGACAACTCAATAGTTCCATATGGAAACACTTGAGCAATAGTGAATGGACCGGACCATCTTGACTTAAGCTTGCCCGCAAAAAGTTTCAATCTTGAGTTAAAGAGGAGAACCGGCTCTCCAACTTTGAACTCACGATTCTTGATCTTAGCATCATGCAATTTCTTAGTCTTTTCCTTGGAAAGCAAAGAAGTTTCATAGGCATTGGCTCTCAATTCATCCATCTCATTGAGTTGATCTTTCCTATGGGAACCGGCTTGGTTTAAATCAAAGTTAGCCCACTTGAGAGTCCAAGATGCCTTGTGTTCTAACTCGAATGGGAGGTGGCACGCTTTTCCATCAACAAGCCTATAAGGAGTACAACCAATTGGTGTTTTAAAAGCCGTCCTAAACACCCACAAAGCATCATCAAGCTTATCCGACCAAGAAGCTCGATGCTCTGCCATCGTTCTCTCTAAAATTCTCTTCAAACCACGATTTGTGACCTCGGTTTGACCATTTGTTTGAGGGTGATACGCGGTAGAAAGTCTATGATTAACTCCATATTTCTTCATCACTCTCGTGAATTGATCATTACAAAAGTGCGTACCCTGATCACTTATGATGGCCCGAGGTACACCAAATCTAGCAAACAATTGTTTCAAAAACTTCACAACAACTCTAGCATCATTGGTAGGTAAGGCTTTAGCGTCGACCCATTTGGACACATAATCCACCGCCACAAGTATATACTTGTTTCCCTTAGAGGATGGAAAAGGTCCCATGAAATCAATGCCCCACACATCAAATATCTCACACTCTTGGATAAAATTTTGTGGCATCTCATCACGTTGCGTAATTTTTCCTTGTCTTTGACACACATCACAAAATTTCACCATTTCATGGGCATCTTTGTAAATGGAAGGCCAATAGTAACCCGAATCAAAGACTTTCTTGGCGGTATAGTTGGGCCCAAAATGTCCACCCGTAGGTCCTTTATGACACGCTTCTAAGATCTTAAATGCCTCGGGCCCATCTACACACCGTCTAATGATTTGGTCCGCACATTGCCTAAAAAGATAAGGATCATCCCAAAATTAGTACTTAACTTCCTTAAGAAACTTATTCTTTTGTTGATAAGTAAGACCCTCAATAAGCACATTGCCCACAAGATAGTTTGCGATATCCGCAAACCAAGGAGTGGCATCCTCTTGGGAAGAGATAGACATGAGCTCCTCTAATGGAAAGGATTCATTGATTTCTTGATGTGGTAAATCTCCTTGAAAAGGATGCTCAAGTCTACTCAAGTGATCCGCCGCTAAATTCTCGGCCCCTTTCTTATCACGAATTTCTATCTTAAACTCTTGAAGCAACAAAACCCATCTCAAAAGCCTAGGCTTAGCATCTTGTTTTTTCATAAGATACTTGAGAGCGGAATGATCCGTATACACTATGGTTTTGGAAAGCACAAGGTATGGTCTAAACTTCTCAAAAGCATAGACTATAGCAAGCAACTCTTTTTCCGTGGTAGTGTAATGAAGTTGTGCACCGGTCATGGTTTTACTCGCATAGTGTATAGGTTGAAAATGCTTATTAACTCTTTGTCCTAAGACGGCCCCCACCGCATAATCACTAGCGTCACACATAAGCTCAAAAGGTAATTCCCAATTTGGAGAAACCAAAACGGGAGCCTTAGTCAATTTCTCCTTAAGAATCTCAAAAGAGTCCAAACAATCTTGGTTAAAAATGAAAGGAGCCTCTTTCTCCAAGAGGTGAGTCATCGGTCTAGCTATCTTAGAAAAATCTTGTATTAAGCGCCTATAAAATCCCGCATGACCTAAGAAACTCCTCACACCTTTAACCGAGGTGGGTGGGGGAAGCTTAGCAATCACATCAATTTTAGCTCGATCAACTTCTAATCCCTTGTTGGATATTTTGTGTCCTAAAACAATTCCCTCTTTCACCATAAAATGACATTTCTCCCAATTAAGCACTAAACGTGTTTCCTCACAACGTTTAAGCATTCTCTCAAGATTGGTGAGACATGAGGTAAATGAATTTCCAAAGACGGAAAAGTCATCCATAAAAACCTCCATGGTTTGCTCTATCATGTCATGGAAAATCGCCATCATGCACCTTTGAAACGTCCCCGGTGCATTACATAAGCCAAAAGGCATCCTCTTGTAAGCAAATGTACCGTAGGGACAAGTGAATGTGGTCTTTTCTTGATCCTTAGGGTCAATGGGTATTTGGAAATAACCCGAAAAGCCATCAAGAAAACAATAGTACTCATTTCCCGCTAAGCGTTCAAGCATTTGATCCATAAAAGGTAATGGGAAATGGTCTTTCCTAGTTGCCTCATTGAGTTTTCTATAATCAATGCAAACTCTCCAATAGGTCACAAGTCTCGTGGGAATAAGCTCATTGTTCTCATTAGGCACCACGATGATTCCACCCTTCTTTGGAACACAATGAACCGGGCTAACCCATGGAGAGTCGGAAATGGGGTAAATCATACCCGCATCTAAGAGTTTAATCACTTCCTTCTTAATAACCTCATGGATTTTTGGGTTAACTCTCCTTTGATTTTGAATGGCGGGTTTATAGTCATCCTCCATAAGGATTTTGTGTGTACAAAAATGTGGATCAATGCCCCTTATGTCGGATATTTTCCATGCTAGGGCTTTCTTATGTTTCGTAAGGACTTCAATAAGTTGCTCCTTCTCATCCTCTTTCAACTCTTTAGCAATGATCACAGGTAATTGGTCTTTGCCCTCTAAGAAAGCATACTCTAAGTGGGATGGAAGGTCCTTAAGTTCAATAGGAGGTGGACTCTCTATGGAAGGTTTTACTATGGAAGGTTCCTCAATGGTAACTTCTTGTGGAATAGGAGAAGGGATAGCGTCCTCATTGAGCAACTTTTGGATTGTAAGAATATCTTCTTCCCAATTAATTGGAGAATCATCATCACCAAGAAAGTTTGACTCAAATTCCTCCAAGAGGAAATCACTCTCTCCAAAAGGTGTTAAAGAGGGAGCAATTGAGGCCACGGTTTCAACATGTGGCATCTCATCACTAGTACTCTTACAAGCATCATGAAAGTGTTCATCACACACCTCATCTAACACATCAACAATGTTAATAGTCTCACAAGGTCTAGACTCCTTAACCTCTTTCCTATCACAAACTTTCCCTAACTTAAACACCACTCTCTCATCTTCTAGTCTCATAATTAGTTCTCCTTCCACCACATCTATCAAAGTACAACCCGTTCTTAAAAACGGTCTACCAACAATCAAAGGCACTCTAGGATCCATGTCATAATCAACCACTACAAAGTCGGCCGGAAACGTAAACTTATCCACACCTACAAACACATCGTCTGCTATACCTACGGGGTAAGCTATGGTTTGGTTGGCTAGTTCAAGAGTCATCCTAGTGGGAGTGAGCTCGGGAAGAGAGAGTTTTTTCTAAACCGATAAAGGCATGAGGTTTATGCTTGCCCCTAGATCCGCCAAAGCCATGCAATTTTCAACACCTGGAAAATTATAAGGTATCAAGAAGCGCCCCGGATCTCCAAGTTTTGTTGGTAAGGTTTTAAGTAACACCGCGGAACAATTTTCATTAAGGGATGTGTTGGGCAAATCAACCAATTTTTCTTTGTTAGAGAGTAAATCCTTGAACATCTTAGCAAACTTTGGCATATAAGCAAGAGCTTCCGCAAAGGATATATTGATGTTGAGTTGCTTGAACATCCTTAAGAAATTGGAGACTTGGATGTCATCCTTGTTCTTTAACTTGTCCTTTTTCAACCTTGAAGAATATGGAAGAGTAGGTTTTGGTGTAGGTGGAATAGGTGTTGTAGTGGAAGATTTGTCTTTGTTAGCTTCTTCATTGGGAAGTGTGGAAGGTAAAGGAGAAATATGAATAGGTTGAGAAGGTGTATTTAAGTGAATGGGATCATTTTGAAGTAGTGAAGTAGAGGTAGAAGGCTTGTCACAAGTAGGAGCACAAGTGGGTTGAACAATAGTAGGCTTAGGAGGTGAAGGATCCTTTGTTGACTTTCCACTCCTTGTTGTAATAGCATTGACATTTTCCCTTGGATTTGTTTGTGTGTTGGAAGGTAAAGCCCCTTGTGGTCTTTGATTAAACATAATTTGGTTTTAGAGAAGAGAAAATTTCTTGTTATTTTCCTCTTGATTATCTCTCAATTGTTTCTCAAAAGAAGTAAACTTTTGAAGCATCAAATCCATGGGGTTAGGTTGCACATTTCCTTGATAAAAACCTTGTTGTGGGAAAGATTGAGGTAGTGGATTAAACCCTTGGTTTGGTGGATAGAAGTGATTTCCTTGAGGTTGAAAATGATTGGGTGCCTTGTAATTATTTCCTTGGTAAGGTGGTCTTTGCCCTTGATTCCTTGGTAAAATTTGAGGAGGATTTTGTTGAATTTGGGTGGTTGGTTGGGGTGGGAATCCCGGTGGAGTAAGATAGTTTTGGGACTTGTAAGAAAGGTTATTTGGATTGATATTTGGCTTGAAGTGTTCACGATGTTCCTCTTGGTAAGCATATCATTCCCCTTGATAAACTTGCACTTTATCACATTGTTCATAAGAATGGGGACCTCCACAAGTTACACAAGAAAGAGTAATGGCATTCACATTATTTGAAGAATTGTTCAATGACATGGTCTTAAGAGCTTGAAGCATTTCTTGTTGTACCTTCAAATTCCTCTCACTATCCCTATCCATCTTTTGAATGATCTCTTGTTGATACTTGAGGAGTTGGTTATCACAAGGTATTTGAGAATTGTTTTGGATAACATGAACCCTTTCTTCAAATTGATTGTTTGTTTGAACCATTGCTTTAGTCTCAATGATGTCCAAGGCCTCTTGCACATATTTAAGAAGAATATTCCCTCCGGCGGAAGCATTGAGTGAATCTTGGTGGTGAGGTTTAAGGCCATCATAGAAGGTATTGATTTGGTAAACGTCATCCAATCCATGGTTAGGGCATCGCCTCAATAACTCTCTATACTCTTCCCAAGCATCACTAAAGGATTGACTAGGTTTTTGTTGAAAGCCTATAATTAAGGTCCTCAAAGCCATGGTCTTTGATGGAGGAAAGAACTTGTTCAAAAACTTAGTGGTGAAACCATCCCATGTGGTGATACTATCGGGTGGTTGAGTGTCTAACCAATGCTTAGCTTGTCCCTCAAGTGAAAATGGCACTAACATCAACTTAATAGCATCATGTGGAACTCCATTTTGCTTAATGGTATTGCAAAGAGAAAGGAATCTCTTAAGGTGATCATGAGGATCATCATTCTTGTTACCATAGAAAGGTGATTGTGAAACCATAGTAATCATAGTCGTTTTGAGCTCAAATGTATTTGCGGGAATGTCGGGAATCCTAATAGCACTAGCATATCCATGAACATTGGTTTGCATACGTTCCATCAAAGAACGATTATCAACAGCCATGGCTTCTTGTGGTGGAGGAGTCAAAGCACGATTCTCGTGATCGGCTTGATGGACGGTGGTGGTCTTACTCTTTCTCTTTTTCTTCCTTTTCGGAGGAAGAGGTTGTACACCAATCGGTATTTGTGCACGCCCGCGAGTGAGCATGCAACTCAATACGAGGAATGGGAGAGAAGCTCTCGTGTGACTTTGAAGAGAAATGGATTATCCTCTTCGAGTTTCAATATTAAATATCCACAAGAAAATAACAATATATGTATGTACTACTTGGGTGCAAGACCCCCAATGAAGCCTTCCTTCTTAGAATACTCACAAGTGAACGGGGGGTTAGGTGGCGCGAAGCACTTAAGTACCTATTGACCCTTAGATGGCATTTTATAGCACATCGCCTTTCTATTCACTTAAATGTTCGTATTCTTCTAATTGTTGCTTATTGAGAGTATTTATCTATTCTCGCTTTATTTTGTTTGATCGATACACGTGTCAAGGACCGGAACGCCCCTCAACACGGTGTATTGCCTTGGCAATACTTATGGAGAATATGTAAATTGGTTGTTCTTATACGTATACGTATTTACTTATAATAATATATGGAAAATATTTTTGTATTTATGAGTTTTTTTAAGAGAAAATACTATATGTACATAAAAACCGAGAGAATCCAATAATATATATTTTTGGGTGCAATCTCTTAGGAAAAAGATTGCTTTTTGGATTTTTTAATTTTTTTGGTCAATTCTTTAGGAAAATAATTGTTTTGTTAATTTTTTAGTTTTTATATATTTTTATATTTTTGATTTTTTATTTGTTTTTTATTTATGATACGTAAAAATAACGTTCACAAGGTGGACGGATCCCAAAAGCCAATGAAAACCGTCAATCGATAGTCTCTCGTAAAGTCAAAGAACCGGCAGCGGCGCCATTTGAAATTGTATATAATGCAGTTCGTTTTTCTCAGTTCTTGCTAATTGAAAGTCCTAACAATATCGGGTTTTTAACTGTTTTTGGTTGTTAATATTTTTTGGATATTCTATTTCCTAATTCAAACAAAGCCTTGCAAAACTGAAAAATATTATCTACTTATATGTAAAACACCGTGCAAATACCAAGTTTTTATTCAAGTAAATTCAAAATGTAAATTTTAAAACTAAAAGGACTGAAATTGTAAATTCTATGAAATATAAATGCTCAAAATATAAAACTAACAAGTGCAAGGACTGAAAATGACAAAACAGTTAACCAAAAGGATCAAAAATGTAAACAATGTAACAAACTAACCAAATTGTAACAAATTCCAAAACTACTAACTGAATTTTAACAAAAATCAAACTTTAAGGACTTGATTGTTGAAAACCCTAAAAAAGTGTAAGTTTAGCCAAGATTAGAACCCTTTTAATACATCAAGGACTAAGTTGCAATTTCTGAAAGTATTTAAGCAAAAACGGGTTCTAAACAAGAATAAGCTCGTTTGAGCTTATTTCTCAACCAAAATCTACCAAACCAATTGCAAAATGCTTAGAATTCAAAATAAGCTAGACCTGTAAGAGGATTTTGGCTAAAAATGACTTATAAGCCAATAAGCACTTCACAATAAGCACAAAATAAGCTCTAGTAAAATCTGGACATGCACAATTAGATTTTTGTATTAAAACTGATTAATGAGCTTAAAACATGAATGGGAAATCAAGTCTTATCAAAATTCATCAAGAAATAAGCTTGGAAAATGAAATAAGCTGAATTTGGCTTATGTTGACCAAGCGTTGACCAAGATTTTTTTTCAAAAAGCTGAAATTCTCAAAAATCAACCATCAATACCTACTAAGTGATATTGTGAAAGAAAATTTCTAGGTTTGTGAAGTGGATTATGTCACACCCCACCATGGCGGAATATGGGGCGCGACGTATGGATATCATCACAACAAACGGTGTCTCTATAGAGAAAACTAAAATGCAACTATAATGTCATAAAATGGTGAAACAAATGTCATGACAATATCTCAACAATGCAGGAGTCTAGGTAAGTAGGTAACAGTCCTACCACTTACCCAAGACAAACAATAAACATAAACCAAACAAACATATAGGTGCCAACATGTATCACTTATCAAAAGAACAACCAAATACAAACTAAGAAGGAACGGGGATCTCCTTCTATATGCAATCCTAAGGCATCCAAGTCTAGCCACTTCTATCCTCAAGCTTAACCACATTCTCACCTGAAAGAGACACTAAAACACGTCAACATAAAGTTGGTGAGAGTCATAGGTTTAGACTCCAACGCTAAATCGGTTACAAGCTGTGAATAACAATCATCAACAAAAGAACATATGGACAATGTGTTACAATTATGTATTAACAACTATCAATCAAGACCAATCATACCAAACCAATCCAAGGCTCCTACCTTGCCAAACAACATCATGGTACCATAGATGATCACCCTATGTACCTATCCCAAGGCCACTACCTTGGCAAACCACAAGGCCACTACCTTGTCAAACCACAAGGCCACTACCTTGTCAAACCACAATAACATATCAAAAATCGCATAGCAGTTAATCACATAAGTGTACACACAAGTCCATCACAACCATAAAACATTCACAGCAACGATTTAGAAACAACTCAACACAGTGTCTCTTCCATCCCATCTGGAAGTCAAAAACAAAAATAAACATGGGACTATGAACACTCACCTGATAGCTCCTTCACACGTCCTTGCACTAGCAACAAGCTAACAAACCAAAAACACGAAATCAATAAACGAACCAATCACTAAGATGGCTCATTAACCTTTGATGGACATCTAGCCTATTCTCACATATTTACCTCATTAATAAGCTCTAATTACTCCATTATCCTTCCTTAACAAGTCCTTAACTTGGTTAAGTTTAATAACTAACCCGTTCGTATTTTACCTAAAACAGTCCTAGTTTTTAGGTCTCAAAACATTAGGTCGAACGCCCAATTAAACCTACCCATGGTTTCTATAAAAGGAATATTCATACCCTTACATATGTTGGCTAACACCTCCCACTTGCCCTAACCTTAAAGCTACTGTTAAGGCCCCGATATATATATATATATATCTACTTTTGTCATTTCAGATTTCCTGATTTTAAACGTACTAAAAGTTTGTTACCGTTAAGGGGTCTTACCCTAAACCAACACCTTAGCTCAAGTGCAGATATTAACTACAATATATAAACCATCTCTCACGTTCGTGAGAAGATCCCAATGCAACCCTAAGTGCCCCAAACAACCCAAAACTTAAAAAGAAAACAGGCTGAATTCAAAACTGTTTTGACCTCCGACTGTTGTAACCTGTTTTTGACCCACTTCCCACCTCCAATTTAGTTCTCGTTTCTTGCATTGGAAAGCCACTTCAAATACCTTTCCAGGGGTACTTGGATCGTAAAATAAGAGTTTATAGAACTCCCGCTATGATCAAAACAATTGACTCAAAATCTGCCCAGTTTTTAAAAACGGGTTTAAACAAATTGAACTAATTAATTACCCATAACCCCATCTAATACAAGCCCTAGATTATATGATCATCATATTATGATTATAACATCATTAATTTACTGATTTTATATAAACCCTAACCCTAATCCATCATAAGAATGATTAATTAAACATAAAAACAATTTAATATGAAAAGGGTTTTGAAGATTTACCTTTAAATTAATGGAAGATGAGAAAACCCTAATTTTATGAAGAACCCTAATTTTTCTCTTCTATAAGTCGACTATAAACTCCAGGGAATGAATATAATTCGTTTGGTATAAGTGTGGGGGTTTCTTATATAGCAAAACAATCCTTGTCCAAGTATAACACTTGTTTCCTTTTTTTCCTCTTTTCCCTTTTTCTTTCTTTTTTTCTTTTTTTTAAACCGACCCTACCCCTCAAAATTCGTTTTTTATTTATTTTTATTATTAATATATGTATTAATAATTTTACCTTAATTTACCTTAATTTATTTCAGCTCCTAAAGCTCCCAAAATCTCAAAACCGTAAAACTAGTCAAATTTACGCGTTTTGCCGTAAAAGACGTAAAATATACACTTTTAAAAAAAATCTCAAATTTTGAAATAAACTTTATAACTAAGTCCTAAATGACTTAAACCATCCCGAAAAATATCCATATGACTAATTACCTCATCCGAGACCTCTAAATGCTAAACCGTAAATCGTAAAAATACGATTTTCTATAATATATATACATATACGTAAACACCAAAATATCACTATTTCATTTCATAGTCACCACTTGTGAGCTCATGAACATGAAATAACCGTTCCTCGATTTACTTATGAGTACTCTATACTCATAAACGATAACCACACCAACCTCGTTCACACAAAATAAACACGTAAACACACAAAGAAAATAAGCACACATAAAATAACCTAAAAGTAAGACCAAGTGATGAACCTCAAAACCACGGTTGTCACATCACTCCCTCCTAATAGAAATCTCATCCCGAGATTTACTCCTTAGGATCAAACACACAGACAACAAATCACACGAGGATACTAGTTCTAAAAGAACTCCTCTCATTTCCACGTGAACTTTAGTTCAAGTTTCAAAATACCACATATAAAAACCAAAAACAATTAAACTCATTGCCAAACTCTTGACCTCACAGTCGATAAATCTCACAGATGACTCTTATTAATACAAGTCCCGAATAACTGTACAGGCAAAATGCATTCTCAAACAACCTTTACCAATCCCAATACATGAAATGTATCTTGTATACAACTTATTTCCCCCAGGTAATTCTATGCTCATATGCTACTGGTCCGATCTTTCCAAAGATCATAAATGGACCTACAAAACTCTACATCAACTCTTCCATTTTACCAAAACGTACCACCCGTTACTATGGGTGAAACTCCCTACATAACTTTTCCACTAACTCTAGTGGTTTCCTCCTTTTCTACATAGCATCCCTTGTTGCTCTCATCCTTTCCACAATCATCATTACCATATTAGTAGCCTCTCTTACCAATTCTAGCCCACAATGGGGGCAACTCACCCTATCCTTTCATACAGCGCCTCCAATGACATTTATCGACTTCTGGTATGATAATCATCATTATATGAAAACTCAGCCATCGCTAATGAGTTTCCTAACTCCCTCAAAATCAATCAT
This sequence comes from Glebionis coronaria, assembly GCA_025667525.1. Classification (NCBI taxonomy): domain Eukaryota; kingdom Viridiplantae; phylum Streptophyta; class Magnoliopsida; order Asterales; family Asteraceae; genus Glebionis; species Glebionis coronaria. The sequence continues at coordinate 709,523 of JANFOE010000637.1, read as the reverse complement.
TCATGCTTCTCTTCTATACACACTTCCTTCTCTTTCCTCGATTCCTACCATACATCACGATGTGATGCTTCCCATCGTTTCTTCCCTTGCCATAATCCTTCATAAGGCATTCCATACATATTAGGCTAACTTTTATGCAACCCTCTATTCCATCACATCCGTACGCAATCCTTCCAACTTCTCAACCACGTGACTTCTCATTCCTCTTGAAATATGAGATGAATTAGTCAGTCTATCGACTATCACCCTACTCTCGTCGTACTTATTCCTACACCCAATCATGCATCCCTTTCACCAAATTCATCATTACATCGCCCTTTCTAAGCTACTCCTATCTATATAGGAAGTATAGTCTACGTCCCTTTTCTCCATATGATTATCCAAGCCACGCAACATACAGGTTGACGCGTTCTCCGCTTTAGACAACTCAACTCGTGTAACCTACACCCTTCATCCAAATCACCCTAATGCGTCATCCATATTGTTCCAGTTCGTCTCTGCTTCACTTCATTCTTCTTATTCCATGTCTCATCAACCATACTTTCCTTTCCCAGATGGTACTTGGCCTTGCAATTTTCTTTCATCACTTAACTCCACCCATCACCTTTGCCAAATGTTCAATCAAGATGATTGAATATGTGTTGGAGACGTTCATGATCCGTATAGATCATTCTCTACGTCTCGTACACCAAATACCTCTAGCATTCTAGGCAGATATAACACTCCAGCTCCACTAACTAAGTCTATCGAGTTCTTCCAGTTCTTCAGTTCCTGCAACGTATATGCGATCGCCTTTCTTTGTCGTCCTCGTACGCGTCCAAATCCTTGCTCCACGTATCGTCATGCTTCGCGAATTCATCCGGTCCTTCCGATAATGCCAAAATCGACTCATTATCCAATCCACCTCTTCAGCCTCCAAAACGCTTCCTCATCCTTCTTCACTTTGCCCTTGCTGGTTCCATGATATGCCATCATCTCTAACAGCTCATCATAGTAAGCTTAATCCTAAGACTTACACTTGGAAATATCTCGTATAATTCCCTTTCCTAAGAACTCCAAATCCAACTCATAACTCGCCTCACTCTCCTTCTTAGACTTAAGTAGATCAAGATGTCGTCGGTGCTCCTGATGACAACTCGTTTATATACGTTCATGCACACTTGGTTCATTGACTCCATGAAAACCGCTAGTGCTTTGGCGAAGCCAAATGCATAACCATAAACCCAAAACGTTCATACAACATCCTTAGCAATTTCAACTATGTCCTCCTCACACCCTCTCTTAGCGGTAATACGAATAAAATCCTTGCAATTTCTAACAGCTCTTGTTCTTAATTCACTCCATCAAAGATTTGCCTCGGAAAGCACTAACTACGACTCCTGTCACTTCTCCTACTTGCTCTATTCATGGTTCTACCTCAACGCTCCTAAACCATAAAAAACCAAAACTACATCCTGAATCCACCCGATACGATCGACGAATTAAACCCATGGATAACTAACGACATTTCACGTGCACCGTTTAAAACAAGTCAAAAACCACGAGAATCAAAAGAATACTCAAACTCAAAACGTGTATCAACTCAAAATGACCCATGACAACGAAAAATAATCCAAGAAACACCCAATGACAACCAAAACATATTACGCCCCGCGATATATTATTTAAACCATGCAAAAAAAATCGACTTTTCCAAAAGAATATATTTTTATTTATTCATTTATTATTTTTTTTTACCTCCCCACATCTATGCGACTCAAACCATCTACAAACAATCTTCTAGACGATCTCAAAACTCAACTCAAAGACTAGGTATCTCGTGCACCCCAAATCATAGAAAAAGTAAGACTACTATTCAAACTCAACCTTGAACCCGACACTTGTACAACAATTCCGACCAGTCCACTGACCTCCCATGACTATACATTCGGAATATTTGAAAAGTACGTTCCGAGTACATAATTTTAGGCTTTTGAATCACCCAAAAAGCTTTAAAAACGAACAAGTTATGACCAAAATAATTTTATGCTAGTTGTTTTAAAAACTAAAGAATAGACTTAGTGATCAATGCAATCCTTTTAAACGAAGGATATAACTGTATGTGAAATATTTATAAACTCCATTAAACCCTGTATTCATAATTATAAATGACGTGAATCAATTAAACCCAATTATTTAAACTATGTAAGTAGAAAGAAATTTTATTTCGGTTTATTTTAAAGAAAGTCTTTTAGAATTTGAAATAAATAAGTGTTGATTAAAAGAAACTTATGTTACATCTTGTTTCAAACACGACCCCAACACCTTACCCTTGTTTTACCGAATACGACCAACTATCTAACCCTATACTAGATTTCCAAGTCCCCTTTTTCCATATACCAACCAAAAGAAATGTAAGACTCAACACAAAATATTTCATTATCTCAAAAGAAATCCCAAGTTATTTCAATAGACTTGAAACCAAAAACACCATTTTAAAACGTACACGTGAAATACGAAACTCAGAATACGCCACAAGACACACTTCAAAAGATTCAAAACGTCGTTGAAACTCCACCAAACTCCAGCACCATAAAACACGAACAAACACAAGGTACGTTCAAGTTATAATAACTAGTGAACGACCATATACCATAACTTAACACATAGCAGTATATCTACATCCGTATATATATACCTATTAAATCACCCAAAACATACTCGTTACCATACATGTCGGATCAACCAATCACGTCATACACTCGTTTTTCCACACGAGTAATCACCATCTCACCGTGCCACAACAAGGCATAAAGCCCACCTCCAAAACCAAACCATATCGTGTGACCCCAAAATCACACAACACAACTATAACCAAAACATATAACACAAAAAGAACAATAGCCATATCATAGGCAGCCATTACATAAACCCATATATTATATGTATACCCAACTTCTACATCTCATCATATACAAGCATGTACTAACCCTCTTTCATGCAATCATACTTGAGAACCCATTGAAGTTGTGGTACTTGTATAACTATGTTCGCCACCATACTTATACAATTACCATTTCCCCAATGCACTCCCTCCTATGATGACACTTATAAGAATCAATACAACATATAACACATAAATCCATCTACTCACATAAGCTCATAACCACACAAGATAAGATCTAAAACTCCATCTATAAAATAACATAATAAAACTCTTGGAATATAGAAATCCATAGTCTAGCTAAAACAGCCTAGACTAACTCCAAAACGAAAAGATAATCAGTTATAAGTCATGTCACCTGTAAGAGTGGAAACAGCTTAGAATCCTTCATACCCACCTACTCCTAATAACTCGAACAACCACATGATTCTTAGGGAACATGACTTAAACATCAAAAGGAAATAATATACCTCAGGTACATAAAATAACTCATCAAAAGATAGAAACTACTATGTACCAAATTATGTACTATAATGTACAATATAAGCAAAATACGGCAATGACTAGTGTGGATGATTATGGTTCAACCCGCACTACTCACAACTCGAAAGAAAATAACATGTGGATAAGTATAAATTTACTATGGTTCAATTCATACCAGTCAAAACATCACAATAAATAACATCCAAACACATCAATTTATATAAAATGCACACATACTCCTATGACGCCTATATGTAGGGACCCTTAAGCTATAGACTAGGCTACGCGACTAGGCAACCTAATTCTCTATAACCATTGTCTCTGATACCATTCTGTCACACCCCACCATGGCGGAATATGGGGCGCGACGTATGGATATCATCACAACAAACGGTGTCTCTATATAGAAAACTAAAATGCAACTATAATGTCATAAAATGGTGACACAAATGTCATGACAATATCTCAACAATGCAGGAGTCTAGGTAAGTAGGTAACAGTCCTACCACTTACCCAAGACAAACAATAAACATAAACCAAACAAACATATAGGTGCCAACATGTATCACTTATCAAAAGAACAACCAAATACAAACTAAGAAGGAACGGGGATCTCCTTCTATATGCAATCCTAAGGCATCCAAGTCTAGCCACTTCTATCCTCAAGCTTAACCACATTCTCACCTGAAAGAGACACTAAAACACGTCAACATAAAGTTGGTGAGAGTCATAGGTTTAGACTCCAACGCTAAATCAGTTACAAGCTGTGAATAACAATCATCAACAAAATAACATATGGACAATGTGTTACAACTATGTATTAACAACTATCAATCAAGACCAATCATACCAAACCAATCCAAGGCTCCTACCTTGCCAAACAACATCATGGTACCATAGATGATCACCCTATGTACCTATCCCAAGGCCACTACCTTGGCAAACCACAAGGCCACTACCTTGTCAAACCACAAGGCCACTACCTTGTCAAACCACAATAACATATCAAATATCGCATAGCAGTTAATCACATATGTGTACACAGAAGTCTATCACAACCATAAAACATTCACATCAACAATTTAGAAACAACTCAACACAGTGTCTCTTCCATCCCATCTGGAAGTCAAAAACAAAAATAAACATGGGACTATGAACACTCACCTGATAGCTCCTTCACACGTCCTTGCACTAGCAACAAGCTAACAAACCAAAAACACGAAATCAATAAACGAACCAATCACTAAGATGGCTCATTAACCTTTGATGGACATCTAGCCTATTCCCACATATTTACCTCATTAATAAGCTCTAATTACTCCATTATCCTTCCTTAACAAGTCCTTAACTTGGTTAAGTTTAACAACTAACCCGTTCGTATTTTACCCAAAACAGTCCTAGTTTTTAGGTCTCAAAACTTTAGGTCGAACGCCCACTTAAACCTACCCATGGTTTCTGTAAAAGGAATATTCATACCCTTACATATGTTGGCTAACACCTCCCACTTGCCCTAACCTTAAAGCTACTGTTAAGGCCCCGATATATATATATATCTACTTTTGTCATTCCAGATTTCCTGATTTTAAACGTACTAAAAGTTTGTTACCATTAAGGGGTCTTACCCTAAACCACCACCTTAGCCCAAGTTCAGATATTAACTAAAATATATAAACCATCTCTCACGTTCGTGAGAAGATCCCAATGCAACCATAAGTGCCCCAAACAACCCAAAACTTAAAAAGAAAACAGGCTGAATTCAAAACTGTTTTGACCTCCGACTGTCGTAACCTGTTTTTGACCCACTTGCCGACCTCCAATTTAGTTCTCGTTTCTTGCACTGGAAATCCACTTCAAATACCTTTCCAGGGGTACTTGGATCGTAAAATAAGAGTTTATAGAACTCCCGCTATGATCAAAACAATTGACTCAAAATCTGCCCAGTTTTTAAAAACGGGTTTAAACAAATTGAACTAATTAATTACCCATAACCCCATCTAATACAAGCCCTAGATTATATGATCATCATATTATGATTATAACATCATTAATTTACTGATTTTATATAAACCCTAACCCTAATCCATCATAAGAATGATTAATTAAACATAAAAACAATTTAATATGAAAATGGTTTTGAAGATTTACCTTTAAATTAATGGAAGATGGGAAAACCCTAATTTTATGAAGAACCCTAATTTTTCTCTTCTATAAGTCGACTATAAACTCCAGGGAATGAATATAATTCGTTTGGTATAAGTGTGGGGGTTTCTTATATAGCCAAACAATCCTTGTCCAAGTATAACACTTGTTTCCTTTTTTCCTCTTTTCCCTTTTTCTTTCTTTTTTTCTTTTTTTTTTAAACCGACCCTACCCCTCAAAATTCGTTTTTTATTTATTTTTATTATTAATATATGTATTAATAATTTTACCTTAATTTACCTTAATTTATTTCAGCTCCTAAAGCTCCCAAAACCTCAAAACCGTAAAACTAGTCAAATTTACGCGTTTTACCGTAAAAGACGTAAAATATACACTTTTTAAAAAAATCTCAAATTTTGAAATAAACTTTATAACTAAGTCATAAATGACTTAAAACCATCCCGAAAAATATCCATATGACTAATTACCTCATCCGAGACCTCTAAATGCTAAACCGTAAATCGTAAAAATACGATTTTCTATAATACATATACATATACGTAAACACCAAAATATCACTATTTCATTTCATAGTCACCACTTGTGAGCTCATGAACATGAAATAACCGTTCCTCGATTTACTTATGAGTACTCTATACTCATAAACGATAACCACACCAACCTCGTTCACACAATAAACACGTAAACACACAAAGAAAATAAGCACACATAAAATAACCTAAAAGTAAGACCAAGTGACGAACCTCAAAACCACGGTTGTCACAGATTAAGAGATATGAAAATTCATTTTTCATTTACAGAAACATCACTTTGCTTATCAGTTTGGAATTTTGCTTATTACTCTTTTCTTAATGAAAACTGTACAAAAAGCTTATAGACTTTGAAACTTCATAATGTGACCTACAAATGAGAACTGGTTTGGCAAGATTTCATCAAGAACTGAATATATGCTAAGTGAATGAAATTGACAACTTTTTAGAGCAAAAATGATTGAAAATGAACCCAAACTTTTATCTTGCGAATTGCCTGTTTGAACTTATACTTGACTTGAAAAGGACTCAAAACACTTTGTAATGACTATATGAATGGAAATGAACATTAACTTGCCAAAATTCAACACTTGAAAATCTTAAACAATCTAATGCCAAACACTACTTTATCTGCTCTTTATGAAAATTTGCAAAGACTTTTTAAACACCAGTCTACACTGAATGAAATCCTATAGCAAACCAAACTTAGTGTTCAAAATGAGATGTTTTAAAGCTATAAGCAAGCAATTACCACAACTAGAACTCAAAATGATAGTAAGGCTAGAATTGACTGAATTAAGCAAGAAGCTAAGATACTATAACAAATCAATAAGCAGAAAAGCAACTCTTAAGCTACAAACTAACCAGAATCAGATCAAAACTAAGCTAAACAGGTTTTATCATGCATTCACAAAAATTTAAGCTAGGAAATTAGCATGCAATTGACAATTTGAGTGGAACCAAAAATCAAAAACTTAAGCACCTTGTGAAGGAACCTTTGAGCAGTAGAGGAGTGTTGTACTCTCTATTCTAGTGCTAACCACCACCTTAGCACTAGATTCAACAATCTACAATCAACAAACAGCTACTCATCAACTAGAATCATCATATTGGCTTGAATTCATCACTTATGCTATGTTCTTGGACTGAAATCAACAAACAGCTACTATCTTCACTCCAAAGTCAGTTATGATCAAGATTTGATCATAACAAACTCAATGCAGCAACAATAGTATCAATGGAAGCAAGGAATGAACAGTAAAGATGATGAGAAGTATTGGCGGGAAAAGTAGAATTTGAATTTTATTGATGGAAATTTGTTACAAAGCTGTTGAGAAGGTAACTAACTAACTAACTAACTCAAGAGTGTGTCAAACTCTTGAGTAGTTTAGCTAAAAAGGGAAAAGGATGAAAGGAAAAGGTAAATGTGTGTTTTTTCACACTTACAACTACACAACAAGAAATGAAGACTAAACTGCTATTTATAGGCTTGAGAAGGAGATTAGTTGGGGTTGGTGACGTGTTGGGACCAATCCCAAGTCTCCACGTGGCATAATTCTGCTAAGTTGATTTTCCAGGTATGAACATGAATTGGGGTTTCTTGATTGAGTTGATTTCTTGTTAATTGATGATGACCAACGGATTCGTCTCTCAAAAATAAGCAATTTTGATGTTTGTAACTTTCCATGAAATCCACTCTAGCTCCAAAACGATCCTGGGAATTTTTGGTTATTTGAAGATGACACGTGTCAAGCTTTGAATGGTTGAAATTAGTGCACACGGATCACACTGTTGTGATTCGTTAATAAATGAAGACGGCGCCTAGTGGATATTAAATGCTGTTATGTGGCAATCCATGTGCTTGTATCTTTGGCTTCTCATTGGTCCACAAACAAAGCACATGGATCACTCTTTTATATCTTTCCAAAAATGGCAAAAATCACCCCTTGACTTTGACAGATTGCATTTAAAGGCTAGCAGCTTTATTTCTTTGACATTTTTAGTCCTTCAAACTTCATCCTTGAGCAAAAATGATCCTTTGACTGAGTTGACTTGAGAGTTGACCTTGTTTGACTATGATCTTGACTTTTTACAATATTTACACTTTGGTCCTTCTTCTTTGGCATATTGTCAAGATAGGTCCTTGTACTTCAAAGTCTTGTCACTTTTGATCGTTCTTTGTCTTTTTCATCAAATTAAGCTTGATTATTCCTTGTTTGCTTGAAAATGCATCCTTTTACCTACACAAGTGTACACAAACACAAACATACCACATAACACTGTTTTTACAAGATAAATTAGTATTTTGCTTCATGTTTTAGGGTTATTTGTTGATAAATTGATATGAGTTTTAGCTCATATCAGTTATCTATGGTTATCAATCCGAACTTACTTGTGCAAATTCGTTAAGCACAAACCGAAGCTCTTAAGCCTGAACATGTTGATGTTGAGAAATTAGGAGGAACGGTTACAAAGACATTGGAGACTAGCACAAATGGAACCTATGTCTGAATGGTAGAAGTTGGTTACCACGGTTTGGAGGACTAAGGGACGTGATTATGCACGAGTCGCATAAATCTAAGTATTCGATTCACCCAGGATCTGACAAAATGTATCAGGATATGAAGAAGCTGTATTGGTGGCCAAATATGAAAGTTGAAATCGCTACGTATGTAGGGAAGTGCCTGACTTGCGCTAGAGTGAAAACAGAACACCAAAAACCATCTGGATTGTTGGTTCAACCTATAATTCCTATGTGGAAACGGGAAAATATAACCATGGACTTCATAACTAAGCTACCTAAAACGACCAACGGATACGACACAATTTGGGTAATTGTGGATCGACTTACGAAATCTGCACACTTTTTGTCTATGAAGGAAGATGATTCGATGGATAAACTTACGAGACTTTATCTGAAGGAAATAGTCACAAAACATGGAATACCTATCTCGATAATTTCTGATAGAGATGGTAGATTTACTTCGAAATTTTGGAAATCACTTCAGAAAGCGTTGGGTACGCAATTGGACATGAGTACTGCTTATCACCCGCAGACTGACGGACAGAGTGAGAGAACTATTCGAACACTGGAGGACATGTTACGTGCTTGTGTGCTTGACTTTGGAAAGCAATGGGATAGACATTTGCCTCTAGTAGAATTCTCTTACAACAATAGTTATCATACTAGTATTAAGGTTGCACCGTTTGAAGCGTTGTATGGTCGTAAATGTCTCTCGCCTGTGTGTTGGAGTGAGGTTGGGGATAGTCAACTCACTGGCCCTGAACTCATCCGTGAAACGACTGAGAAGATTGTTCAAATCAAGAGCCGAATTCAAGCAGCCCGTGATCGTCAGAAGAGTTACACCGACGTTCGACGTAAGCCTCTCGAATTTCAAGTATGAGACAAAGTGATGCTAAAAGTATCGCCTTGGAAAGGTGTGGTATGTTTTGGCAAGCGAGGAAAGCTGAACCCCCGTTATATTGGACCATTCAAAATTCTGGCAAGGGTTGGAACTGTAGCCTATCGTCTCGAATTACCGCAAGCGTTGAGCCGCGTGCACAACACTTTTCATGTGTCGAACTTGAAGAAGTGCCTTTCTGATGAAACACTCGCTATACCATTGGAGGAACTCCGAATCGACGACAAGATGCAATTTGTCGAGGAACCTGTTGAAATCATGGACCGTGAGGTCAAACGATTGAAACAGAGTCGTATTCCTATCATCAAGGTGAGGTGGAATTCTAAACGTGGACCTGAATTCACTTGGGAGCGTGAGGATCAATTTCGCAAGAAATATCCGCAACTCTTTGACAATTCTAGAAACAGTAACACTCCTAAGCTTTGAGGAAAAAGCTTCTCTATCAAGGGGATGATGTAACACCTGGTAATTTTCCCTACTTTGTAAAATGACTATTTTACCCTTTGACTTTTTATTTAATCAACTATGTGATTTAACTGTGTTGGAACCGGGAAGTTATCCCGCCTTTTCTGAAAAACTGTTTGCTGATGAGTAATGGCCTGACTCTGAGCTCAGTCATTAATCTGAACATTTTCTGTGAACCTGACCAAAGTGCTGAGACGGTAAATGAATTGACGATAATCCATGAGATTATTCGTTATCTGTGAATTATGTGCGTAACTGTTTAGTTGTTAGCAGCGTGATCGTATTTTCTTGAGCAGCGTATTTAAATATTTCTGTATATATTTATATATGCCTGTATTTTAATATTTTTGCTATTTATAGTAATAAATCGTATTTACTGTGAATATTTAATTAACGTATCGCGTTTTCGTATTTTACGTCGTTTTTACGTTTACCGTCGTTAACATGCATAAAATACTTTACCAATCGTAAAATGTCAGTTTTCGTCGAAAAATCGTAAATTTAATATATTTCGTCAAATTTTTAAGTTTTACGTAATTTTTAACTCAACTATATACTTTTTGATATTTACCTAAAGCTAACTAACCTTTTTACCTTAAACCTTTTAACTAATTACCATAGTAAAAATTTTGAATAATTTACCCCCCATTGGGACCCCCATAACCGGCCAAAACAAGCTCCACATGAAAGATACACCACATTTTTACACATTACCATTTTGAGCTTAACTTACACTACCCTTACACCTTTTAACTTATTACCACCTTAACTTAACCTCACTTCACACTTATTCACTTCACTTCACTCAAACAAAAACACACACAACTCTTCCTCTCTCTCTCTAAACACACGGCACAAACACATATCCATTTCCACCATTGTTGATTTTTAAAAAAGCTTCATTTTACCAAGATTTAACACAAAACAAATACACCCTAGAGCTTGTATAAGCATAAAGAAGAATGGACTTTCTTGGTTTGACGATTTGAGTAGTTTTTGGGTTGAAGATTTAGGGTAGAATTCTTGTTGATTATTATTGGGTTATACTGTAGATCGGGTCGTTGTGGTTACGTAGGATCGTTACACAAGGTCATTCCTTAAACCTTTTCATCTTTTCATTTTTCCATACATGATCTTTGTAGATCTATGCATGCATGTTACTCATCAAGTATTTTTATGAAATAAAATGATGAAAATTATTTTGGGTCATGAAATATTTTAAGATTTGTGAAAATTAAGTGTGGATCTATTAGATCCATACATGAAAATGGGTTAATCGAAAGATTTGTGAAAAATATAAGTATGTATATTTTGGATTTGTAAACTTGAAGAAAAATCTTTGATTTTGTTGATGTATATGAAAAATTAGAAGAAACTAGTAGTGTTACTACTAGTGGTTACGCTTGAAAACGGTCGAAAACGAGTTTTTACGGAAAACGTACAATCTGTCCTAATTTTGTAAGAAGCGTAGAGAGTCGTAAAAATTGTTTTGACACTAGTTTACTACGAGATTATGAAAATATAAGTGAATACCTTCGTTTCGATATATTATAGGATAAAAACGGAGCTAAAATGAGTATGTTGTGGTCGTTTAAATTTCTTTGTTGGAAAACTTAATTTTTGGAGAACAATACTATAAGTGGTTGCTGTCCAGATTTTTAAAGTGGTCGAAACGACATTTTCGAGTCAAACGGAGTTGTTTTAAGTGTCGAAATGGTTACTAAATGGTATGTATGAATGTTGGACTTGTTTTGTAAAAGCGTGTTAGCTCGAAAAATGAATACTTGTTGTACTATTGAAAGTTTGAACGTTGGAAGTTCAAATGGTTACGATAGTGAAAAAATGAATTGTTGAATTGTTGGCGATTGAGAAATTGTTGAAAATAGGGGTTTTAGGACGAGATTTGAGTATTTACTAAAAATGGCAAATTTTTATGTGACGCCGAAAGGCTGCCGAATTTTCGTTAGAAATCGTGTAGGAAAATTTGTTAAGATAAATTTTGGTAAATTAAAATTTACGCCGAAAGGCTGTTGAAATTTCGTCGAGTCAAAAATAAATATTTTTGCCTAAGTATATATATACTATAATGTTATAACGATGTAACACTTACAAGTCACGATTTTAACAACAAAATATATACTTGATCGATGAGTAACGTACGTGATGAACTATTGTGACTTATTTGCTAGCGCATAAACTATAGCATTATATTTAGGTTGTTGCTAGAGTTGCTCGCTACTATTTGATCTTACTTGTGTGGTTTGAATCGTTGCTTGAGGTGAGTTTATAGATCCCTATTAAACCGTTTTGCTTGTTTAATGTTTTGGGATGTGATAAATGCTTTGATAACTTGCTTCTGGACGCAAGTAAAACTTGATTTCTGTGAACGCTTTGTGAACACTATTTATGAGATAGCTTAAGTTGTTTTAGCCATAGTCCCCACTATCGTGAATCGTAAGTTACTCTGCTGGAGTAAGCTCTTATGTTACGGATAGATCTATTGAGGGTTGACAACCTCCACTCGGGAATTCTGACGCCGGACGAGTGTGTACCATTTGTATGAACGGAGTCATCTTGGCTAGGTACTCCATTGGGGCAATTTATGTATGCAATCTATTGTATGCATTGGATCACTAGTTTCGATGTCACGAGCTTAGCTATCATAAATATTGTGAACACCCAATTTATCCTACACTTGGCACTATATCTCCTATAGTTGCATGTGTACATGAAACGAAATCTGAAATTGAATGACTATGAATTTTTACTTGAAACCTATATTCTCACCAACTTTATGTTGATCCAATTTAGCATTTATCTAAGGTAATTGATGATGATGTGTATCCGCTGTGTGAAGTACTTGGAGTCCGCATGCATTTCTTGGCTATCTTCGGACATTTATTTACTTATGCTTTTGAACTATTATCTCGTTGATGTTTAAAACTTTTACATTCCGCTGCACTATCTTTTGAAACTGAGACCTTTGTACTGTGATGCTTTTTATTTAAATTCAACGAGGTATTTTTATAAAACGTCTCATTTAGAGTCGTTCTCTTGTACCTTGAACTATGATATAATGACGTAACAGCCCCCGAGCTTCACCGCTTCCGCATACTACATTTGGGGGTGTTACATACACGTTTACAAGGTGTGGTGTTATTATTATCATTACTATAATAAAATCTCCTTTTTTTTACTCTTTCCGTCTTAGTTAAATTATTCTAAAATTTTAACTCCACTTAAGAAAATTATTGTAAAATTTCTTTACCCCTTTAAAATATATTATCACATGTTACATAGAAGACTAATCCAATTATTTTCAAGACAACTTTTTTTTATAACTTACTACTACAACTAAAAAAATGTAAGTTACGATATCATACCATACACTTACAAATTATTTTCAAAACCGTTTCCTATAATTAGCCAGACTTATTTGCAAGAAAATTTAGTAGTTCGCATTAATAAAAATACATACCCGAATGTAGACACACATCCAAAAGACTCAAAACGTCGTTGGAACTCCATCAAACTCCAGCACCATAAAACACGAACAAACACAAGGTACCTTCAAGTTATAATAACTAGTGAACGACCATATACCATAACTTAACACATAGTAGTATATATACATCGGCATATATATACCTATTAAATCACCCAAAACATACTCGTTACCATACATGTCAGATCAACCAATCGCGTCATACACTCGTTTTTTTTCTTTCTCTACGAGTAACCACCATCTTACCACAAGGCATGAAAACCATCACTAAAACCAGTCCATATCGTGTGACCTCATAATCACACAACATGACTATAACCCAAAACAATAACACACTCAAAAATATCCATATCGTAGGCAACCATTACATAAACCCATATACTATACATATACCAATAATCCACATCTCATCATATACAAGCATATACTAACCCTCTTTCATGCAATCATACTTAGGAACCCATTGAAGTTGTGGTACTTGTATAACTATGTTGGCCACCATACTTATACAATTACCCTTTCCCCAATGCACTCCCTTCTATGATGACACTTATAAGAATCAATACAACACATAACTCATAAATCCCTCAACTCACCTAAGCATATAACCACATAAACAATAAGGTCAAAAACTCCAAGTAATAAAATTACATAGTCAAACTCTTGGAATACAGAAATCCATAGTCTAGCTAAAACAGCATAGACAAAATCCAAAACGAAAACATAATCAGTTATAAGTCATGTCGCCCATCAGAATGGAAACACCTTAAAATCCTTCCTACCCATGTACTCCTAGTAACTCGAACCACCACACGATTCTTAGGGAACTTTAAACATCAAAAGAAAAATAACATACCTCAGGTACATAAAATAACTCAACAAAAGATAGAAACTACCTTGTACCAAATTATGTACTATAATGTACAATTTAAGCAAAATACAACAATGACTAGCGTGGACGATTATGGTTCAACCCGCAGTAGTCACAACCCGAAAAGAAAATAACATGTGGCTAAGTATGAACTACTATGGTTCAACCCATACTAGTCAAAACTTAACAAACATTGCAAGTAAAAACCAATAACATCCAGAAAACTTTAATTAATATAAAATGCACACATACTCCTATGACGCCTATATGTAGGGACCCATAAGCTATAGACTAGGTTACTTTAGACTAGGCAACCTAATTCTCTATAACCATTGGCTCTGATACCATTTTGTCACACCCCACCATGGTGGAATATGGGGTGCGACGTATGGATATCATCACAACATGGCGTGTCTATAGAGATAACTAAATGAAATAAGAAATGTCATAAAATGGTGACACAAATGTCATGACAATATCTCAACAAAGCATGAGTCTAGGAAAGTAGGTAACAGTCCTACCTCTTACCCAAGACAAACAATACATAAACAAAGCAAACATATAGGTGTCAACAGTATCACTTATTAAACAAACAAAAGAAACTAAGAAGGAACGGGGATCTCCTTCTATATGCAATCCTAATGCCTCCAAAACTAGCCACTTCTATTCTCAAGCTTAACCACATTCTCACATGAAAGAGACACTAAAACACGTCAACATAAAGTTGGTGAGAGTCATAGGTTTAGACTCCAACGCCAAAATCAAACCATAAGCTGTAAAAAACATCCACTAACAAAAGAACATATGGACAATGTGATACAAACATGCATTAACAACTAATATTCAAGATTTAACAAACCAAACCAAATCCAAGGCTCCCAGCCTTACCAAACACCATGGTACCATAGGCACCGATACACCTATGTACCAATCCCAAGGCCCCGCCTTGTCATTATCTATTGGTCCCGTTGGTACCAAGTCAAAACATAAAACAATCATGAATCAACTAGCAGTTAATCACATAAGTATGCACAAGTCCATCACCAAACAAAAAACATTCACAGCATAATTTATAAAAACAAGACAGTGTCTCTTCCATCCCATCTGTAAGTCAAATCATAAAAAGACATGGGACTATGAAACTCACCTGATTGAGCTTCTTCAAAAATCTGCGCACTAGCAAAAAGCTAACAAACAAAAGCACACAATCAAAACATGAACCAAACACTAAAATGGCTTATCAACCCATGATGGACATCTAAACTTCTCCCATATATATACCTCATTTATATGCTCTAAGCATCTCATTACACCCCTCTATAAAGCCCTTAACTTAGTTTACTTCATAACCCGTCTCGTTAACATTTTACCCAAAATAGTCCCGGTTTTTAGGTCTCTAAACTATAACCCAAACGCCAACCTAACCATACCCATGATCTCTGTAAAGGAAACCCTATTCCTTTACATATGTTAGCTAACTCCGCCTTTTTGCTCCAACCTTAAAGCTACTGTTAAGGCCCCGATATACATATATATACTTTTGACTATCCGGATTTTACTGATTTTGAACATACAAAACGTTTGTTATGATTAGGGGGTCTTACCTTAACCCACAATCTTATACCCAATGCAGATACTTCCTATTATATATAAACCAACTCCCATGTTCGTTTGAAAGTCCCAATATAACCCTAAGTACCCCAAACAACCCAATACATAAAAAGAAAACAGGCTGATTTCAAAACTGTTTTGACCTCCGACTGTTGTAACCTGTTTTTGACCCACTTCCCGACCTCCAATTTAGTTCTCGTTTCTTGTATTTGAAATCCAACTCAAATACCTTTCCATGGATACTTGGATCGCAAAATAAGAGTTTATAGAACTCTAGATATCATCAAAACAATTGACCTAAAATTCTGCCCGGTTTTTAAAAAAACGAATTTAATTAAATTAACCTAATTAATTATACATAAACCCTAATTAAAACCTAAAAACGATTTTCAATGATAAAAACTCATTAATTACATCATTAATTACAGATTATTAACAAAACCTAATCAAAATTTATGAATCTGAAACCCTAACCCATCATATTAGGTTACATACGTAAATTAAACGTTAATTAAGCATAGTTTTAGTGCATACCTTAAACCATAATTGAATTATTGGGTTTTCTTCAACCACCATTGTTAATCACGACTCATATTAGGTTTGGGAGAAAGAAAAATCGTTTTGGGGGCTAAAGGGAGTATTATGGGTAATTAAAACTAACCAGGAATCCTAATAGTACTCAAACTGGGCTCCCCTTCCCTTCCTTAAGCAAAATTGGGCCCAAAACCAAATCCAACACCCTATGGACGAATTTTTTAATTATATTACTTTGAATTAACTATTAGTTATTATTACCTTAAATTCCCTTAATTTATTTCAGCTCCTAAGACCTCCCGAGCCTCAAAACCGTAAAACTAGTCAGTTTTACGCGTATATCGTAAAAATATACAGTTTTAAAAAAAATCTTAAATTTTGAAATAAACTTTATAACTAAGTCATAAAGGACATAAAACCATCCCGTAAATTATTCCCGTGACTAAATACCTCATCCGAGACCTCAAAATGCTAAACCGTAAATCGTAAAAATACGATTTTCTATAATACATATACGTATACGTAAACCACTAAATAACACCATCTCATTTCATAGTCACTACCATATGAGCTCATGAACATGAAATCATCACACATCGTTTCACTCACAAGGTACCCCCTACCGGAAACGATATCCAAACCACAATCTATACACACCAATTAGCACATAAACACGTAAAGACACATAACTAGCACAAAAAAAACTAAGTGACGAACCTCAAAACCGCGGTTGTCACACATACTCATCGAATGGTTGGGGGGGGGGGGGGAACGGGAGGTCTTGACCAGATAACCCAAAAAGATGCTATCATTTTATATTGTCTGGCCAAGGGGGTCAAAGCTGATTTTGTATTTTTGAAGATCTCCGTGGGAAACTGGAGAAAAAGACTAGAGAGAAAAACGTTGTATACACCAGATTTCTATCTCTCCTTTTTGTTGACCATCTTGGAAATTATTTTTCAAAAATAATTGGAGAGCAACTAATCTTTAAGACCTTTGATCTTACTCGCTGGAACATTCCAGTCAGCACCATTGATCCTCCTCTTACACAATCCATGTTGGACATCTGCTCAGCAGACGGTCCAGTAGTGTACAAACCTCCCAAAGACACTTCTCCAACTGGAGAAGGGGATCTACAAGGCAGAAAGGCTGGAGCTTCATCTGGACCTCGTTAGAAGCAAATGTCAATTAATACCAAGAAAGTTAGACATGGGTCCAGAAAGAGGAAAACCCTCACACAATCTTCCTCAAAGAAGATTGATGATGATTCCCAAGGCCATCCTTTGAAGAAGACCAAGTCCCTGGCCAAGGACAAGAACCCCAGCCAGCCATCACCTTCAGTCTCTGCTGGAGGAGATATGCATAAAGAGGCCTAGCAAGCAACCCATCTCTCAGCTTCTTTACGAGAGAAGGGTGAAGATGGAGCTCACCCTCAGCTCAGTAGTGTGGAGTCAGCATTAGTAAGTACTTTCGTTCAGAATACAAGTCCTACTTCATTACCAATTCCTATCACTTTTCACTCTGAGTCTGCATCAGGGAATGATGTGTCAGCAAATCCAACACTTGATGCTGACCCGGGCCTATCTGTTTCTAATGATGTAGCTCCCCCACAACAGGTTTCTACTGAAGGAACCAAAAACATTATCATTGATCTAAATTTATCAGGGACACTTTCTCAAGATCCATCAGGTCAAACCAACCCTGGTGGTGAAGGGCTTGAAACTGATCCACACACTCATGCTGATGCTCCAAAGATTCCCAAGGAAGTGCATCTCACCACTAGAGCCAAGGTGGGACACTTGCCTACTTTTGTTGTTAGTATGTCTGGAGATGATCTGGAGAAAGAACTTGGGTTCGATGAGAGAATTCCAGTCAATCTAGATGACAGTAATGAAGAACCTGCTGATGCAACACAATTGCCACTTTCACCCAGAGCTGAGCAGGTAAAAGAATTAACCAATCAAGTGTTGATTCTTCAATCACAGGTTGCCAGACTGAAGGAAGAAAAGGTGCTTACCAACAACGAAATCTCAACTATCAAAGCAAGAGCACATCCTCCTTTTGCTTAACAAATTAAGGATGTCATCATTGCTGCTTTGAAGCCCTTGGTCCAAGATGTGGCCACCACCACTTCCCTAAAGCAAGAGATGTCCACTCAAATGGAATCTATCAACGGTGCTTCCATGGATTTTCCACCATAATTCACACGAGTTCCTGGCCAAGTTAATACCTTGTGTGATTCTGTGTCTAAGATCAAAGATAGAGTGGCGTTGCTGGAGAAACAAAAGCTGACCATTTCTGAGGAGGTTCAGTAGAAGTTAAATGCCCTTGAAACTATTCCAGCCATGCTAGCCAAGGTAACTACCACTCTTGATCATCTTTGTGGCTTCTTCCCTGCTGATAGGTCATCAGAAGCTGTTGGGCAGTCTTCTGCTGAGGGGGAGAAAAACACAATCCAGCAGCTCTTTCAGAAACATGCCCAAAAGAAAGCTAAAAAACAATTCATTGAGTCACCCATCACTGAAAAGAGCCCAGCAAAGGGTAAGGGGGAGTCATCAGCCAAAGATGATGATATGCAAGGTTCACCTCCCTTAATACCCAAAAACAAAGATCTTACTCTAAATGATAAGTTGATCAGCGCTGGAGTGGCCACTCAAGAAGAACTTGACAAGTTATACAGGCTTCAGCAAGAAGAAAAGTTAAGAGATCTGAAGCTAAGCTTGTATGAGCAAATTGGAAGAGTTGAAATAGAAAGTGTCTTCAAGACGAAAGTGTTATATGAAAAGTTTTGTATAACAAGACTCAACAGAAGAAACATCTCACCAATCACCAATGTTGATATGTTGACCAACAAAGGTGACATCCATCTCAAGTTCTATAGAAGTGATGGAACTGATGAGATACTTGAAAACTTTCAAGGAAAAGAACTTTCTTATACTGAAGGGATGGAAATGAGTGTGATAATTGAGAAAAGGAAATCCAAGAGATGGGATGAAGTTCGCACAAGAATCGAGCACTATATGAGAAATCATGAAAGACTAGGTGAAATTATGAACATCAACACTCAAGCTTCTATGGAAGATCAAGATCCAATACTGGAGCTGAATAAAAGGGCAAATCTGATACAACCTGAAGTTGGTGACATCTTTGTCACTACAAAGAAATACAAAGGCCTTGTTCAATTTCAAAATCATCTCCCTGGTCATGTATTGGACGAACCAGAACTAGGAATGATTATGTTCAATCATCAAGAACGTCGAGACTTTGTGGGCATAAGTGATCTTGATGAAATGAAAAATGAACTTCTCTTGAATGTTCAAAGGATCTTTTACTCTCTTCATGGTGGTCCAGGACTTACTAATGCTGCAAAAACCTTCCGCATGTGCTTGCTTGCTATATTGGACCACAGAAACTCAGATCCGTTAACTCGGACTTCCATCATTGAAGAACTTAGGCCTAAGGAAAAGTGAATAATCATTTGTAATAATGTTTGTTGTAATTTGTAATGTTGTTGAATAAATGATTATCTGATGTTTATAAGTTATTAATTGTTCAGTGCAAGTAAGAAGAAATTGTTATGCTCACTTACTACTGACATTAGACTTAGGCTATTTGTATATCCAAATAGGGGGAGATTGTTGGGTCAGTTGATAGTTGTAAAATTACCCCTTTAGGAAAAGGATGGTAAATGTGGCAAGTATTAAGTGTCGGTTTAGGAAAACCAAGCACTAATGAACAACTAAGTTCGTTCTCAAGGAGGCTAGTGTGTTATGTGTGTAATGATATGGATTAATTTGTGATTATATTTGAGAAAGAAAAATAGAAAAGGGATTTGAAGAGAATGACGGTTATTAAGACGGATTAAACTAATTCTAAAAAGGCGTACATGTAAAGTCGTAAAAAACACAAAAATTAAAATTTTAACCTAAAAATTTCTAAAAATTACCAAAAAATCTCTAATAATATTCTAAGAGTTTACAAAAAATCAAAACTTGCAAAAACCTTTTAATTAATTAGATAATGTCTTTTTAATGCTAATTAAAGCCCTAAAATCATAATTAATTATTAAAAAGCCCTAAACAAGATTTTAAAGTTTGTAAACCTCAAAAATACTCTAATTAAGCTAAAAACTATTTTTCAAAATTTTAAAACCAATTAAAACTATTTTTAAACAATTAAAAACTCCTAAAATCAATTAAATCTTAAATTAATTATAGAAAATAACTAAAACACTCTAAGAATATTTGGAAAGTTGCAAAAATCCTAATTAAGTGTTTAGAACCTAGGAAAAATATAAAAACCTAGAAAATCAGACTTTTAATTTTTAATAATAAAATAATATTAAAATAATATTAAAAATCCAAAAATTATAAAAAGTTCTAAAAACTTGCAAACTAGCTTAATTTAACCTAAGTAACTCATAAATGAAAGTGAAATTACCTAAATACCCCTATTGGGCCTAGAAAATGGGCCAAACCCAAAACAGACCCTTATTGGGCTTAATTAAGGCCCAATAAGAAAAAGTGTTCAAAATAAGCCCAAAAAGCATAGGTTGACTCAAAATTTGATTTTAAACAACTTTTTCCAAAGGCCTAAAAGCTGAAAATGTGAAATAAGCTAACTTATAATAAGCAGCTTATTCTTAATGGGCTTTTAAGCCCATTAAGCCATAAGCTGATACCATAAGCTAAAATTTAACACACAAGCTTCTTTTGACCTAACAAAGACTTCTGCAAAAAGAAATTTCAAATAAGCCCACTTAATAAGCCAGAAACAGTTCACAAACTTATTCACAAAACGACAAAATAGTCGTTTTTGTGATCTAGACCACCTCAGAAGCTGATTCAAGTTGCAAAATGTTTCTTATGACAAAACTAAGCTTAATAATCAAAAACCTACTCAATAAGCACACTCAATAAGCTGGAAAGTCAAATAATCACTTATGTTAAAAGTCAAATGAGTTGGTTTTCTAGTAAAAAGTCAAAGTCAAAGTCTCATAAGCTCCAGTTTACTTAAATGGGTCAAATAATGAAGACCCATTACAAAAAATAAGTTGTTGCAAGTCAGAATAAGCTAGAATAGCTTATTGATAAGCTGATGACAAAATTGCACTAGCAGGGGCTAGTTTTGGATGTTGAGCAGTGGAAACTTTTTCCACTGCTTGACTATTTTGACTTTTTGTCTTTAGTGACTTTTTCTTGGATTCAGATTTCACAAAGGCACCCAAATGATCTTTGGATCAAGGAGTCAATCACAATCAAAATAACACAATCACTAACACCCAATTGATACAGATTAATCAATTAAGCATCAGACATGATACATACATGAACAATAAGCAGTTGAGCACAAATAAGCAGTTTTAGCAATAATCAGCCAGCCAAATTCAACCAAATGCACACACAAGCTATTATAAACTCCAATAAGCAAGTCTAAACAGGTTTCATGCACTAGTTCAAAGAATTAAGCAAGATTCAAGCAATGAAAATTACTGATGAACACTAAACACATGCAGTTTTTACTTTTATTGATGTATTTGACACACAAGCCAATTTCAACACTTCAAATCTATCAAATAGGTTATATTGATGATGTTTTAACAGCTTTTATCCCTAAACATGCATAAACTCTAGGTTTTCCCAAAATTTTAGGTCAAAAATCAGTCAACTCAACAAGATATAGCAATTTGTTTGATTCAAGGTTTCAAACTCAGAAACTTGCAGCAAAACACTCTCAAACAAAGGTATAGCAGATACAAAGCATAAACAACACAAACTAACAACACAATAACAAGATGCAAGCACAAACCAGTAGACCCAAACACCCCTTTAACTCTTCCAAATCAAAATTTTCAAAAGCAAAGTGATATTTCAGGCCAACCAAGCATCAATTAACACTAAAACAAGTATAATAAACAGATTCAAGCAAGAACAAGCCACAAAATTCACAAGAACACAAGTTTCATACAAATATCACCAAAAATCACAATTTAAGCAGATTTTGAGATTAAGTATGCAAACCTCATGGATGTACATTGATATGAGTGATTTTACTCATATCATTAGTAGCTTAAAACAATGAAATATTGCACAAATTGTATCAAATATGCCTTGGATATGCTTGTTTCTTGTTTTCATGTGTGTAGGTACCAAGTTCACGAAAACCGATGAAAATCGACACGAGAATGAAGAAAAAAATCAAAGAAGCCAAAAATCGAGCTCAACTCTAGAGGATTTAATCATTTTGCAAGTTTACGGCCAAGTGGGTCCCACAATGGGATAAATGGGCTCAAAGGCCCATTTAGATTTTCAAGTTAATAAACGATTTTGATTTGCAAGTCCAATAAAGGCCCAAATATGGGAATAGTGCACGGATGGTAAAGTAATAAGGGCCCAAGCCCAATTCAAGAAATAAACGGGAAGAAAAGAACTCATGGGCCTTAGGGTTTTTATGATACGTTTATTAATTTATTGAGTATACGCGTTTTGTTCATTTTCCACCCACTCAGTCAATAAATAAAACCACTCGTTCCCACTCACAATATTTTATCTCTTTAAAACCTATGTTTCTTCTTCCCCAATTTTTCTTTTACCCTAAAACCTGCAAAACTCCACAGTTCATTAACCCTAGATGGGTAAAAAGGGGTTTTTACAAAGGGCTTTCCATTTATTCTATTAATTCACACCAAGGGGAATAAAACCCCCTTGGTTTAAGGAAGAGAAGAGGTGGATCAAAGGTGATACGTGGCCGTTTCTTATAGGAGGCTACACATCATTCCACCATATCCACCAATCAAAACCCAAAGAAGAAGCACAACTAGCACACGGATACCACGTTGGCGATCCGTGTGCTATTTTGTATCATCACAGCCATCCAACAGGAGAGAGAATAAAGAATTGAAGATCAAGGGCTACAAAATCAAGTGGAATATTATTCAAATATGCGAATATCCGCACAAGGATGCCCTTGGGGGGGCTATAAATACCCCCAATTTATTCTGTATTTTTCATCCTTCTTTTACTTTATTGTTATGTTGTAGAAATAGATTTAGAGTTAATCTTGTATTTCATTTTTTTAAAGCTTTGTAATATTTTTCTGGAAATCAATAAAAGTTCAGTTTATTTCAATGTCAATTGTGTCTATTTACTGATTGTTTGAAGTGATTGATCAATTTTTTTTCTTTAAACTATCTCATGGTTATAACGTTTGAAAGTTGAATATAAACTAATCAATAGTCTATATTCAATCTTAAAAGTAAGATTGGATCACACCTATCCCTACTGGATAAGTGAAATACTAATAAGTTGGATTAGAAGCTGTTCGGATGATGGTCATGATGGTGAATGGTGGTTTGGTTTACGGTTCTAAAGGTTGCTCAGCGCACACCTTCTTCTCAAAGGGTTCATCAAAAGGTACTAGTTTCTTTTTATTTTAAGTTTACTCTATAAGTCTACTTGTAATTGCTTTGATGATTTGTTTTGAGAGTGTATCTGTTAAGTTATTTTACTGGTTTACTAAAATAAAATTTTGTTACTGTATTATGAGGTTTGAGTGACTGTATTAGATTCTAAGGGATGAATTGATTTACATTTTATAAAACTGATGTCATTGGACTGAGACTGCTTGTTTAGTTAGATTTGAGAGGTTATTTGGTTTAAATCTATTTAACTGTCTGCATTTGTCCAGCTGAATATACGTGTTTGATTCTGCTAGTCTTGATTAAGTTGTTATGGATTGAATGCTGAAATAACCGGTAATCTTAGAATCTGCTGCTTAATAGGATTTGTGCTTCTAAAATTTGAATTCATGAAGTTTTGGATATCTGCTCAGTTTGGATTGATATTACTGATTCTGTGCACTGTCAGCTTATTTGTTTTAACTTTGCTGAAAGTTAATGTTAGATCGAGCTGTTAGGATAGTAGTTATTGTTCTAAAAAGCTTTATTTGATTTTAGTCTTGATGCTGTATGATTTTGGTTTGCTTAATGATTTTGGTAACTGTTTTAAATGCTGGTTTAATAGATCTTGTACTACTTTGTTATGATTTTAGACTTGATTATGTATGATTTCGGTTACTGTTTTGAAGTTGCTTAGTTTGATCAATGATCTTGTTAATGATTTTGTTCTGATTTGTTGTGTTTGGTTACCTTCTAGCTTATCAGATTCAATCATCTGATAAGCTCAATAAGCTGTTGTCCTCACAGCTTAAGCTAATAAGCTGCTCAAAAGTCTTTCCTAAGACTGTTTTTTTTGCAATCTGTCAAAAAGGAAATAATTCCAAAAATTATGTCTCATCCTGGGATCGAACCTGTGACCTCCTGGTCACAGGCTTAGAGTGATAACCACTTGGGCTAGAGGCCTTTTTGATTTTTATTCTCTGTTAGGTTTTTAATATAGTGTTAGTCATTTTTGGCAGATTTTGTTTAAGTCTAATTGTCTTTGTCACGTTTTTATTTTTTATATAACTTTTAATTATAATTTTAATTAAAGTAAATTTTTAATAAAAAGTAGTTTAAAAATAAAATAAAATAAAAAATGTTTTTATTTAAAAAGTTCAATTAGTTTAATTAACTAGAATTATTTTAATTTTAGATTGATTTAAAAATAGTTTTTAAATAAGTTTATTTTAAGTGGAATTTTAATTTAGCTTATTAGTTTTTAAAAGTAAATTAGTTTAAAAGTTGATTTAATTAAATAGATTTATTTTTAATAGATAATTAAATAGAGTAAATCTTTAAGAATTTTAATTAGTTTAAATTTTAAATTAGTGTGTTTATTTTAAGTAAGTTTTTAAAAGTAAATTAGTTTGTAGAATTTTAAATAGGCGGGGTTTACGATTGATGCACTTTAGGTTTATTTTAAATAGCTTAAAATTGGTAGAATTTAATTGTAGTTTAAAAACCGAAAACCAATTCAAATCGATTGTCCAAATCAAAGCAAAACGTCTCAAATTCATAAGATCTTCGTGTACAACGAACTCGACTCACTCACGTGTTTAATTGAATTCGTCATTGGTATTATTAGTCTATTACTTTTTCCTAAAGGTAATTTTCTAATTTACCCTATAACGTATCTAATTATCACATATACTATCCACGACACATCAAAAATTTTGGGGCCGCTGCCGGAGATCTTGTGTACGATTCATTTTTGTGGAGATTTGTTGATCGTGGATTTGAAGACCCTTTCCGTCCTCGGAAAGTTTTGTTATTTTTCTATTATATAGTATGTATCGTTTTTCTCGTTTTTTTTGTAAATATTATATTGTATTACGTAGAACAATAATTTTACATATTTTTCAAATAAGCCTTAGTTGGGATTTCATCACCTAGCTATTGTATTCGAACCCAAAACAAAAATAAAGGCAAAATAGATAAATACTAATAAGAAGTTTGAACTCGATTTATACAAACTATAAGGTGGGTATAAGGCGACGTGCTATAAAAGGCCGTCTAAGGAAAAAGGTTTTTAAGTGCTTTATGCCACCTCGTTTCACCGCTTGCTTGTGCGTATATTGAGAGGGACAACCTATTATTGGTTTGCCGACTCAAGTAGTAATAAATCTTATTTTTTGTTGTTTACCTATTGAACCTCGAGACGTTTAGGTTTTCACCTATCGTTTCAAAGTCGACCGAGGGTAATTTACTTCCATAGTAGTTATCCTTATTCCTTGTTTTTTTTATCGATCATTATTGATTGAGCAATACCAAATAAAAAACCAAAAATAATCTTCTTCTTGTCTAATTTCTTTTCTTTAATCCTCTAAATTCTCGTCTTTGTAGTGTATGCAATTACGTTCTTCTCGTCTTGTGATTGATTTTAATAGGCTTGAAAATATTCCACGTAGAAATAGAAATCGTCAACAACGAATAGTGGAACCCGAGCTTCCACCTATTGTTGTAGAGATGGCCGATAACCGAACAATGGAGGAATTGCTCCGTGCACCCACCGAAGGGTATGGGGAAGCAATCGTTGTGCCGGCTATTTTGGCGGATCATTTTGAGATTAAGACGGGTCGTTTATCGCTCATTCGTGCCGACCAATTTCGTGGAAATGAGACCGATAGCCCGCATTCTCACATTCGGAATTTTAATCGAATTACCTCGACTCTCAAGTTTAGAGATGTGCCGAATGACGCGATTAAGCTCTTGCTTTTTCCGTACTCACTCGAGGGTAATGCTAAGCTTTGGTATGAGAAAGAACCACCGGGTTCGATCTTAACATGGGATAATTTAGTGTCTAAGTTTATGAATTATTTCTTTCCACCTTCCAAGACAACACATTTTAAAAATGAGATCACTAGATTTGAACAAAAAGTGCATGAATCGTTTGGGGTTGCTTGGGAAAGATTTAGAGATTTGTTAAGACAATGTCCACACCACGGTTTCTCGGAATTGCATCAAATTAATACTTTCTATAATGGGCTAAATATGATTGAACAAGATTCTTTAAATGCCGCCGCGGGTGGTAATCTTTTAAGAAAAACTCCGAGAGACGCGTGGAGAATAATTGAGGATAAGTCTAGGGCACAATATTCACGAAACACACCGGTTGTTTCCAATGTGAATTCATCTAATATCGAGATTGCTAGATTGGACTCTAAGATTGACACGCTGTTGAATGAGTTTAGGAAGAATCCTCATGGATCGATTAATATGATTGAGAATGTTTGTGTATCATGTGGTGGAGCACATCCTAATTATGCTTGTTTAAACGCGGGGTTTGATCAAGCTAGTACTTTTGCCGCGACGGGAACTTATGGCTCCAACGGTCAAGTTCCTCGTCAAAATCATGTTGCTCCACCGGGTTTTCCACCGGTTCAAAATAGGCACAACAATGGTAATAATGGGAATAATTTTAACCGTGGTAACCAAGGGAATTTCAATCAAGGAAATGGGTTTAATACTAATCAAAACAATCAAGGTTTTCAAGGGAACAACCAAAATGATTTGTCAAGCTACATGAAATCAAATGAGGCAAATATGAAAGCTTTTCAAAATAACATTCAAGGGCAAATTAATACTTTGAAACTTGATTTTCAAAATACGATTAAAGGGCAAAACAATAAGATTGAGCTTAATCAACAAAGGCTAGAGCAAAACCAAAATCGTATGCAACAAAATTTAGAACAAGGTCAAAACAAATTGCTTTCGATGTTTGAATCTTTTATGAGTCAACCTTCCTCGTCTTCGTGTGGCTTACCTAGTAACACCATTCCAAACCCGAAGGGTGAGATGAAAGCTATAACCACACGTAGTGGGATGGCTTTAGACGGACCTTTGCTTCCACATGTGAGTACCTCTACGGTGAGGGAAGTGGAGCAAGAACCCGAGGTGGTTAAAGAAAAGGAAATTCCTATTCCACCAAAGGTAAACCAATTGCCTATTCCGGAACCCGAGCTTCCGAAGACTAAACCCACACTACCCTACCCTTCGAGATTTAACCAAGAGAAGCTCCGCGAAAAGTCCAATGCTCAAATGGCTACTTTTTTAGAGATGTTTAAGAATATGCATATTAATGTTAGTTTCGCTGATGCATTGCTTCACATGCCTAAGTTTGCTTCGACAATTAAGAGATTGATAAATGATAAAGGGAAATTGGTTGAAGTGTCTACATCTTTAGATGCTAATTGTTCCGCGGTTCTTACACAAAAGCTTCCCAAAAAGCTTGGAGACCCGGGCAAGTTTGTGATACCATGTGATTTCCCTAATATGGAAGAATGCTTAGCTTTAGCCGATCTTGGTGCTAGCATTAATTTGATGCCTCTTTCCGTGTGGAAAAGGTTATCACTTCCCGAGCTTACACCTACTAAGATGACTCTCGAGCTAGCGGATCGATCGATCGCCTTACCAAAAGGTATAGCCGAGGACGTGTTTGTCAAGGTAGGGAAACTCGTCTTTCCAACGGACTTTGTGGTTTGCGATTATCCCGAAGATTCTCGTGTACCACTAATTTTGGGAAGACCGTTTTTTATGACGGCTAGTGCTTTAGTTGACATGAAAGCGGGGAAATTGACTTTAAGAGTTGATGAAGAACATATCACATTTGATATTGGTCATATCTCTAAATTTTCTTTCAAGTATTACGAGGAATCAATTAATCAAATCGATATGATTGATGTTACTTGTGAAGAATATTCTGAAGAAGTGCTTGGATTCTCGGCTAATTCCGAAAGTAGCAATCCTTCTTCATCGGATCCTATTATTGCCCTTTCGTCTCCACCCCTTACTCCATTTGGGGCTAGTGATTTTATCTTGGAGGAGGTGGATGCTTTTCTTAGCACACCGGATTTGCTAACTTCATATAATGAGGAATATCATGATATGGAGGGAGATATCGATTTACTTGAAGCGTTTTTGAATGAAGATCCTTATGAATCGCCACCTATGGATTTGAAAGTTGTGAATGAAAATGAGACTAAAGTGAAAACATCCATTGAGGAAGCACCCGAATTAGAACTTAAGGAATTACCCACTAATTTGGAGTATGCTTTTCTTGAAGGAACGGATAAGTTACCGGTGATTATTGCTAAGGGATTAAAGGAAAATGAAAAGGATGAGCTTATTAAAGTGCTTAAGAAACATAAACGGGCCATTGCATGGAAAATCTCCGACATTAAGGGTATAGATCCCAAATTTTGTACTCGTAAAATTCTAATGGAGGATGATTATAAACCCGCTATCCAACATCAAAGAAGGGTCAATCCAAAGATTCATGAGGTGATCAAAAAGGAAGTCACTAAACTTCTAGACGCCGGAATGATCTACCCTATCTCGGATAGTCCATGGGTTAGCCACGTGCATTGTGTTCCAAAGAAAGGAGGAATGACGGTTGTTACTAATGAGGATAATGAATTGATTCCTACTAGACTTGTGACCGGTTGGCGTGTTTGTATTGACTATAGGAAACTTAATGATTCCACTAGGAAGGATCATTTTCCATTACCTTTTATGGATCAAATGTTAGAGAGACTAGCGGGTAATGAATTATATTGCTTTTTGGATGGATTTTCCAGCTATTTCCAAATCCCCATTGACCCTCGTGATCAAGAAAATACCACATTCACTTGTCCTTATGGAACATTTGCCTATCGTCGCATGCCTTTTGGACTATGCAATGCTCCGGGGACGTTCCAAAGGTGCATGATGGCCATTTTCCATGATATGATCGAGAAAACCATGGAAGTCTTCATGGATGACTTTTCGGTTTTTGGGGAATCTTTCACTTCATGTCTCTCTAACCTTGAAAGAATGTTGCAACGTTGTGAGGAAACTAATCTTGTGCTTAATTATGAGAAATGTCACTTCATGTGCAAAGAGGGAATTGTGTTAGGTCATAAGATCTCTAAGGCCGGTATTGAGGTTGATAGGGCTAAAATCGACGTGATTGCCAAATTGCCTCCACCCACCACCGTTAAGGGAGTAAGGAGTTTTCTCGGCCATGCCGGCTTCTATCGTCGTTTTATACAAGACTTCTCTAAGATAGCTCGGCCTATGACACATCTTTTGGAAAAAGAGACTCCTTTCATCTTTTCGGATGAGTGTATTCAAGCCTTTGAGATGCTTAAAAAGAAGTTAACCGAATCTCCAATCTTAGTTGCCCCGGATTGGGATCTACCTTTTGAAATTATGTGTGATGCTAGTGATTATGCGGTAGGTGCGGTTTTGGGGCAACGTAAGCTAAAACACTTCTTGCCTATACACTATGCAAGTAAGACTATGACGGATGCTCAAACAAAGTACACTACAACAGAAAAGGAGTTACTTACCGTTGTGTATGCTTTTGAAAAGTTTAGACCATATCTCGTCTTGTCTCAAACCATAGTGTATACGGACCACTCGGCTATCAAATATCTTCTTAATAAACAAGATGCTAAGCCGAGGTTGCTCCGGTGGATTCTCCTCCTTCAAGAATTTAATGTCAAAATTCTAGACAAGAAAGGAGCCGAGAATCTCGCGGCCGATCATTTATCTCGACTTGAGAATCCTCACCAAAGCGATCGAGAGAACAAGGAAATCAATGAAACATTTCCTCTCGAGACGCTTGGTATGATTGCTTTTCGTGGTGATGATAGTACCCCATGGTTTGCGGACATCGCAAACTACCATGCGGGGAAGTTTATGATCAAGGGTATGTCGTCCCAACAAAAACGAAAGTTTTTCAAGGATATCTCTTACTACTTTTGGGACGACCCCTATTTGTTTCGTGTGTGCGCGGATCAAGTGATTCGTAGGTGCGTGTTTGGCAAAGAAGCTCAAGATATCCTTAAATCTTGTCATGAGGGACCCACCGGGGGACATCATGGTGCTAACGCCACCGCGAAGAAAGTCTTTGATGCCGGCTTCTTTTGGCCTTCCATATATCGTGATGCCCAAGACTTGATCAAGACTTGTGATGCTTGTCAACGTCAAGGAAAGAACTCACAAAGGGATGAAATGCCTCAAAACATTATTCAAGTTTGTGAAATCTTTGACATGTGGGGGATCGATTTTATGGGGCCGTTTCCATCTTCGAAAGGAAACAAATACATTCTCGTAGCCGTGGACTATTTGTCTAAATGGGTCGAAGCTAAGGCTTTGCCCACGAATGATGCTCGAGTTGTGGTTAAATTTTTTAAACAACTCTTTGCTAGGTTTGGAACTCCGCGGGCTATTATAAGTGATCGTGGGACCCATTTTTGTAATGAACAATTTGCAAAGGTTCTAAAGAAATATGGTGTCACTCATCGACTTTCTACGGCTTATCACCCTCAAACGAGTGGTCAAGTGGAGGTTTCAAACCGAGCTCTTAAAAGGATTTTGGAGCGTTCTATTGGAGAGAATCGCACTTCATGGTCGGATAAATTGGACGATGCATTGTGGGCTTTCCGTACGGCTCACAAGACGCCAATTGGTTGTACACCATTTAGGTTGGTCTACGGAAAAGCATGCCACTTGCCAATTGAACTCGAACATAAGGCGTATTGGGCTCTTAAGCATTGTAACTTTGATTTGAGGACTGCGGGTGATCATCGCAAGGTTCAATTGAATGAACTAAGTGAATTAAGGGATCAAGCTTATGAAAATTCTTTGATCTACAAAGAGAAGACTAAGAGGATTCATGACTCTAAGATCAATAACCGCATTTTCAATGTTGGTGATCAAGTCCTCTTATTCAACTCTAGACTTAAGATTTTCTCGGGCAAGCTTAAATCCCGTTGGTCCGGACCATTCACCATTGCACAAGTTTTCCCTTATGGCACCGTTGAGCTAGCTCAAAAAGACGGGCCTAACTTTAAGGTGAATGGTCATCGTGTGAAACATTACTTTGGAGGGGACATACCTACGGAGGTTGTCCCGGATCTTCAAACTTTCCCTAAGGACCAATGAATGTGGGGATCGAGTCGAGCTCATGACTCGGTGAACAAAAACGAGGTGCCTTGTGGGGGAGTCCCATACATTCTATCTTCTTTCTATTTTCTCACACCTAATAAGGCTTGATCTTTCAAGCTCGTGTTCGTGATTTGTTGTGTTGTGATCTTAGGTATGACCCTAATATTTGAAGACTCTCGTGTTCGGTTTTTGCCAGTCCACTTGATCTTCCATTCTTTGATTGCCAAAATGGGGCACACTTTCTTTACCCTTGATTTTTTATCGACTAACGTTTTATCTTGAGGCATAATTAATAAACGGCTTATAGATGTGCGTGCTCTTTCCATGCTAGGAATTTGCATTAGACTCTTCGTATTTTAGCAAGGGGGTGTTACTCTTGAGCTAAGAAACATTGAGGACAATGTTT
This sequence comes from Glebionis coronaria, assembly GCA_025667525.1. Classification (NCBI taxonomy): domain Eukaryota; kingdom Viridiplantae; phylum Streptophyta; class Magnoliopsida; order Asterales; family Asteraceae; genus Glebionis; species Glebionis coronaria. Next base: position 677,243 of record JANFOE010000637.1, on the reverse strand, counting down.
GGTTTTAGCATGGGGGAGTCAATCGATATAATCGCTTGCAATTGCTTTTGTCGTGTCCAAACGTAGTGTTTTTCTCATTTTTCAATAAAATTTTAAATTTTTTGTGTTATTTTTAAGTTTTAATAAAGAAAATAAGTGTTTTTGACACGAACGTAGGCTTTCAATAAGAATAGTTTTTGACTCGACTCGGTTTTTAACCTTAGCTTTTCCTTAACGTATTTGAATTAAGTTTTGCTAGGCTATTATATAGGGAGCTTTAAAACGCGAAGTTCTTAATTCATACGAGTTAAGAACAAGAACTTTTCGCAAGCTCCTATAATTGATCCTAGAAAGTCGTCTATCAAGGGAACTTTAAAACGTAAATTCTAAAACTTGCAAAAGTATAAGAAGATGCAAGATCCTATAGATGACTTGAAAACCCAAAACTTTGATTTGATAGGCTAAGTATCCATTGATTTCATTCTTGGAATTTTACAATATGGAGAACAAGAGATGATAGAGCCAATTATAAGTTCGGTATTCTTTCGGGAATTTATGTGAGTTAATTATGAGCCTATTCTCCCATCACTTGTTAATAAATTTAATTGCAATAAATAATGTTGAACGATTTGAAAAGTTACTTAGCTTCTAGCCCAAGATCGTTTAGAAGTTGCTCGGTATGGATTAGAGTTCATAGCTAAGGCATAACTTATTGAAGCGGGATGCGAAGATTGGCGAGTCCAAAAAGGTCCTAACAAGACATGAGGGCTATGTTTTATTGCTAAAGATCTCAAGTGATGTGAAGAATCATTTATCAAAAATCAATATGAAGGATCGAGACACACGACGAAAAGCAAAATACTCCCAAAAAGTCATGGAGAAGTCTATCCAAAAAGACAAAAATAAGGTATGAGGATAAATGAAGCCAAGTCCAAAAAGGAGGCGAATCGTTGTAAATCAAAATCCCAAATAAAGATTGGAGAAAAATGAAGAAGTCGTGGTCCAAGTATGAATCTCTCAAAACCTCAAGTGAAGAAATATTATGAAGAGAAGACCATTATTTCGTGAACGTCTCTCAAGGTTGGAAGTATAAAGTCATTGCCAAATATCGGTCCGCGAAAGGTCTCAAATCGCGAAACAAGTTATTCTAAGATATGAACTTTATGAGGTCCCGAGAAGCAGTTTTAAAAGATTTTGTCCTTTAGCTAACTATTGATTAAATCGTTCACTTTATTTTCGGCCTAATAAATTATCGAAATAAGTCAACAATGCATCCTTGTGATCATTCAAGACAACAATAAAATATAAGAGATACACATAGGAATAAGGGAGTCTAAGTGATTAATTGGCCCACATGAGTTCGTGTTAGTCTACCAACTTATAACAACAATGATCTTGTTTTTGCACTTGGCATGGAAAAGTGAAAAGTCAAGGACGATGAATCTATTTGATTTTTATGATCCTTAAAGTTATTTTATGTCTTTGCAAAATAAAATGTCAAAAGTTGAATAATGGTGTAGATATAGTTTTATTTTATCATTGCGTGAGGACACGGCAATTGCTTAGCATGGGGGAGTTTGATATGAGTGATTTTACTCATATCATTAGTAGCTTAAAACAATAAAATATTGCACAAATTGTATCAAATATGCCTTGGATATGCTTGTTTCTTGTTTTCATGTGTGTAGGTACCAAGTTCACGAAAACCGATGAAAATCAACACGAGAATGAAGAAAAAAATCAAAGAAGCCAAAAATCGAGCTCAACTCTAGAGGATTTAATCATTTTGCAAGTTTACGGCCAAGTGGGTCCCACAATGGGATAAATGGGCTCAAAGGCCCATTTAGATTTTCAAGTTAATAAACGATTTTGATTTGCAAGTCCAATAAAGGCCCAAATATGGGAATAGTGCACGGATGGTAAAGTAATAAGTGCCCAAGCCCAATTCAAGAATTAAACGGGAAGAAAAGAACTCATGGGCCTTAGGGTTTTTATGATACGTTTATTAATGTATTGAGTATACGCGTTTTATTCATTTTCCACCCACCCAGTCAATAAATAAAACCACTCTTTCCCACTCACAATATTTTATCTCGTTAAAACCTATGTTTCTTCTTCCCCAAATTTTCTTTTACCCTAAAACCTGCAAAACTCCACTGTTTATTAACCCTAGATGGGTAAAAAGGGGTTTTTACAAAGGGCTTTCCATTTATTCTATTAATTCACACCAAGGGGAATAAAACCCCCTTGGTTTAAGGAAGAGAAGAGGTGGATCAAAGGTGATACGTGGCCGTTTTTTATAGGAGGCTACACATCATTCCACCATATCCACCAATCAAAACCCAAAGAAGAAGCACAACTAGCACACGGATGCCACGTTGGCGATCCGTGTGCTATTTTGTATCATCACAGCCATCCAATAGGAGAGAGAATAAAGAATTGAAGATCAAGGGCTACAAAATCAAGTGGAATATTCTTCAAATATGCGAATATCCGCACAAGGATGCCCTTAGGGGGGCTATAAATACCCCCAATTTATTCTGTATTTTTCATCCTTCTTTTACTTTATTGTTATGCTGTAGAAATAGATTTAGAGTAAATCTTGTATTTCATTTTTTTAAAGCTTTGTAATATTTTTCTGGAAATCAATAAAATTTCAGTTTATTTTAATGTCAATCGTGTCTATTTACTGATTGTTTGAAGTGATTGATCAATTTTTTTTCTTTAAACTATCTCATGGTTATAACGTTTGAAAGTTGAATATAAACTAATCAATAGTCTATATTCAATCTTAATAGTAAGATTGGATCACACCTATCCCTACTGGATAAGTGAAATACTAATAAGTTGGATTAGAAGTTGTTCGGATGATGGTCATGATGGTGAATGGTGGTTCGGTTTACGGTTCTAAAGGTTGCTCAGCGCACACCTTCTTCTCAAAGGGTTCATCAAAAGGTACTAGTTTCTTTTTATTTTAAGTTTACTCTATAAGTCTACTTGTAATTGCTTTGATGATTTGTTTTGAGAGTGTATCTGTTAAGTTAGTTTACTGGTTTACTAAAATAAAATTTTGTTACTGTATTATGAGGTTTGAGTGACTGTATTAGATTCTAAGGGATGAATTGATTTACATTTTATAAAACTGAAGTCATTGGACTGAGACTGCTTGTTTAGTTAGATTTGAGAGGTTATTTGGTTTAAATCTGTTTAACTATCTGCATTTGTCCAGCTGAATATACGTGTTTGATTCTGCTAGTCTTGATTAAGTTGTTATGGATTGAATGTTGAAATAATCGGTAATCTTAGAATCTGCTGCTTAATAGGATTTGTGCTTCTAAAATTTGAATTCATGAAGTTTTGGATATCTGCTCAGTTTGGATTGATATTACTGATTCTGTGCACTGTCAGCTTATTTGTTTTAACTTTGCTGAAAGTTAATGTTAGATCGAGCTGTTAGGATAGTAGTTATTGTTCTAAAAAGCTTTATTTGATTTTAGTCTTGATGCTGTATGATTTTGGTTTGCTTAATGATTTTGGTAACTGTTTTAAATGCTGGTTTAATAGATCTTGTACTGCTTTGTTCTGATTTTAGACTTGATTCTGTATGATTTCAGTTACTGTTTTGAAGTTGCTTAGTTTGCTCAATGATCTTGTTAATGATTTTGTTCTGATTTGTTGCGTTTGGTTACCTTCTAGCTTATCAGATTCAATCATCTGATAAGCTCAATAAGTTGTTGTCCTCACAGCTTAAGCTAATAAGCTGCTCAAAAGTCTTTCCTAAGACTGTTTTTTTGCAATCTGTCAAAAAGGAAATAATTCCAAAAATTATGTCTTATCCTGGGATCGAACCTGTGACCTCCTGGTCACAGGCTTAGAGTGATAACCACTTGGGCTAGAGGCCTTTTTGATTTTTATTCTCTGTTAGGTTTTTAATATAGTGTTAGTCATTTTTGGCAGATTTTGTTTAAGTCTAATTGTCTTTGTCACGTTTATATTTTTTATATAACTTTTAATTAAAATTTTAATTAAAGTAAATTTTTAATAAAAAGTAGTTTAAAAATAAAATAAAATAAAAAATGTTTTTATTTAAAAAGTTCAATTAGTTTAATTAAATAGAATTATTTTAATTTTAGATTGATTTAAAAATAGTTTTTAAATAAGTTTATTTTAAGTGGAATTTTAATTTAGCTTATTAGTTTTTAAAAGTTAATTAGTTTAAAGTTGATTTAATTAAATAGATTTATTTTTAATAGATAATTAAATAGATTAAATCTTTAAGAATTTTAATTAGTTTAAATTTTAAATTAGTGTGTTTATTTTAAGTAAGTGTTTGTAAAATTTTAAATAGGCGGGGTTTACGATTCATGCACTTTAGGTTTATTTTAAATAGCTTAAAATTGGTAGAATTTAATTGTAGTTTAAAAACCGAAAACCAATTCAAATCGATTGTCCAAATCAAAGCAAAACGTCTCAAATTCATAAGATCTTCGTGTACAACGAACTCGACTCACTCACGTGTTTAATTGAATTCGTCATTGGTATTATTAGTCTATTACTTTTTCCTAAAGGTAATTTTCTAATTTACCCTATAACGTATCTAATTATCACATATACTATCCACGACACATCATACATCCACACCCACGAATTTTGAGCTTATGTGCTAGCCAGAACAAGCACAAGCTTCCACAATAAGCCTGCTAAGATTGAACAAGGTTAAAGCAAAATATCATAAAAATCAGAAACTTTGGAAAACTTGATTGATGCAAACTTGTTACCCCACACTTGATTATCCCCAAGTTATAAGCCTCACCACACCTTAACCAACTCAGTTAGGATGCTATGATCAGCCCTATAGCCCAAGAATTCTAAGATTGGAACAAGACTTAGCAAAATATCAAGAAAATGAGAAAATGTGCAAACTTTTGCACACTCCTCTTTGGAAAACAGGTTTTAAACTTCAAGAACTAACAAGCATATAACAATAGAAAGCAGTAAATAAGATTGGCCAATGACTTTTCTTCAAGATTTCAAACTCAATTTCATTAAACTTACAAATAGGATTTACAGAAACTTGAACAAGGAAAAATCAAAAGCAAAGTCTAAATGTTGGAACCCTAAGCCTTTATATAGGCATACATGAGCTACTAGAAAGCATAAAAACGTTGCCCTAATGTTGCTGAAGTCCCCAAAATGCCCTCTTGAACTTGAACTCATTTGCTTCATGTGACTGAGTCTTGGACGTTTGTGAAGTAGATAACTGTTGGAATTTGATCTAAGGGCTCAAACAAAGCTTAAAATGTAAGCTTGTATCTGGATGGTTGATTCTCTGGCTGGTTTTGGCAGTATCCCCTTTTGTGTGTAGCAGGGGAATCATGTGTGGCCCTTGGTGGTGATGTGGCAAGTGATTTAAGAGTTGGGTTATGATTAGAAGACTACTAATCATAATTCTGGAGGTGATGGAAGCTTAATTATTGCTTAATCAATTTTCCCCAATTTGTGTTCTTGAGTAAATAGTAGCACGTTTGATCTTATTTGGGTTTTAAAAATGGTGTTAAGCGCCAAAGGATTAAACTAATCCAAGATTAGTTATAACAGGTTTTTAGTGGAGGATGACATGGAGAAATGGTGGATCTTCATTGGTGGAGAGAGTGAGTGGGGCACGTGTCACCCCACCACTGGTCTAGGTTACTTCTTTATCTGCCAGCTTAACACCCCTATCTTTCATGAACTTGTCAAATGTATTCCAAACTTCTATCAACGACATAATCAGCTTTGTCAACTTTTGCCTTTTTACATTTTTGGCCCAAAAACTTTTACAAAGTGAAATCAGGGGTAATTCTTGCCATTTTTGAATTCTTCAAGGGCTGGTTTGGTATTTTCTTCAATGATAATGGTCTAGACTTGCATAATTGATATTTTGGAGGACTGAAATTGCCAAGTCTTGATGATTGAGGGACCATTTTTGCCAAATGTTGAAAGTTGAGGGTCCTTTGTGTAATTTTGGAATTTTCAAAGGACCAAACTTGTCATTTTTTGTACTTTGAAGGACTTTATGATGTATTTGACTTTGTGGATGATATTGGTTGACAATTTAGCTTTGTTGAGGGGCTAAACTTGCCAATTCTTCAAAGTTGAGGGTCCTTTTTGTAAATTTGACAAACTTTAGGGACCAAACTTGTAATTATGAGGATACAAGGGTATAAAGTGTCAATTCTTCATAATTGGAGGACCCTTCTTAATAATTCTTCAAATCTTCAAGGGTTGATCTTGGGAAAGTCTTCATTAGGGCTTGGTTCATTGTGCGGCTTCGTTTCCCGTGTTCGTTTTTGATTGATTCTTGTGATCATTTGTCATTTTCTCAATATCCGTTCCTAAAATACACAAGCAACAAACACAAGCATATATTTGGGTATTTTGATGATATTTAATGCATTTTAAGCCCTATTTGGAAGATGAGACTATGTATAAAAGCAGTCTCATCACTCCCCCATACTAAACCATTGACGTGCCCTCACGCAATGCTAGAATAAAGTATCAAAGCATTTCCAAAATTCATTTTATTCACTTTTATTGAATGATAAACTAGCTACACTACTACTATTACTACTACTTGTGTTTTAGACATAATGTATGATTTTCCTCGCAAAATGGGACGTTTAGGTTCATAGAATAAGAACACGTGAATGATTCGTTAGAAATAATTTCGTCGTCCTCGATTTTCACCCTAATTCCATGCTAAGCGTGCAACGAGATCATTGTCATTATAAGTTAGTTATGCAAACACTACTCATATGCCCTAATCACGTACTTATCCTCCCATTATTCCTAAGTTGTATCTCTTATATTTTATGATGTCTTAAATGTTTCACGAGGATACATTGTTTGACTTATGTGATAATAGAGATTTAGGTCTAAAAATAGAGTCCTAACGGTGTAACTAAGACCATCAAATCAATAACCCCTCCTAATAGACAACGATGTTAAAAATTTAAGTCAACAAGAAGGATCGATAAACACGGTTATATAACGGTTTTGAACATGAGACTTATTACCAAGACTTTTATACGCCCCCTAACGGAAGGGCCTTATTATCTTTGGTTTACCTCCATCTTTTATTCAACTTCGCCATGAAGCTTTTATTATGACTTTGGTCTTGCCTTGCCTTTTATTATCCGCCTCATCGGTGGTTTTATTAGCCAAAGACGTATATCCTCACGCAAAGGCGAATTTTGGATCTTTAAAGCTTCGAAGATTAAGGCTTGATTCACTTTCAATTTTGCATAGATTTTTCGGCCTTGTGGGGCTTCAAATTGTTTGCTAGATTTAGGTGAGCACTTGAAATCTTATTATTGGGTGAAGCTTTCGATTATTGGGGTGCCAATACTTCAAAACCGTGACGCTGGCGATACCTTCATGTCTTCCCAATTTAATTACACGGAAGCAACTAGGAAATACTAGAAACCCAACAATCCTAACTAAACCGCTAAGTCAATATTTATTAAGCAAAAAATATTTACATGCGAAGGGAGAATAAGCAAACAACGAGAACACATGAGTTTTTGAAAGAATACGAGTACTCTACGTTTAGCATAGTAACTTATAATTAACTCTATCATTTCTCGTCCTCATTTAAGAGACTTAGCCTAATATGTAGTTAAGGAATCAAAGCTAAGTGCTCAACACGCACGGTCGAGTCAAAAATTACTCTTATTCTCGCCATCGGAAAACCTACATTCGTGTCTTCAAACACTTATAAAACATGAGAAAATTTTAAAATTTGGCCATTTTTAGCCTTATTTTGCAACAAAACGATAAACAAAAAGATAAACTTTGGAAAGCGTGAAGGTTCGGCAAGGCAAGTATCTATTCACCCCCCCATACTAAAGTTAAACATTGTCCTCAATGTTTCGAGTCTAGGGGTGCAAACACCCCCATACTAGAGACGTAGTCGAATGCCTAATCTAGCATGGAAAGGGTGAAACCAATAAATTAATAGCCGTTTATGAAGTGTGCTAAAAACCTAAGGTTAGAACATCAAAGGGTATATCATGGATATTGAGAAATGTCTCCAAAGCAAACAATCGAGTGCTCCCATAAAACGAACACGAGAGGCTCCAATCGTGAAGATGATCATCTAAAAACCACAATTCACAAACAACCACGAAACAAAGGTTGGAAGGGCACAAATCCCCACACGTAAGCTACATTAGAAAGCGATAATATGTACATAGGATAAGCATGGGACTCCCCCACGAGGCACCTCGTTTTTGATTACCGAGTCATGAGCTCGACTCGATCCCCTCAATACTAATTATCATTGGGGAAAGTGACTTGGTCGAGTTAGTTCAAGGATGGAACTTCCTCGCCAAAGTAGTGCTTCAACCTATGTCCATTCACCTTGAAGTTAGGACCATCATCTTGAGCTAGCTCGATGGTCCCATACGGAAACACTTGAGTCACGGTGAATGGACCGGACCAACGGGATTTCAACTTACAGGAAAAGATTTTTAATCTTGAATTTAAAAGCAAAACTTGATCCCCAATGTTAGAAACCCAGTTTTTAATTTTAGAATCATGCAACTTTTTAGTTTTTTCTTTGTAAATCAATGAATTTTCATAAGCAATATCCCTCAATTCATCTAATTCATTCAATTGCATTTTCCGGTGTTTTCCCGCGGTCTCCATATCATCATTACAATGCTTTAGGGCCCAATAAGCCTTGTGTTCTAATTCGATAGGAAAATGACAATTCTTTCCATACACAAGCTTATAAGGAGTGCACCCAATGGGCGTCTTATGAGCGGTCCTAAAGGCCCATAAAGCATCGTTCAACTTATCCGACCACAATTGTCGGTTCTCTCCAACGGATCTCTCCAAAATCCTCTTCAAAGCTCGGTTTGAAACCTCAACTTGCCCACTCGTTTGTGGGTGATAAACCTTAGAAAGCCGATGTGTAACCCCATATTTCCTTAGAACCCTTTCAAATTGGTCGTTACAAAAATGGGTTCCACGATCGCTTATGATAGCACGAGGGGTTCCAAACCGTGAAAACAAGCTTTTCAAAAACTTGACTACCACACGAGCATCATTGGTGGGCAAGGCCTTGGCCTCCACCCACTTAGATAGGTAGTCAACCGCAACGAGAATGTACTTATTACCACGAGATGATGGGAACGGCCCCATAAAGTCTATACCCCAAACGTCAAAGATCTCACACACTTGGATGATGTTTTGTGGCATTTCATCTTTTTTTGAGGCTTTTCCTTGTCGTTGGCATGCATCACACGACTTCACAAGATCTTGTGCATCTCGGTAAATAGTAGGCCAAAAGAAGTCGGCATCAAACACCTTCTTAGCCGTGAGATTAGCACCGTGGTGACCACCCGTGGGTCCCTCATGGCAAGCTCTAAGGATGTTAGAAGCTTCGGTGCCAAATATACAACGTCAGATGATTTGATCCGCACAAGTTCGAAACAAGTAAGGGTCGTTCCAAAAGTAGAACTTGACGTCACGAAAGAATTTTCGTTTTTCTTGAGTCGTCATACCCTTAATGATGAAGTTACCCGCATGGTAATTTGCAAAATCCGCAAACCATGGGGTGGAAGAATCAAGCTTAGAATTCACTACACCAAGTGTTTCGAGCGGAAATGTTTCGGTGATTTCCTTGGGCTCGTAAACACTTTGGTGAGGATCTTCCAAACGAGAGAGATGATCGGCCGCTAGATTCTCGGCTCCTTTTTTGTCAACGATTTTGTGATCAAATTCTTGAAGGAGGAGAATCCAACGAAGTAATCTAGGCTTAGCATCTTGCTTTGCCATGAGATACTTAATAGCCGAATGGTCCGTATACACTATGCATTTCGTCAAGACGAGGTAAGGTCAGAACTTCTCAAATGCATACACCACGGCAAGGAACTCCTTTTCCGTTGTAGTGTATTTTAGTTGAGCCTCGGTCATCGTCTTGCTAGCATAGTGAATAGGCAAGAAGTGCTTATCATGACGTTGCCCCAAAACGGCCCCAATAGCGTAATCACTAGCATCACACATGAGTTCAAAGGGGAGGTTCCAATTGGGAGCAACAAGAATGGGAGCTTCGGTAAGTTTCCTCTTAAGGATTTCAAAGGCTCGTAGACAATCATCGTCAAAGACAAAACGTGCCTCTTTTACAAGAAGATGTGTAATAGGTCGAGAAATCTTTGAAAAGTCCTTGATGAATCGACGATAAAACCCCGCGTGGCCTAGGAAACTCCTAACTCCCTTGACGGTTTTGGGATGAGGTAATTTGGCGATGACGTCTACCTTAGCTTGATCTACCTCAATCCCCGCTTTCGAGACCTTGTGCCCTAAGACGATTCCACTCTTAACCATAAAATGACACTTTTCCCAATTGAGAACAAGGTTGGTTTCCTCACAACGTTTTAACATTCTCTCAAGGTTCGACAAACACGAAGTGAAAGAATCACCAAACACGGAAAAGTCATCCATGAAGACTTCCATCGTCTTCTCGATCATATCATGAAAAATAGCTATCATGCACCTTTGAAAGGTTCCTGGTGCATTACAAAGTCCGAATGGCATTCTACGATAGGCAAACGTTCCATATGGACACGTAAACGTAGTTTTTTCTTGATCACGAGGATCGATGGGAATTTGGAAGTAACCGGAAAAACCATCTAAAAAGCAATAGAAATCGTTTCCCGTAAGACGCTCCAACATTTGGTCCATGAAGGGCAAGGGAAAATGGTCTTTTCGAGTGGCTTCATTCAACTTTCGATAGTCAATGCACACTCTCCATCCGGTCACGAGTCTAGTGGGAATCAACTCGTTGGCATCGTTTGGCACAACGGTCATCCCTCCCTTTTTAGGGACACAATGAATAGGACTCACCCAAGGGCTATTGGAAATAGGGTAAATCATTCCCGCGTCAAGGAGTTTAAGGACCTCCTTTTTGATGACGTCGTGAATTTTGGGGTTCACCCTCCTTTGACTTTGGATTGTGGGCTTGAAATCCTCCTCCATTAAGATTTTATGGGTACAAAACTTGGGATCGATTCCCTTAATGTCAGATAACTTCCACGCAATCGCCCTTTTGTGGTCCTTTAGAACATCAACAAGTGCGGTTTTTTCATCATTCGAAAGATCCTTCGCAATAATAACCGGCAACTTGTCGTCCTCCTCCAAATAGACATATTCGAGGTGAGGAGGTAAATCTTTCAACTCAAGGGTAAGTGGTTCCTCAAGTGAAGATTTGGGATCGATACTCATAACCTCCTCGGGCGGAGGAAATGGGAAATCGTTAAGAAAATTCTTGATAATCGAGAAGTCCTCATCGTTGTCGAGGTCTTCGTCACAAGTACGTGGAACATTGCATTCTTCCAACGTAAAACTACCACCTTCAAAAGGAGTGAAGGTTGGTGCCGAATTATCAAGAATTGGATCTAACATAGTGGGATTGCCACTAGTTTCTTCATCACCAAAACCTAGAACTTCTTGTGAAAATTCCTCGCAAACCACGTCAATCATATCAACGAGGTTTATGGTTGCAACGGAATAAACATGAGAAATTTGATAGTTTTGAGTTGCGTTTATAACAAGTTCCTCGTCGTTGAAACGTAAGGTGATCTTTCTAGCATGCACATCAATTAAAGCCATAGACGTATCTAAAAATGAACGACCTAAAATAAGAGGAACTTGAGGATCCGTGGGGATATCGACAACGATAAAGTCTACGGGATAGTAGAACTTCCCCACTTTCACAAAAACGTCTTCCGCCAAACCACATGCGGGAATCGTGGAATGGTCGGCCAACTCGATAGACATTAGTGAAGGAGTAAGATTAGGAAGATTGAGCGACTTGAAGATTGCAAGTGGCATCAAGTTAATGCTAGCACCAAGATCGGCCAAGGCGAAGCATTCTTCCATATCTTGGATTGCACAAGGGATCAAAAATTTACCGGGATCACCGACTTTTTGAGGTATGCGATTAAGATAAACCGACGAACAACTAGACAATTGGTGTAATTTCTCCTTGTTGTTCAACATACTCTTAAAGTTAGCGGCAAATCGAGGTATCATGACCAAAGCGTCGGCGAAACTCACATTAAGGTGCAAATCACGAAACATTTTCATAAAAAGCTCAAATTGATAATTGTCGCGCTCTTGACGTTTCTCCATCCTAAGTCTCGATGGATAGGGCAAAGGTGGTGTGGGTTGAGGTATAGTAGGCATAGCCTTTGGAATCTCGGGTTCCAATGATGGTAATGGGTCGACCGTAGGTGTGGCATGAGCGGTACTTCGTGGGATTGGGACATGCTCCTTTTGGACCACAACCTCGGGCTCTTCCTCAATTGCTTCCTCCGTAGGAGCAATTGGTTGAGGATTCGGCTCCTTAAGTGTCTTACCACTACGTGTGGTAATCACTTTCATCTCTCCCTTAGGGTTGGATATGGTGTTGCTAGGAAGACCACTTGACGACGGTTTACACATTATTGCCTCAAACATAGACGAGATTTTATCTTCAAAATTAGATTGCCTCAATACGGCTTCGGTTTGCCTTTTCTCGGCCTTAATCATCTCTTGTTTAATCTCATGTTGCCCTTGTTCCATCTTTTGTTGGTTTTGTTGCAACCTACTGACATTTCCTTCCATCTTGTTGGTGTGGATTTTAAGTTCATTAGCTAACTCATTTTTCAACTCTTTCTTCAAGTCGTTCTTAAACTCGGATCTTAAGCTAATGATTTCTCTTTGAATATTGTCAAACCTAGCATCATTCCCACTAGCATATTCAACAAACTCACTTGGAAGATCTTTCAATGTTTGCAAACTTTTGTTGTTATTTTGAAAATCATTTTTGTTTGAAACTTGATTATTAGCCCCTTGATTCCCATAGTTTCCCTTGTTGTAATTGTTTTTGAAACCAACTTGATTGTTGCGATAGTTGTTGTTAGCATTCTGATTTGAACCAAAACCCGGTGGAGTCATTTGATTAGAGCGGGAAACTTGACCGTTTTGGTTGTAATTTCCCGTGGCCGCGAAGGCACTCGAAGTGTTACCACCGTTGGTAATGCACTCAGAGAAATCATGACCTCCACCATAATACAAGCAAGAAACCTCAACCGCTTTAGCCGTAGCGGGAGCAGTTGGTTCACCAACTTTAAACTCAATCAAAAGTCCTTTCAACTTATCAAAAATCTTGTTTTCCAAGTTCGCCTCAATTTGGCAAGCATCGATGGTAGTAGACAAAGAAGGTGAAGCCGAAGACGAATCCTTACGAACACTAGACGTGCTACGAGGACTATACACCTTAGATCTATTTTCAATTATCACCAAAGCTTCCTCAACCGTTTTACACAAAAAATTACCACCCGCGGCGGCATTCAAATAATCCCTTTCATGATCATTAAGTCCATTGTAAAACGTGTCAATTTGATGCAAATCGGAAAAACCGTGATGAGGACATTCATGTAACATTTCCTTAAACCTATTCCAAGCCGTTGAAAAACTTTCATTAAATTCTTGTAAAAACTTTGAAATCTCGTTTTTCAAATGCGTAGTCTTAGAGGGCGGAAAAAATTGGTTCACAAACTTAGACACGAGATCCTTCCACGTCAATATAGAATTGGGTGGCTCTTTCTCTAACCAAATTTTAGCGGGCCCCGCTAAGGAATACGGAAAAAGCATCATCTTAATCGAGTCGTTAGAGACATCCTTAAACTTGCAAGTAGCGGTAAGACGATTGAATTGGCGGATATGGTTGTGGGGATTGTCCTTCTCATCACCACGGAATTTGTTGTTTTGGATCATCGACAACAAACCCGTTTTCACCTCAAAATTCTCCGCAAGGATAGCGGGAATCACAATAGCCTCTCCATAACCCTCGGTGGGTGCTTGAAGTAACTCCATCATAGTTCGATTCGCCATGGTTGGTGCTTCTCTTACAATGGGTTCGTCAATAGGAGACTCCTCACTAGAATTGTTGGGAGTGGGAGTTTTGTTCTTTCGTTTACGTGCACGTCTTGCTTGATTTCGAGTTAGCATAAACGTCATGTACAACGAGGGGACGAGCAAAGAAGATTCTTTTTGGTGTTTTTTAAATTTTTTTGTGGTTTTTGATTGTATTAACCTTTTTGGATTTTGGTGAAATGTATTAAGTAGACAAAAATCTACAAATCTCCTCCTTAATCAAATCTCTTGATTAAAGAAGCCTCAAGGAATGAAAACGATCACGTGAAGTGAACGCCTTCGATGACTTTAGAACGTTGGTGGAACACCAAAACGTTCAAGAGGGTTTAATCAATGGAAACCAAGAAAATATATATGATACTTAGTAATACTTTGGGCGGCAAAAATCTCGATTAGCTCTCACAATCAAATACTCACAAGCAAGTGGGGAAACGAGGCGGTGCGAAGCACTTAAGAGCCTTTTTCCTTAGGATATATTTTATAATATCCGCCTTATACCCACCTTATAGTTTGTATTTTCAAGATTAAGCTTCACGAAAGTATTTATCTATTTTTGCCTTTTTCTTTGGTTTGAGATTCGAATACAATGATTGGGTAATGACCTCCCAAGTCAAGGTTGTGATTTCTCACGTATTTGGAGTACTTGTGAATTTATGGTTCTACGTATACAATATATTAATAATATTCACACAATAACCGAAAACCGATAATACGTATTAGTAGAGTGCTACTAATAAAAATACTAATTATGGTTAGTATAAAAACAACAATGCCAAATCAAAACACAACACGCCTCCCCGGCAGCGGCGCCAAAATGATAGTTGTAAAATTACCCCTTTAGGAAAAGGATGGTAAATGTGGCAAGTATTAAGTGTCGGTTTAGGAAAACCAAGCACTAATGACCAACTAAGTTCGTTCTCAAGGAGGCTAGTGTGTTATGTGTGTAATGATATGGATTAATTTGTGATTATATTTGAGAAAGAAAAATAGAAAAGGGATTGGAAGAGAATGACGGTTATTAAGACGGATTAAACTAATTCTAAAAAGGCGTACACGTAAAGTTGTAAAAAACACCAAAATTAAAATTTTAACCTAAAAATTTCTAAAAATTACCAAAAAATCCCTAATACTATTCTAAGAGTTTACAAAAAATCAAAACTTGCAAAAACCTTTTAATTAATTAGATAATGACTTTTTAATGCTAATTAAAGCCCTAAAAATCAAAATTAATTATTAAAAAGCCCTAAACAAGATTTTATAGTTTGTAAACCTCAAAAATACTCTAATTAAGCTAAAAACTATTTTTCAAAATTTTAAAACCAATTAAAACTATTTTAAACAATTAAAAACTCCTAAAATCAATTAAATCTTAAATTAATTATAGAAAATAACTAAAACACTCTAAGAATATTTGGAAAGTTGCAAAAATCCTAATTAAGTGTTTAGAACCTAGGAAAAATATAAAAACCTAGAAAATCAGACTTTTAATTTTTAATAATAAAATAATATTAAAATAATATTAAAAATCCAAAAATTATAAAAAGTTCTAAAAACTTGCAAACTAGCTTAATTTAACCTAAATAACTCAGAAATGAAATTGAAATTACCTAAATACCCCTATTGGGCCTAGAAAATGGGCCAAACCCAAAACAGACCCTTATTGGGCTTAATTAAGGCCCAATAAGAAAAAGTGTTCAAAATAAGCCCAAAAAGCACAGGTTGACTCAAAATTTGATTTTAAACAACTTTTTCCAAAGGCCCAAAAGCTGAAAATGTGAAATAAGCTAACTTATAATAAGCAGCTTATTCTTAATGGGCTTTTAAGCCCATTAAGCCATAAGCTGATGCCATAATCTAAAATTTAACACACAAGCTTCTTTTGACATAACAAAGACTTCTGCAAAAAGAATTTTCAAATAAGCCCACTTAATAAGCCAGAAACAGTTCACAAACTTATTCACAAAACGACAAAATAGTCGTTTTTGTGATCTAGACCACCTCAGAAGCTGATTCAAGTTGCAAAATGTTTCTTATGACAAAACTAAACTTAATAATCAAAAACTTACTCAATAAGCACACTCAATAAGCTGGAAAGTTAAATAAGCACTTATGTTAAAAGTCAAATGAGTTGGTTTTCTAGTAAAAAGTCAAAGTCAAAGTCTCATAAGCTCCAGTTTACTTAAATGGGTCAAATAATGAAGACCTATTACAAAAAATAAGTTGTTGCAAGTCAGAATAAGCTAGAATAGCTTATTGATAAGCTGATGACAAAATTGCACTAGCAGGGGCTAGTTTTGGATGTTGAGCAGTGGAAACTTTTTCCACTGCTTGACTATTTTGACTTTTTGTCTTTAGTGACTTTTTCTTGGATTCAGATTTCACAAAGGCACCCAAATGATCTTTGGATCCAAAGGAGTCAATCACAATCAAAATAACACAATCACTAACACCCAATTGATACAGTTTAATCAATTAATCATCAGACATGATACAAACATGAACAATAAGCAGTTGAGCACAAATAAGCAGTTTTAGCAATAATCAGCCAGCCAAATTCAACCAAATGCACACACAAGCTATTATAAACTCTAATAAGCAAGTCTAAACAGGTTTCATGCACTGGTTCAAAGAATTAAGCAAGATTCAAGCAATGAAAGTTACTGATGAACACTAAACACATGCAGTTTTTACTTTTGCTGATGTATTTGACACACTAGCCAATTTCAACACTTCAAATCTATCAAATAGGTTATATTGATGATGTTTTAACAGCATTTATCCCTAAACATGCATAAACTCTAGGTTTTCCCAAAATTTTAGGTCAAAAATCAGTCAACTCAACAAGATATAGCAATTTGTTTGATTCAAGGTTTCAAACTCAGAAACTTGCAGCAAAACACTCTCAAACAAAGGTATAGCAGATACAAAGCATAAACAACACAAACTAACAACACAATAACAAGATGCAAGCACAAACCAGTAGACCCAAACGCCCCTTTAGCTCTTCCAAATCAAAATTTTCAAAAGCAAAGTGAGATTTCAGGCCAACCAAGCATCAATTAACACTAAAACAAGTATAATAAACAGATTCAAGCAAGAACAAGCCACAAAATTCACAAGAACACAAGTTTCATACAAATATCACCAAAAATCACAATTTAAGCAGATTTTGAGATTAAGTATGCAAACCTCATGGATGTACATCCACACCCACGAATTTTGAGCTTATGTGCTAGCAAGAACAAGCACAAGCTTCCACAATAAGCCTGCTAAGATTGAACAAGGTTAAAGCAAAATATCATAAAAATCAGAAACTTTGGAAAACTTGATTGATGCAAACTTGTTACCCCACACTTGATTATCCCCAAGTTATAAGCCTCACCACACCTTAACCAACTCAGTTAGGATGCTATGATCAGCCCTATAGCCCAAGAATTCCAAGATTGGAACAAGCCTTAGCAAAATATCAAGAAAATGAGAAAATGTGCAAACTTTTGCACACTCCTCTTTGGAAAACAGGTTTTGAACTTCAAGAACTAACAAGCATATAACAATAGAAAGCAGTAAATAAGATTGGCCAATGACTTTTCTTCAAGATTTCAAACTCAATTTCATTAAACATAGAAATAGGATTTACAGAAACTTGAACAAGGAAAAATCAAAAGCAAAGTCTAAATGTTGGAACCCTAAGCCTTTATATAGGCATACATGAGCTACTAGAAAGCATAAAAACGTTGCCCTAATGTTGTTGAAGTCCCCAAAATGCCCTCTTGAATTTGAACTCATTTGCTTCATGTGACTGAGTCTTGGACGTTTGTGAAGTAGATAGCTGTTGGAATTTGATCTAAGGTCTCAAACAAAGCTTAAAATGTAAGCTTGTATATGGATGGTTGATTCTCTGGCTGGTTTTGGCAGTATCCCCTTTTGTGTGTAGCAGGGGAATCATGTGTGGCCCTTGGTGGTGATGTGGCAAGTGATTTAAGAGTTGGGTTATGATTAGAAGACTACTAATCATAATTCTGGAGGTGATGGAAGCTTAATTAATTTTCCCTAATTTGTGTTCTTGAGTAAATAGTAGCACGTTTGATCTGATTTGGGTTTTAAAAATGGTGTTAAGCGCCAAAGGATTAAACTAATCCAAGATTAGTTATAACAGGTTTTTAGTGGAGGATGACATGGAGAAATGGTGGATCTTCATTGGTGGAGAGAGTGAGTGGGGCACGTGTCACCCCACCACTAGTCTAGGTTACTTCTTTGTCTGCCAGCTTAACACCCCCATCTTTCATGAACTTGTCAAATGTATTCCAAACTTCTATCAACGCTATAATCAGCTTTGTCAACTTTTGCCTTTTTACATTTTTGGCCCAAAAACTTTTACAAAGTGAAATCAGGGGTAATTCTTGCCATTTTTGAATTCTTCAAGGGCTGGTTTGGTATTTTCTTAAATGATAATGGTATAGACTTGCATAATTGATATTTTGGAGGACTGAAATTGCCAAGTCTTGATGATTGAGGGACCATTTTTGCCAAATGTTGAATGTTGAGGGTCCTTTGTGTAATTTTGGAATTTTCAAAGGACCAAACTTGTCATTTTTTGTACTTTGAAGGACTTTATGATGTATTTGACTTTGTGGATGATATTGGTTGACAATTTAGCTTTGTTGAGGGGCTAAACTTGCCAATTCTTCAAAGTTGAGGGTCCTTTTTGTAAATTTGACAAACTTTAGGGACCAAACTTGTAATTATGAGGATACAAGGGTATAAAGTGTCAATTCTTCATAATTGGAGGACCCTTCTTCATAATTCTTCAAATCTTCAAGGGTTGATCTTGGGAAAGTCTTCATTAGGGCTTGGTTCATTGTGCGGCTTCGTTTCCCGTGTTTGTTTTTGATTGATTCTTGTGATCATTTGTCATTTTCTCAATATCCGTTCCTAAAATACACAAGCAACAAACACAAGCATATATTTGGGTATTTTGATGATATTTAATGCATTTTAAGCCCTATTTGGAAGATGAGACTATGTATAAAAGTAGTCTCATCAACAGTATTTACTGACCCTGAAGCAACTCTAGGATTTGAATATAAAATCCTAGAAAGTGTTTAATGCTTAGTAGTAAGGCCAGTCTGCTGATGGATGACCAGAGGAACAAAGTTCCTACTAAAGACTTTAAAGCTGAAGAAAGTTTAGCATTCCCCTTCTAGTGAACTTAGAATACCAAGGAGTCTTCACTTCAAATACTAGGCGGTCTAGTTGCTGAAGAACAAGGACTGAAGAAGGGCTTTTAGTTCAGTTTGGCTTGACAATACCGAACTGAATGATGTCGATCTCCTCTAGGATACTGAAGACTCTTCAGTATTCTGATGGTTTGCATTAGGCGGGAAAAGATAACTTTAAGTCAAAGTAGGTTGCTTATATACTTAGATATAAGTACAACCTTTATCTTTCCTAGAATACTTTATTAAGTACTTTGTACTGTTTATTCAGCATGGGCATCAACCACCCACTGGATAAACTGATGCATTGGTACATGCAAAGTGCAAACCCTAATTTACACTGCCTATATAAAGGAGTGTACATTGGGAGAGAAAGGTAACCAATACAAGAGCTTAAACTCTGGAAAACCTTTCTCTCTCGATACCAACTAAACCATATAGCCAAAGAATCATATGAACGTTTAGATTGGAGCTTAAAGTTTAACTTTGGTTAAACGTTTAAGTAAAGGAGATCAAACTCCATTGTCATTCAACCACTTTGTCATTTCACAAACAAAGTGGGTTTTAGATTCTTTATTTGATTCTAATAAAAGTCTATACGTTGAAAAGCATATTGGTATTGTTGTTTTAATCTTTCATAGTTCTTAGCTTATGTTAAAACAACACACTTGAGTCAAAGTAATAGTTATTACTTAAGATAATAACTAATATCGAATTACTAGGGACCAACACTATTGATAAATTTTTCCTCTACGGGGGAGAAAACATGCAACTATTATAAAATGGACATAACTGAATTGTATAAACTTGACTATGATTGACTATTATAGAAACTATTAAATTGTTTTAAATCGCCCGAATGTTATAAATAGATCTATTAGGGATTGACCATCCCCATCTGGGTGAGTCATGCTCACTGTGCCTTGGCGGGGACAACATATGTATACCATGTTGGAACTGGGTTTGGGTGTCTTTTTGTAAGACACTACGTCCTCATCTGTTGAGGACTATGGAAGGTTAAGCTTCAGTTTCGAGTAATAGCAAATGTAATCTACTTTTTAGTAAGAATGCTTTGTGCATTGTTACTTCTATGATTAATGTATGTCCAAACTAACTAATGTTAAACCTGTAAATTCACCAACTTTATATTGACCCTCTAAGCATGTTTATCTCAAGGAAATGAAGTTAGAACGGACTCAAGCATCTATGTAATCTGCATTGTAGGAATCGTCAAGGGTTCTATTTGGGAAACATAAACAATCTACTTATGACATGTTAAAGACAATTTTTATTAATGTGTTTAATAATCATGTAATCTGATTTGAATAACTCCTTATCTTATGCTCTATGAACTATGTACTATCGATCCACCCTTGTGACATCTCCGTTGATATTTCCGCATATTTTGACCCTACCCGGGGTGTCATACAAGTGGAAATATAAATCATATGCTTGGTAAGGTTATTCTGTATTTTATAGGGAATAAAATACCATCTTCTATTTTTCAATATCGTTCGTCTCTAGAAAACCATATTCTTAAATTTTGTACAAGATATCTTACACACGCCAACGTAAAAAGGAAACTTAAGAGTAGAACATTTGTCTATACTCGTGTTATGTCGGAAATTCTTAAGTCAATGATTTACATTTTGTTTATTTGATTGAATTAGGACGCTTCTTCAGTCAAATAAATAAATCAAAATCACCAAATTTATTATTTCTTCCTTGCATAAACTTGGACGCATCTTTATGTTAGTGAGAATTTATAAGTGGACTTAAAGAGATTCGATATAAGACAAGTATAGACTTAATAAAACGTTAGAATACCTGTGTTCTTAAACTATATGCTTTTACTGAAATATGTTATTACATGGACCGCCCAAATTGTTACTTGGTACCCAAATTTCATGAGTCATTAAACAGTTATGTGTACACTAATAAGGTGAATAGATATATTAGAAAAGTACGTCAATATTTGTCTTAGATTTGGAATTTGTAGATTTAAGTAATCCATTCAACCCGAAGAAACCTTGAAATCCTTATATTATGCTCTAACAAAAGAAGCAGAATATTGAAAGTCATCCGACTTACTAGTTCAACCTGAATTCCTCCATGGAAATAGGAAAGAACAATGAGGATTTTGTTACTTCAAATAGACATGATGCCATCCGGATTATTTTCAATTGTTTTACTAAGGCTACATGATCTATTCCTATCTAGGAAATTGATAATATGGAAACTTTGACGAGATTATACAAGAAATAATCTGTCGACATAGAGAATCAATATCTATCATCTAAGATCGTGACGAGTGTTTCACATCTTGATCCTAAATTTATACTCAAAATTGGTGTGTACTAATGTGTTAAGTGGAAGAACTACCCAAATACTAAACTATATGCTCCACGTATGTGTTATAAGTTTTGGAAAGAATACTTACCATTGGAAAAATTTTCCCGTGTAACAATAGTTTTCATGCTAGAATCAAAGCAATACTACTTGAAGCACTCTATCGAAAGAAGTGCCATTTACATATCTGTTGGGCTTAAGCTAGAGGTTTTTAACTTACGAAACCCAAAGTAGTTCATGAAACTATTTGAGAAGGTTATATGAGAATAGAGCTTCGTGGAACGTTGAATAGTGATTGTTAGGTAACTGCTAGATTTTGATGGTAACTTGGAAAGACTGTTTTGATAAAGATTTCTCACTGTGAATGAGAAACTACACCATATTAAATAGTATCTCTGTGAGAAGGATGTTTTCTCTATCAATTACCCAAATTGATTTTGAAAAATGCGATAATCAATTCAAAATTTTGAATTGAGCAGTGACATATTGACTTGAGTTTCCCAAAGTACTCAAAAAGTATCACAATCCTTTTCATATTCCAGAATCTAAGAAAGATTTATGTGATTAAATGATTGATTTGAATCTAAAATACCAACCATAAAGCTGTATTCTTGATATGTGAATAAAATTCTAAGATAGAATTTGAACAACTAAGAGCTATGTTTGCCATTGATAAGCTATGTTACCCTTATAATCTCAGAACGATATTTATTTAAGGAGGAGAGACTGTGACAATCCTCAAATTTCACATCTATGTTATAAGCTATGATTGTCTCAATATGAAATTTTGGCTAGAAATTTTTGCTTTATGTACCTTACTTGGTAAGATGAACTGCTTCTCGCAACCTGAACTGCCATTACAACATATTCCTATATGTTGTCAATACAATGTATATATCAATTCTAAGATCTAAAAGTGATCTAACAAGTTCAATATTAATAAGAATTTCTCAAATATAACCATGATGCCCTAAATTCCCTTAGAAACCCTAGAATCCCTATAAATGAGTTGTAAACTCAAGAATGGTAAGCTATGAATGGAAAACACATATTAATAAGTCACTAAGGATTATAAACAAGTTGTAAACTATACTTTGAAGACCTAATAATACCTAAGAATGGCAAGAACAAACCATACAACGCTAAGTACAAGTAATTGTACATAATAGTCTAGATCACCACCTAGAAACCCTTGATAAACAATATTTCAAGCAGTGTAACTACATAAAATCCATGTACTATTATTAAAAACAATATATAAGTACAATCTATCAAAAAAAGGAAATTTAATTGATCACAAAATGCTAATATTCACTGATCCAAAGCTAATTGCAAGTTAAGACCTAGTGACCAAGATTAGCATATAAAATCCATTATACATTGAATTAGAGTCTAATATTTTGCCATAACTTATAAAACTCAACTATACATCATATTAAGAATATACATTTATTTCAAGTCAAGTTACAAGTTGGTAAAGCATAGAGTACAAGTTATCAAAGCGTAGGATCTTAAGCTCCCATAATTGTCCCTAGAATATGATCAACCTATGCAAACCCGTAAAAAAAATGTAGAAACCATAGAAGTCATAAACATACTATATAAGCCCTAGAATAAGTGTTTATAAAGGTACAAACCCTAATTACCTAAGATAGAAAGTCATTAGGATTAATGACCTAAAAACCCTAATATTAAGAAATCTACATGGAATCACTACCTAGTTCTTTATGGACAAGTCTATAAATATTTATACGACTTCATTAAGACTATAAGATGATATTAAGACAATTTACAAGTACCCTAATGTACAAGGTACAAGATTTCAATGCATGACTTGTAAATTAGGTCAAAATAGGTATTTTCACTCTTTAGACATGTTTACCCTAACTAAACCCTTAAACCAAGTGTGAGAACTCATTGGACACTTAAAAATCAATGTATAGGACCTAAATTAAGTTTACATCAGTAACCAATTCAAGGATAAAGCCTTTTTCTAAGATTAAACCCTAGATCATTAGAAAACCATAATCTACAAATGTATACTTCCCATTTTCACATCAAACCTTTGTTAAACCCCAAACCAAGGACCCAAATCTATTAAATAGATTTTATAGACCCTAATTAAGCCATAATCATTCACTAATCACTTTCCCAAGTCCTTAATCACCAAAAACACAAACTATAAGTTACAAGCCCTAGTTTTGAAAGCCGGTTTTACCTTTTCCCTCCAAAACTCATTTTAAACTCTTTCCCTCCCATTAAAACTTTAAAAATCATATATTTGCATGTTCCTAGATATTTTTGAGTGCCAAGAAAGTAGGTGCATAAGCTACTTAAGTGTTCCACATCTTCATTCTTATCTATATCCATCTGAATCTATTTTTAGCCATAAACCAAAGATAAGCTTAATCCTAGACTCTACAAACGTTTATAGACCTTCCCTAGGCACCCTTAGTCACTAAGTTACTCATATTACACGTCCATAATCAGAACTTGGAGCCTAGGGTTTGGAATCACTATAAATAGAGGCGTATAGCTTTCATTTCAACTTGCACCATGTTTTCTCTTAACCTCCATTACTCATTCTGTTTCCACCTCTATATACGTCCTAGGACATTTCCCAAGACCAAAAAACAGGTGTAGAAGCTAGCTATTGAAGCTCTTGAAGCTTTGATTGCAAGATGTGCTCATAAGAAGCCATTAGGAGCCATTTTGGAGCATCCTAGGTAATCACTTTGTTAGCTATGCTTTGATCTTGTTATAATACTTTCTTAGAGTTGTTATAATGCCAAAATTATGTTAGAAAGATAATCTAAAAGAAACTAAGCCATTTCATCATTTTAAATGGAAGTTATAAGTTAAAGATGTCTTAAAATCCTAGTTTTGTAATTTACATAAAATAATGAGCAAAACCCGATTCAAAAGCTATAATTCTGAATAAATGGTTTTATTATTGTTATAAACATGTTTTGAAACTTTGTTTTAAAATCCTAGATCATGTGGTCCATTTTTGAGGTTGTTATGTGATTTTTACAAGTGTAGGGACTAAAACCGTCATTTTTGAAACTATTTAACATTTTGGGCCAAAAGTGTCGTTTTGTGAAAGTATAAGCTATAAGAATAAATGTTGGAAAGCTTGAGATCCTAAGTTTAAATATTGAAGGTTTAAAATACAAATACTAAAACTATACACTTTAGGGGTTAAAAGTGTAATTATACCAAAGTGTAACCAAAAGGGCTATTTTTGCCAACTTTAAAACTAAAGAAGATTAATCATGAATAATAGGAATTAATGAAGGCATCATGTTAGTAGGGAGCTTTTTACAAATATGTTCCATCTCGATATTACGTTCTGACTGAGTGGTTAAGTTTACGATTTAAAGTGCACTCGCTCCTCAAACGTTTATAGAATGGCTTCAAAGTATGATGGCCCAAACACTGGTGCTAGAATTGCAACCAAATAATAATTAAAAAAATATACAACCAACAAATAACAATATTGAACTAAAAATCATCAAAGACTTGATACTATACACAATGTATAATCCAGGTTTGTGTAAGATCAAGCTATTTATGAGACCAAGTTGTGGTTTTTATGATCAAGTTGTCAATCTGTAAATGAAATATATCTGATTATAGCTCGGATTCTATAGACATAAGGTGAGTTCATAGCCTCACTTCTTAAATGCTTTCTAAATGATTTCAAAACCCGTGAGGGGGATATATGCTAAAATTGGAGTACAGGTGCTTTTAAAACTGTATGGTATGATTATTGACACTGTGTTTACTACTGCCATCAAGTCCCTTTGTAGTCGTGAACCGCTAATCATTTCTTGAAAATGAGCGCTAATATCGTGAATAGTACTATTTGAGGGTTGACATCCCCTATCTGGGCAAGTCGCGCTTGCTAACAGGTGAAGGTTCCTACCTTGGCTAAACAGATACACATTATCTTGCATAATTCAGGAGTTTGGTAAACTGCCTGCTGTTGATCCCAAACTTAGATCGATTTAGCTTGTGTAAACGAGATTAAATCAAGTTAAACACGTAGAGAAACTTTTTTGTGTATAAAACAATTTAAGTATTATGCGGAATTAATACTCAAACAAGAACACACAAACAATGTAAACCAAACTTTCACTTGATTGATAAAAACAAACTTACGTACAATGAAAGTGTAAAACGTATATGAAACATAAACCTAAAGGTCTCCTTTTATAGACATAAGAAGCCTTGTACAAGAGTCTACGTATCAACTATTTTAGGTAAAGATAAACATAGAAAATATATTGTTGATCATATCTTTACTAGAAACAAACTAGAAACATAATACGTGTAGACTTAGTCTTCTATCAGTGCTTGACTTCATCCTATCAACGCTTGACATCTTCCTGTCAACGCTTGTTCTGTCAACGCTTGTTCTGTCAACGCTTGTTTTCTTCTTATCAACGTTCCAATTGCTCTTGTCAATGTCCAAGTGTATGGCTACATTTTATTGCCAACAATCCTCCCCTAAACTTGATATCTACTCTAGTAATCAAGTTTCTGAATAAAAACTAAGAACTAGGAGGATTCTTACAAATCTTATCAAATTGGTAATAAACATATCTAACTAAATCTTTGGCCACGTCACTTGAGTAGTCAATCTCCAGTTGTGTTGTCTTCATCTTTTCCAAAACTTCTTTGGACATGGGATACTCAGCATCCACAAGAAGATACTCAGAAAACTTTGTAGAACTCAAATGATACACACCAGCTGCTGAACACAAACGCCATTGATGTCCACTGATATCATCCTCAAGATCCTTCTAAACAGGATCTTCTTCTACTGGTGCACACTTTCTCTTGAATGTTGACCAAAGCTTTATTCCATTGACTGAAGTAGGTGCTTCAGTCTCATACTTGGCCAGCAAGAACCTCCAAAGGTCTTCCAAGTCTTCCCTATCCATACTTGCAAACAAAGACATAAGAGTAGTAAATGTGTGTACCTCTTTCCCATATCTGCCAATCATCCAAAACCAACTTGCATCTTCTTCATAGCTAATGATAGGGTTTTCCGGCATCAAGAGGTAACACTTGTACCATATCTGAAGCTTCCATGGGTGAGAGCTTAATGCTCCTTCTAATAACAGCTTCACTGGGATTCAATTTATCCAAATCTTTAGGGAACTCAAGTGGAACTCCCTTCTTCAAAGGCCTTGGAACAATCATTGCCTTTTGAATCTCCATCTCTTCTGCAAGTTCTTCTCTTCTTTCATCTAAAAGAAGTCTGAGAGTGTTCATTTCCTGCACTGTTGCCCAAATGGGATAAGCCTTATACTCCAATTCTTCAAAGGATAATCCCTACAATTTATGAAAAGTCCATCCTGTTTGATGACATCTGAGCAACATGTAATAAAGCTCCCTTCTATCTCTCTTCAGCAGTGAGAAAACATTGCTAGCCTTATGCTTTAGAATTACCTAGCAATCTCTTTGAACTCTTAGAAGAATCTCCAAACCCCAAATTTGATCTGAAATTGTCATATCTAGATTCTCCATAACCTTATTCTCTCAAGCATGGTACATCTGAGCAACTTCTGGCATATCATAATCTACTTGCAACTTTAACTCTCTAAGTTTCTCCCTTGCCAACTCATCACCATATTCAAGTCTTTATGGTTCTTCAATTATCATAACACTTGAATTTGAACTTTCATCATTACTTCCTTCTTGCTCCTCAGAAGTAACTCCAAATGGTGACTCACCAACTTTCTTCTTTTCTTGTTCCATAATTTGTGCAGCCAACATTGAATCAAATTGTACTTGTGCTGCATCCTTTGGAACCTCTGTTTCTACCATGATTCCTTTACCCTTATCTAATGGATCAATGATGGGTAAAGATGATGATGGTACCTGTTAAGACACTTCCTTGATGATAGCTGATGACTGGAATACATCAACCATATCTGCAGGTTTGTCAACGTTCAAATCATGTGTGTCAATGCCCAACTTACTCTTGTCAGCGCTTGACTTGTCAGCGTCCAAAATCTGCTTGTCAACGCTCACCTTACTCTTGTCAGTGCTTCTTGTGAACTGCTCCATCATTGTTGTAAAGGATAAGTTCAAGTTTGTAGGAGTAATCAAAAATACATCAAAACCTGGTTGCTTCTTCAATTCTGTAAGAGCTTTAGCAACACCCAAAGATTCTCCATCATATGAGCCTTTGCCACTTAAATCAATTGGCTCTGTAGCAGCTTCATTTGAGCCTTTATCACTCAAATTAACAGGCTCTGTAGCAGCTTCCTCCCCTTTGTAAGAATCCTCCCTTGATGAAAGGACTCTTGTCTGCCTTCTCCTTGATTCAGTAGTTTCCAAAACAACAATCCTCTCCCTCAATTGCTTGAGTTCAAGGCCTTGGAAAGAGACAGTATGTAGCAAGTCTGCATTTTGCTTTTGCAAGCTAATGCAGACAGCCGTCAATTCTAACAATGTGTATGGTTCCAATCTGCCCTCCTCTAGAGTGGGTATTTGACCTCCCAAAGTAGAGTCATGGGGAATGGATGAGGTCTTAAAGATGTTAGGACTGGCTTGGCCTGCATCTAAGCTAGTACCAATAGTCTCAGCCTCATCCATAGCACCAACCACACTTTTGGTGGTGGTTCTCTCTGCAACATGGCTAGGACCACTAGAGGAGAACACTCTAGTAGTCCTTGGGCGTTTTACCAACCTAAATGCAGGGGTGTAGAAGATGATGTAGACTGGGTGGTAGTTTGAAGGTTAAGGGGTGTTTGGGTCTGTTGTAGAAAGGTGTCAACGTCTGGATTTGAAGTGTCAACTCTAACATTTAAGGTGTCAGCGTCGAAGGGATCTTGGTCAAGTTCAATATGTTGAGGTGAAGGTGATGGTTCAGGCAAAGGTTGTGGGTCAGGTTGAGGCTGTGATGCTGCAATAACAGCAAGCATGGCTTAGGTAAGGGGTAAGTCTCTGTGAGGGGGTGAATTAATCTTACTAAAAATAACTTTCTTTTGCACAGGGATCGCATAAAAATCATCATGATCCCTGGTGCAATACCTTTGCTCATCAAAAATCATTTGTAAAAATCATGGGTAAGCCAAAGTCATCTTATTACCCTTGTTTTTACACATGCCATCAAAAATCAGTTTAGAAAAATTATACTTCTGCCCATTTGTAATACATACAATTGCACTAGCAATAGATCTGTTAATTTCATTATGTGCAGTACATTTGGGACTCAAACATTGAAGGATGACATGTATTAAGTACTTCCAAGCTGAGGGAAATTCCTGTTTATTATATTTGTTTAAATTTCCCTCTTCATGGAAAGGATAACCCAAAGCTTGGAGTCCTTGTTCTATTTCACCAATAGGAAGAGTGGTTATACCATCTGCATCATTAAAATGCAAAGCCTGGCGAACCAAGGCTTCAGTAACCACCCAAGAACGCCCATGGACAATAGCTGTTAATGTAGTCACATTATTAAGCGTTGAGGAACTTACAGTGTTCTAAAACTGTTTAATATGAGTGACAGGGATGAGAGGAGCATGAGAAAGAGCATACCGTAATGGATATGCATTCAAATACGCCACCATCTGGGTGTATTGAGGAAACAGAGCATCATCAGCCTCCAAATAAGCAATCATGTTATGCTGAATTCTGAATCCCAATACCAAGTCACTTGGTTTAAACTTAGGCGCCATTGATGTAGAAAGCTGTTTGTGAAAGATTATAAAGATGAATTATAGGAGAAAAGTTGTTAGACAAGAATATGAGAGTACCCTGTTTAAAAAGATGGAGCAAAATTTATAGGAGGGATAGGCACATGTGATTGGTCAAAAATGAGGCAAGTATCTTCAAAATATAATGATGAAAATATTGAAAAGAAAATAAGTTATCTTGTGCATTAATTAAAAGTTATCAACTCCCAAAATTACGGCCCCAATTTTCGTCAAAAATAACAACTAGGTAGGACCCAATGAGTGTCAACGGTCAAAAAAACCCATCAACGCCCAACGGCTATATTCTTGAAAGCCATGTCAACGTCTAAATTGGTCACAACAACGCTTGGAAATATATCTGTCAACGTCCAAAAATAAAAATAATAAAAATGAAAAAGGACCTTAACAATGTAATTTATCCTAGTGAAGATAACCTATAAACTAAAAATTACCATAGGGTGGCAAGCACTGTCCAATCATGCACACTTGCTTATGCAAGATAGACATAGCAGTCCTCTAGTGTCCCTTACTAACCAAGGTTCTTAACAGTTAAGTTATCTCATAAAATCCCTTGTAACTTACCAGGTAAGCCCAATATAAATCATACCCAAGTCTCCCACAGACCACATCCAATTCTAGGCTAAAAAGGTCTTGGCAGCATGCATAGTATATCAACTTTGCATGCTACAGTGCCTCATGAGATAGTAAACTAACTCATACTCACCAGTGGACACAATCTAGAATTGTGATAAGAGTATTATAAGAATATCCAAAAAGTCCTAAAGGTTCCTAAACCTCCCCTTAAACTATGCTACATAAGTTGCCAAATAATATGCATGTAAATAAAAATTTATGTCAAGATAGGAATATAAATATTCCAACCATCATCCATAACTTGAAACATGCTCCAATAACGTTCCAAGAATCCATAAGCAACTCTGTATCCAATGGTACAATGCTAACAACGCCTGCACAATTAGATCAAAAACCACAAAACTAACATGTTGCTGACAACGTCACCATAACACTTATCAGCGTTAAGATAACATTTGTTAGCGTTAGACAAATAAAGTGGAAAATCGAATATCACATAAAAACCAATAACAATGCATATCATGTACATAATTTTACACTATGATCCCAAAACACATATTAAGTGAGATTGATCATTCCAATACTTGTTACCAAGTATTGAAATCTTCCAGTATCAAAAGGTTTAGTTAATAAATCAGACACATTTTCTTCTGTGTCAACCCTATATGGTTGTATTAAACCCTTTTCAAAACAATCTCTTATAAAATGATGTCTAATTTTTATGTGTTTTGTTTTAGAGTGATGTACAGGATTTTTAATAATGCATAAAGTATTGTTATTGTCTACAAAAATCTTGGTATGCATGAAATTATACCCATAATCCAACAGCTGGTTCTGAATCCATAAGACTTGTCCACAACAAGCAGCTGCTGCAACATACTCTGCTTCAGTTGTAGAATTGGCCACCACTGTTTGTTTCTTGCATTGCCAAGATATCAATCTACTCCCAAGAAACTGACATCCACCAGTTGTGGATTTTCTATCAAATTTGTCACCACCATAATCACTGTCTGAATATGCAATAAGCTCCAATGGTGAATCTTTTGGATACCATAATCCCAGGTCTGGATAACATCTGAGGTATCTAAAGATCCTCTTGACAGCATGAAGATGACACTCTTTAGGAGTCACTTGATGGCGTGCACATGCACACACAGCAAACATAATGTCAGGTCTTTAAGCTGTGAGATACATCATTGAACCAATCATTGATCTATAGTGCCAGACATCCACTTCTTTTCCATCTCCAAATTTTCCCCAAGGGTGTTCTCTATCTATAGGAGTGCTAGCCCTTTTCTCATGTGGAGAAAAGCCAAACTTCTTCAAGATTTCTGCTACATATTTATCCTGAGAGATGAAGATACCATCTTCTTTCCGCTGAACTTGTAATCCTAGAAAGAAGTTCATCTCCCCCATTGCACTCATCTTGAACTTGTCTGTCATAAGCTTGGAAAAGTCTTCACTCATCTTTGGACTTGAAGATCCAAAGATGATATCATCCACATAAACCTGGACAAGTAAGAAATCCTTACCAGTCTTCTTTGTAAATAAGGTCTGGTCTATGGTGCCCCTTTTGAATCCATTTTCCACCAAATAGGTGGAAAATGTGCCATACCATGCTCTTGGGGCTTGATGAAGTCCATACATAGATTTCTTCACTCTATACACCTTGTCTGATGTTCTGAATCTTCAAAACCAGGAGCCTGCATAACATAAACCTCCTCTGCAATTGTGCCATAAAGAAAAGCACTCTTCACATCCATTTGATAGACTGTAAAGCCCATGCAGGAATCATAGGCTAGAAAGATCCTTATAACCTCAATCCTTGCAACTGGTGCAAAGACCTCCTCATAGGCTATTCCTTCCTCTTGTGTATATCCTTGAGCCACTAAATGTGCCTTGTTTCTGACCACAATGCCTCTTTCATCCTTTTTGTTTCTAAGAACCCATCTTGTCCCAATAGGTCTGACATGTCTGGGACAATCAACCATCTCCCAAACATCCTGGATAGCAAATTGGTGAAGCTCATCTTGCATTGCTTCCACCCAACTTGGTTCTTTGAGAGCATCGAAAATCTTCTTAGGTTCCTGTTGTGACAGAAAACAAGCAAACAAACATGCTTGAACAAGAGGGGTATCAACCTTCTTGTGAATATTGGCAATAAATCCTCCAAGATTCTGATGAAATCTTCTAGTTTGCACAAGAGTCATAACATCACCAATAATTAGAGAATGAGGGTGATTTTTGATTGTAGAAGTAAGCACTCCTCCCTCAATAAGTGTGTTGTCCTCAATCTCATCTTCCATGTTACCAATATCCTCTTCAGACTCTCTTCCATCAACATCTAAATGAACCTCTTCATTTCTGTTTGAAGGTTCACCTTGTTCAAAATTATTTGAAGAGAAAATATGGTCAAAAGAGCTGTCAACGCCTGGACCATGGTTGTCAACGTTTGAGCCATCAACGCCTGAATTTGTCTTGTCAGCGCCAGATTTTCCTTTGTCAACGCCTGAAAGATCATGCATGTTGTCAACTGGTGATACTTGGGGGCCATCAGTTTCCTTTCCAGCAGCAGCAGCAGCAAATGCATCTGTCCATATGGGAATAGTAACATACTCAAGTATGGGTGTTGATTTGTCTGCTTGTGATCCAACCTCTTCATTAACCTGTGGACCTGAAACATCAACAACTGGTTCTTCCACAACATTTGAAGTTACCTTCACAATGTTTGGATTAGTAACAGACATATAATTCAAAGTCCTAGATAGAGGTTCCAAGTCAAATAACCAATTTGGACCACTTTCAGGATCACTAGGTTTACTTTCTAAAAACCTAACATGTACTTTTTCAAGTATACGTTTTTCTTTCTTAAGGTAAATATCCTCTACTCTGCACTGAATAACCCATGAAGTAGCCTTCATCACCTTTAGCACTAAACTTTCCTAAGGCATCACTAGTATCCAACACAAGTACATGACATCCAAAAGGTTTATAAAAACCAATATTTGGTTTCCTTCCCCAAAGTAACTCATAAGGTGTTTTGTTATGAATCTTGTTGACTAATGCCCTATTCTGAACATAAAAAGCTGTATTCATGGCCTCAGCCCAAAAAGCAATGGGAAAGTGAGCATCAGCCAACATAGTCCTATCTGCTTCTATGAGGGTTCTATTCTTTTTCTCAGCTACCCTATTTTGTTGTGGGGTTCTAGCTACACTAAACTGTCTAGTAATCCCTTTCTTGGCACAAAAATCATCCAACAACTTATTTCTAAACTCACCACCATTATCACTTCTAAGAATCTTAACCTCATTACCAGACTTCTTTTCTATCTGGGTTATAAAGTTAATCAAAGTATCAGCAGTGTCACTATTCAAAGCTAAAAATAAGGTCCAAGTAAATCTAGAAAAATCATCAGTGATGACAAAACAGTAAGATTTACCATTTAAGATTTCTATATTAGTTGGACCAAACAAGTCCATATGCAGCAAGTGAAGTGGTTTAGAACTAGAGTGAACTTGTTTAGACTTAAATGAGACCTTGTGTTGGTTTCCTTTAAGGCATTCAACACAAGAGTGGTTATTGTGGAAATCCTTTTCAGGCAAACCATCAACCAAACCATGTCTCACAAGTCTGTTTATATTTTTAAAATTAATGTGCCCTAATCTCCTGTGCCAAAGATTACTCTCATCAACTGAAGCCTTAGCATATAGACATGACAAATTATTATTCATCCTAATTCCATTAAGATTCACATTATAAATGTCTTTATGCCTAGGTGTTCTATAATCAATGAATTTCTCATCTGGTATTTTAAAATCTTTGCTCAACACCAAGCATTCAGTATCAGTAAAAAGAACCTTATTTTTGTTATCACAAACTTGTGATACACTAAATAGATTATAGTCAAGTTCCTTTACCATAAACACGTTTTCAAAACATAAATTGTTGGTGAGAAGAGTTCCTTTGCCTGTGATAGTTCCATATCCACCTCCAAAGTAAACTTTGTCACCATCCTTAATGGGAGTGAAGTTTGTGAGATAATCTTCCTTCCTAGTCATGTGCCTAGAGCATCCACTATCCCAATAGCCATAGTCATTAACCTGCTTTTGAATGCCCTGCACATAAAGAAAACAAATTAGTTTTCTTTGGGAACCCAAGCCTGAGCAGACTTGGATTCATTTGGTTGTTCAACAAGAGTAGACTTAGTCCTTATGACAACCCCTTGTTCATCCCTTTTTGAATTAAACACCCAGTTAACCCCAATTGGTTTTGTTATGACCTTTGAAATATAATGAAATCTGTTAAAGGTCATAGAAATCCCATCTGAATTAGGGTTTTGATCTTGCTTAGGTCTCCATGTCAAGCTAGAAGAATCTTTAGACCCCTTTCCCTTTGGTTGCAAATATTTACCATTATTTGGTCTGGCAACGTTTCTATCAGCGTTTAATTTGGTCTTGTCAACGCTGAAATTACCCTTATCAGCGTTGAACCTAGGGTTTGCTACAGGAACCCGTTGTCTATTAGACCATGTATTGGTCTTCTGAAAAGGTCTTTGTCCATAAGTATTAGACCCTTTAGTAAAGAATGGGGCTGGTCTAACAACTTATGGACTTTGCTGGACAAAATATTTGGGTTTGACAGTGTTTGACTTTTTGTCAGCGTTGACCTTTGAAGCATTGACACATTTATAGGCTAAATGTGAAAAACTTCCACAAGTATAACAGGCTTTTCTAGACATAACTCTAGGTCTAGAAGAAAAGAAGCCTGTTCCATTATCACTAATTTGGCTTTTGGTGACCTAGGTTTTCTATACATTTCTGCATATTTAATACTAGGTTTTCTATCAACGTTTAAGCCAAGGTCAACAGTCTTGCCAGTGGTTGGGTTTGTCACTTTGATAGGTGTAGACTCATTTGGGCTATCACTAAGCATGCCACCCTTAACAAACAAGGTAGGGTTGGCTTTCTTCCATTGGTCCAAATCAGTCAACTTTTTCCTATATTCCTCTACTGGGGTAAGAACTCTTGGTGGAGGAATAAATTCCTCTTCTTGGAGTTCTGGTAAACCAGTCCAAGATAAGTCCTTTCTAAGGACACCATAGAAGTTCCCAGCAGGTGGTGGAACACCAGCATACTCTTTCATCCTAATCCCAGTCATATCCCTAGAATCCCTTTGTTCACTAACACATTCTTCTAGGGTTTGTGAAGCTTTGTCAAATCTCTGAATTTTAAGATCTACATTATCCTTATTTTTTATAGCCTCATCTAACTTAACCTGTAAATCAGCATTGACTCTCTCCATGATGTTTATAATCTCAATAATAGCATTTAAATCATGATTTAAAATATTGATTTGATCTTTTAGGTCAAGCTCCATTCTCTTATACTCAGCTATAGTTTTTTCAGTTTGAGTAAGGGCAAGTTGATAGTTAGATAACCTGCATCTTTCATTAACCACATCAGTTGTCAATTTTAAAACTTCTTTTTTAAGTTTTTTAGTGTTTAGACGACAACCCTTACTACAAAATGCATCATCATATACCTCATTGTCTGATGAAGATGAGGAGTGTGCCATGAGAGCATAGTGAGCATGCTCTTCTTCTTCCTTTTCTACAATCAAAGCTTTGATCTCTTCCTCATCCTTAGCCAAGTAGCTCCAAACCCATCCAACACCATCAATGTCTTTCATGGCAACCATATCTTTTGAATCCTGAGCCTTGATGATTTGGCTTGAGGGTTTTCCAGCATCAGATCTTCTTGGAGATCTGCATTCTCTCATAAAGTGTCTCATTCAATGACAATTATAACACTCAACCTTGGATTTATCAAATCCAGCAGTGTCTTTAGCATTGAAAGTCATCTTCTTCTTGAATCATCTATTCCATCTATTTGCCCTTATGCTTGCAAGGGCCATATTCCACTTTATGTCCATCTCCTCCAAATGCTCATCACTAATTTGCTCAAGGTCCTCATATGTAATCACTGAACCATTGGGCAATGAAGCAATGTATACACACAGTATCTAGATCAATACCAGCAGGCGCTGACAGGGTTTGATACAACGTTGACACATGTTGATCTAGTAACAGGGTGCATGTATGACTCCTTTTGATCAAATTGACCTTCACTATGTGAGAAGAAGGCCATGTTTCCATTGGTAGACTTGCTTCCATGATCCAAAAGAGTTTCATTCTCTACCAGCCTCAGTTTATTGTAAACATCATCAAAAGTAGAACTTTTGTGAGTGTTATTGGCAATTATAGATCTTGCTTCAATCTTCCATGCATCACCAAGACTTTTAAGAAAAATGGTGATAATATCAACATCACCAAGCACTGTTCCCATGAAGGACAGCTTGCTTATAATGTCAAGAAGTCTGCTTCTCACTCCACTTAGCTTCTCACTGGGTTGAGCCTTGAAAACAGCATACTCATGCAAGAGTTGCTTCTTTTTCTCTTGTACAGTATCAGCATTACCACCATAAGCAACTTCAAGGGCTGCCCAAAGATCTTTTGCAGACTCATAGCTTCTATATTTGTGCTAATTTTCTTGCTTCAAAGAGAGTTTCGGAATGCTTAGGGTTTTCATGTCACTCCTTCTCTTTGCTATGTCCTCAGTTGAGACAGCTCTACCATCTTCAGGTTTTTCTTTTCGATCCTCTTCAGTAGAACCTTGAACATTTGTTCTTTGTAAGATGGCAGCTGTAATCTTTTGAGCTTTATTGAATGTGTTTCCATAATCAATAATTTCCCATTGGGTGTAGTCATGGATTTGTAGATACTGTTCAAAGTTAAACTTCCACAGCTCAAAATTGTTTGGGTCTAGCATGGGAATCTTGATGTTGGGGGTTGAGGAGGAGGAGGAGTTTACTTCTGGGGTAGATATGATGTTTTTAGGGTTTCGTGAAAATTAGGGTTTTTGGCGATTTAGGGTTCTTGTATTCTTTAGATCAAAGTTTCTCAACAAGATCTGATACCACTTGTTTATCCCAAACTTAGATCGATTTAGCTTGTGTAAACGAGATTAAATCAAGTTAAACACTTAGAGAAACTTTGTTGTGTATAAAACAATTTAAGTATTGTGCGGAATTAATACTCAAACAAGAACACACAAACAATGTAAACCAAACTTTCACTTGATTGATAAAAATAAACTTGCGTACAATGAAAGTGTAAAACGTATATGAAACATAAACCTAAAGGTCTCCTTGTATAGACATAAGAAGCCTTGTACAAGAGTCTACGTATCAACTATTTTAGGTAAAGATAAACATAGAAAATATATTGTTGATCATATCTTTACTAGAAACAAACTAGAAACATAATACGTGTAGACTAAGTCTTCTATCAGTGCTTGACTTCATCCTATCAACGCTTGACATCTTCCTGTCAACGCTTGTTCTGTCAACGCTTGTTTTCTTCTTATCAACGTCCCAAATGCTCTTGTCGGCGTCCAAGTGTATTGGCTACATTTTATTCCTAACACCTGCATAAGGGCAATTTGTTGGATTCTGTATGTCAAGTAGCGGTACATGAGCATAGTGTAATATGATGACTATTTTGTGTGGGTGTATAACAACGTATCCCAGAGGATATACTTGTATTCAAAACTGTTATTACAAACCTATGAATTCACTCAACCTTTGTGTTGACTTTAAGCATATATTTCAGATAAATGGTAACTGATAGCATGGAGCAGCACAAAGAGGCACAAGACTGAAATTATTCTATATTTTGGGAACCTCATATTGTAAAACTTTGATTTTTCAATGAAATATAAAGAACGTTGATTTCATCATTCTTTTGAGTTGTTTTCTCTTATTATGACTTGTGTTCTATGAAGTAATACCCCATATCAATGTTCCGCTACGTAAAGGTAAAAATGGGGGTGTTACATAAGGCCACTTGCCCTTACAAATCATAGTACAATTACCTACTATGTTGAAAATCCGACGCCAGATGATGCAAAGTCCTGTGTGATGCAGGGTGCATTTCTTAAACAAAAGAAAATCTCCATCATATTCACCGTAGGTTAGATTCATAATCATAAGTTATGGTAGTTTCTGGTTTATTAGAATTTATGGACGTTCTTTCATTGCTAAATTTATGTTTAAAATTTTTCTAATTTTTGCACAGGAATGTGCTTAATTACCTTGTTCATCAATTTTTAGGGTTTAGAGTGATAAATAGAAGAGAAAGAATTCATAATCAAGGTATACTTATATTAGAAAGCATTTGT
This sequence comes from Glebionis coronaria, assembly GCA_025667525.1. NCBI lineage: Eukaryota > Viridiplantae > Streptophyta > Magnoliopsida > Asterales > Asteraceae > Glebionis > Glebionis coronaria. Next base: position 639,187 of record JANFOE010000637.1, on the reverse strand, counting down.
TACATATGTATACATATAAACGCTTATCGAACACAAGGTATATCTTTTGGGTTTATTTGGTAGGCTATATAGGAAAACTTATCATGTTAAATATCATTCATATCTAAGGATAATAAATCCAACTGAGAAATATAATTCCAAAGTTAACAATGGATTTGTAAAGATATGACTCATACATAATCGTAACATAAGCAACTATAATATGCGACAACTTGTCTTATATAAGGCAAGCTTCTTTGTACATATCATGTATCCTCTTAAGTCTTTCTTCAAACTTGCGGGTTATATTCAACTAATAATTCATATTATCATTCTAACACCCCAAATTTACTACGCAGCAAAATATACATTTGGGTGCTAGACACAAGCATCATCATACAAGCTACATTGAACGACCTCAAAATGAGGCGTTTAAATTTAAAAGATAGTAAAAATTTGCAACATTGTCTAAAACCTTCGATCCCAAAGTAAGTACAAGTTCAGAGTAGCGTTTAGGTCCCCCAAAAGATATTAATCACAAATCAAAGTTTTACCACAAGACATGACCATAACATAAATTCTTTTATAAGAAAAGGGAAAGAAATCAAGTTATAGACCAACAACCACAAAAGCAAACCCGCAACCTTCTCAAGTAAGATCTGCCACTATCATCTCCGATTACCTGAAACACATGCTTAAAAAGGTCAACAAATAATGTTGAGCGAATCTATAGGTTTTACAAATCACATTTGAGCATAAGGATAAAATCATTCATAATTATTCAATAGCATTGTTGATCATACAATCTATTATTTCTCATCATAACAATATCTAATTAATTGTAATTAAGCTCATGACACCAACCCCATAACTTAATCACCCGCGCCGAAGTTGTCGGCATGATTAAAGTAAAACTATAGAAACTAGAAGGGGGGTTGAATAGTTTCTCTTCGATTGGTGACCAAATTAAAATTACTTTCAATTTGGTTTGTATCAAAACTATATTTTGCTTGAAGCTAAGTTGTATAATGATTAGGTTCAATTCAAATACACTAGCAAAGATAATAGGTGATTGTAGTGGTTTTACTACTCTTTAGGAAAAGAGAGCAAAAGTGGCAAGTATTAAGTGTCGGTTTAGGAAAACCGAGCACTAATGACCAAATAAGTCCAAGTTCGTTCTCGAGGAGGCAAGTGCGTAGTGTTAAGAGATGATTTTGATTTGTGTTTATATGATTGAAAAAGAAAGAAAAAAATGAGATTAGAAAAGGAAGACGGTTACGACGACGGATTAAACTAAGACGAAAAAGGTCGATCACGTAAAACCGTAAAAAAACTACAAAAATTAAAAATTTTAAACCTAATAATTAATTAAAAGCTAAAATAAGTCTAAAATAATATAAATAAGAATAAAAATCCAATAAAAATATTTTAAAACCTTTTATTAATTAAATATTCAATTTTAAATGCTAATTAAAGCCCTAAAATTAAATATAATTAATCAAAATGTCCAAAATATTATTTTATTGAACAAATAACTTACTTATATTATCTAAAGACTAAAAAGTATTTTTCCTATTTTTAAAAACTAATTTTCTTATCTTAAATTACTAAAAACTATTTTTAAACTAAAATAATTATAAAAAATAATAAAGTAATGCCAAAATTAATTGAACAATTTTAAAAATCCTATTTTACTCTAATGAACAGTAGAAAATTGAAAAAGTTTGAAAAATATTAAATTTACCACTAAAAGACAAAAACAGTTTAATTTAAAACCCTAATTAACTTAAATTAATTCTAAAAAAATAATAAAAAGATGAACAGTAGAAACTTTTTATACCAAAAATCTTAAAATGTTTTTCCAAATCTATAAAAAATGTTAAAACAGAAAAATAAGTATTTTTGGCACTAAATGCCAAAAACAGAAATAATAAAAGTGTATTAAAAATTCTATTTAATCTAATAAATACTAAATGAACGGTACTAAAAATCTTTTTAAACTGAAAAATCACAAATTAAATAAGAAAAAATATGAAACAAGTTTGAAGTCCTAATTCCACTTTTTGATCACTAAAGACAAAAAAATCAGATTACTGAAAGGGACATGTTGCTGGTTTTGTCTTGTTGTAAAGCAGTACCAAAAAGTGTGTTAGAAAGGGGAAACCTTTTTCCCACTGCTAGTGCAAATTTATGTTCAGTTGAGTAATAAGCTTAGGAAAGCTTAATATAAGTGCTTATTTTGGACAATAAGGCACCCCCACACCAATTGGGTTGTGGGGAGTCAGATTAAACACAAATACACACAAGTTTTATAACAAAATCAACCACAAATTTCCCTTAAAGTTACTGATTAAGCCTTTGGGGTATCTGATGAACAGTAACTATGGTTTACTTGCACAAATCTGAATTTCAATGGCTTAAATCTTACATACAAGTTAACCAAACAGCATATAATCAATTCACAATCCTCAAATGTCCTAATATCTAACAATGATCAAAAGTTGAAGGCACAAAATTCACTAAACAGACAAGAAAATACACTTTCTGATTTTTGACACTTAAACCAATTTTTATGCATGCAAATGTATTTAAAAGCCTATCCAATTGAAAACCAAACTAACATGTAACATATAATTGACCTAAGGAGTGTGTTTACCAGGTTTTAAGCCAATGTTAAAAGCATTCAACCCTACTTAAGCCTAAATCCAAACACCCCTTTATATTTCAGATGAACAAAATTTTCAAGCAAATCTTTTCAAATCCAAGCCAAACTGATTATACACTCTTCTAACATGCATGACAATCATAAATCAGCATAAACAAACTACAAACTTACACTTAAACACTTGCACAAAAAATCATGCCAAATCACATAAACACCAATTAAGAACACTGAAAAGGGAAACAAGGATTTTACCTTAAGGGACCTACATCCAGGTCCCTTAGTGGCTGCTTAGCCACCTCCCAACAGACCCGGGTCTGTGCTGGACCTTGGACTATACAAGCTCCCAATGAATTCCCTGCTAAGATCAAATGAGCAAACAAACAACACAATAATCGGATTCCTTTAAAACTTTTTGACCCTTTTCAAAAATCTTTCCAACTAATTTTCCTTTCAAAAATACTTAAAGAAATCACTCACCAACTGAAAAACAAACTTTGGAAACAAGATTTAACCAAAAATCATTTTTTTCAGAAACTTGCAAACAAGACTGAATTTTTGAAAACTTAAAATTTAAACAAACAATAAATGGAACACAATCAAACAGCAGAATAATAAAGTGGATCCTGGATTCTTTTCATCAACAAATCTCAACCAATTTTCATTCATAAATAAAAATGGGATTTACAAGTTGTGACCTAAGGAAAAAATCAGGAACAAGGTAAAAGGGACACATATGTCTCCTTTTATACAAGTAAAAGGAACTATCTAGATAACTAAACCCTAGCTATGAATTTCCATTGCTGCCCTTGTTGTTTGACTGAATAATGGGTCAAGATGGATACATGTGAGCCTGCTGGAACCATGTTGGATGTACAGCTGTTGGTAGTGATGTTTGAATGCATCTTAAGCGTTAAAATGATCTTGGGGGCCAAGGAGTTCATCTTAGACGTTTATCATGTCCCCTCCTAGGGTTTTGTGGAAAGGGACTTGAGCAGGGAGGGCCAGGGGTGTCACATGGGTTGAGTGGGGGTTTGAAAATGAGAGTGGGTTTGGGTTAAATCACCCTTAATTACTGATCTGGAGGGTTTTGGGAAAAACCCCTTTGATTTGCTCTTAATCGAACCTGGGTAGATTAGGGTTTATGGGGGGGGGGGGGGGGGGGGGGGTTTAATCCATTTTGGGTAATTGTTTTTTTAAATGTTGTGTTTTAGAGGGAAATTAGGAGGGTTGACTGGATTTGACTGAGTTTATTTAATAAACTCAGTAGTGGAAGGGTGACGTGGGTGGGGTGATGAAGTGGAGGGTTATGAGTGGATGTTGGGGGTGACGTGTGGGAATGATTGGCTGGGAAGGGTTTGGTTGTCTTGGCAGTTTTGGCCCTCCATGTTCCTTGTTTCTTCTACTTTGTATAAAACAGCAAATAATCCCATTTCCTTTGTAATTAACTTTGGCAAACTTGTCAAAAATGGCACAATTACTTTTCAAACTTAAAACAAGGACTTGAAATGTAATTTCTTCAATCTTCAAGGGCTGTTCTTGTAACATTCTTGATAATTCAAGGTTTTGACTTGTTTGTTGACTTCTTGGAGGACCAATATTGACAATTTAGTTTTGTTGAGGGACTAAATTTTCCAATTCTTCAAAGTTAAGGGTCCTTTTTGTAATTTTGACAAACTTTAGGGACCAAACTTATAATTATGAAGATACAAGGGTATAAAGTGTCAATTCTTCCATATTGGAGGACCCTTCTTCATAATTCTTCAATTCTTCAAGGGTTTTCTTGGAAAATTCTTCATTAGGGCTTGGTTCATCGTGCGGCTTCGTTTCCCGTGTTCGTTTTTACATGATTCTTGTGATCTTTTGTCATTTTCTCAATATCCGTACCTAAAATACACAAGCAACAAACACAAGCATATATTTGGGTATTTTGATGATATTTAATGCATTTTAAGCCCTATTTGGACGATGAGACTATGTATAAAAGCAGTCTCATCACTCCCCCATACTAAACCATTGCCGTGCCCTCACGCAATGCTAGAATAAAGTATCGTAGCACCTCCAAATTTCATTTTTATTCACTTTATTGAATGATAAACTAGCTACACTACTACTATTGCTACTATTGGTGTTTTAGACATAATGTATGATTTTCATCGCAAAATGGGACGTTTAGGTTCATGGAATAAGAACACGTGAATGCTTCGTCAGAAATAATTTCATCGTCCTCGATTTTCACCCTAATTCCATGCCAAGCGTGCAACGAGATCATTGTCATTATAAGTTAGTAATGCTAACACTACTCATATGCCCTAATCACGTACTTATCCTCCCATTATTCCTAAGTTGTATCTCTTATATTTTATTTTGTCTTGAATGTTTCACGAGGATACATCGTTGACTTATGCGATAATAGAGATTTAGGTCTAAAAATAGAGTCCTAACGGTGTAACCAAGACCATCAAATCAATAACCCCTCCTAATAGACAACGATGTTAAAAAATTAAGTTGACAAGAAGAATCGATAAACACGGTTTTATAACGGTTTTGAACATGAGACTTATTACCAAGACTTTTATACACCCCCTAACGGAAGGGCCTTATTATCTTTGGTTTACCTCCATCTTTTATTCAACTTCGCCATGAAGCTTTTATTATGACTTCGGTCTTGCCTTGCCTTTTATTATCCGCCTCATCGGTGGTTTTATTAGCCAAAGACGTATATCCTCACGCTAAAGCGAATTTTGGATCTTTAAAGCTTCAAAGATTAAGGCTTGATTCACTTTCAATTTTTGCATAAATTTTTTGGCCTTGTGGGGCTTCAAATTGTTTGCTAGATTTAGGTGAGCACTTGAAATCTTATTATTGGGTGAAGCTTTCGATTATTCGTGTGCCAATACTTCAAAACCGTGACGCTGGCGATACCTTAATGTCTTCCCAATTTAATTACACGGAAGCTACTAGAAAAGACTAGAAACCCAACAATCCTAACTAAATCGCTAAGTCAATATTTATTAAGCAAAAAATATTTACATGTGAAGGGAGAATAAGCAAATAACGAGAACACATGAGTTTTTGAAAGAATACGAGTACTCTACGTTTAGCATAGTAACTTATAATTAACTCTATCATTTCTCGTCCTCATTTAAGAGACTTAGCCTAATGTGTAGTTAAGGAATCAAAGCTAAGTGCTCAACACGCACGGTCGAGTCAAAAATTACTCTTATTCTCGCCATCAGAAAATCTACATTCGTGTCTTCAAACACTTATGAAACATGAGAAAAATTTTAAAATTTGGCCATTTTTAGCCTTATTTTGCAACAAAAACGATAAACAAAAAGATAAACTTTGGAAAGCGTGAAGGTTTGGCAAGGCAAGTATCTATTCACCCCCCCCATACTAAAGTTAAACATTGTCCTCAATGTTTCGAGTCTAGGGGTGCAAACACCCCCATACTAGAGACGTAGTCGAATGCCTAATCTAGCATGGAAAGGGTGTAACCAATAAATTAATAGCCGTTTATGAAGTGTGCTAAAAACCTAAGGTTAGAACATCAAAAGGATATATCATGGATATTGAGAAATGTCTCCAAAGCAAACGATCGAGTGCTCCCATAAAACGAACACGAGAGGCTCCAATCGTGAAGATCATGATCATCTAAAGTTCACAATTCACAAACAACCACGGAACAAAGGTTGGAAGGGCACAAATCCCCTCACGTAAGCTACATTAGAAAGCGATAATATGTACATAGGATAAGCATAGGACTCCCCCACGAGGCACCTCGTTTTTTATTACCGAGTCATGAGCTCGACTCGATCCCCTCAATACTAATTATCATTGGGGAAAGTGACTTGGTCGAGGTAGTTCAAGGATGGAACTTCCCCGCCAAAGTAGTGCTTCAACCTATGTCCATTCACCTTGAAGTTAGGACCATCATCTTAAGCTAGCTCGATGGTCCCATACGGAAACACTTGAGTCACGGTGAATGGACCGGACCAACGGGATTTCAATTTACCAGAAAAGATTTTTAATCTTGAATAAAAAGCAAAACTTGATCCCCAATGTTAAAAACCCGGTTTTTAATTTTAGAATCATGCAACTTTTTAGTCTTTTCTTTATAAATCAATGAATTTTCATAAGCAATATCCCTCAATTCATCTAATTCATTTAATTGCATTCTCCGGTGTTTTCCCGCGGTCTCCATATCATCATTACAATGCTTTAGGGCCCAATAAGCCTTGTGTTCTAACTCGATAGGCAAATGACAATTCTTTCCATACACAAGCTTATAGGGAGTGCACCCAATGGGTGTCTTATGAGCGGTCCTAAAGGCCCATAAAGCATCGTCCAACTTATCCGACCAAGTTTGTCGGTTTTCCCCAACGGATCTCTCCAAGATCCTCTTCAACGCTCGGTTTGAAACCTCGACTTGCCCACTCGTTTGTGGGTGATAAGCCGTAGAAAGCCGATGTGTAACCCCAAATTTCCTTAGAACCCTTTCAAATTGGTCGTTACAAAAATGGGTTCCACGATCGCTTATGATAGCACGAGGGTTTCCAAACCGAGAAAACAATTGCTTCAAAAACTTGACTACCACACGAGCATCATTGGTGGGCAAGGCCTTGGCCTACACCTACTTAGATAGGTAGTCAACCGCAACAAGGATGTACTTATTACAACGAGATGATGGGAACGGTCCCATAAAGTCTATACCTCAAACGTCAAAGATCTCACACACTTGGATGATATTTTGTGGCATTTCATCTTTTTGTGAGGCTTTTCCTTGTCGTTGGCATGCATCACACGACTTCACAAGATCTTGTGCATCTCGGTAAATAGTAGGCCAAAAGAAGCCGGCATCAAACACCTTCTTAGCCGTGAGATTAGCACCGTGGTGACCACCCGTGGGTCCCTCATGGCAAGCTCTAAGGATGTTAGAAGCTTCGGTGCCAAATACACAATGTCGGATGATTTGATCCGCGCAAGTTCGAAACAAGTAAGGGTCGTCCCAAAAGTAGAACTTGATGTCACGAAAGAATTTTCGTTTTTCTTGAGTCGTCATACCCTTAACGATGAAGTTACCCGCATGGTAATTTGAAAAATCCGCAAACCATGGGGTAGAAGAATCAAGCTTAGAATTCACTACACCAAGTGTCTCGAGCGGAAATGTTTCGGTGATTTCCTTGGGCTCGTAAACACTTTGGTAAGGATCTTCCAAACGAGAAAGATGATCGGCCGCTAGATTCTCGGCTCCTTTTTTGTCAACGATGGTGTGATCAAACTCTTGAAGGAGGAGAATCCAACGAAGTAATCTAGGCTTAGCATCTTGCTTTGCCATGAGATACTTAATAGTCGAATGGTCCGTATACACTATGCATTTCGTCAAGACGAGATAAGGTCGGAACTTCTCAAATGCATACACCACGGCAAGGAACTCCTTTTCCGTTGTAGTGTATTTTAGTTGAGCCTCGGTCATCGTCTTGCTAGCATAGTGAATAGGCAAGAAGTGCTTATCATGACGTTGCCCCAAAACGACCCCTATAGCGTAATCACTAGCATCACACATAAGTTCAAAGGGGAGGTTCCAATTGGGAGCAACAAGAATGGGAGCTTCGGTAAGTTTCCTCTTAAGGATTTCAAAGGCTCGTACACAATCTTCGTCAAAGACAAAACGTGCCTCTTTTTCAAGAAGATGCGTAATGGGTCGAGAAATCTTCGAAAAATCCTTGATGAATCGACGATAAAAACCCGCATGGCCTAGGAAACTCCTAACTCCCTTAACGGTTTTGGGATGAGGTAATTTGGCGATGACGTCTACCTTAGCTTGATCTACCTCAATCCCCGCTTTCGAGACCTTGTGCCCTAAGACGATTCCACTCTTAACCATAAAATGACATTTTTCCCAATTGAGCACAAGGTTGGTTTCCTCACAACGTTTTAACATTCTCTCAAGGTTCGACAAACACGAAGTGAACGAATTACCAAACACGGAAAAGTCATCCATGAAGACTTCCATCGTCTTCTCGATCATATCATGAAAAATAGCCATCATGCACCTTTGAAAGGTTCCCGGTGCATTGCAAAGTCCAAATGGCATTCTAAGATAGGCAAACGATCCATATGGACACGTAAACGTAGTTTTTTCTTGATCACGAGGATCGATGGGAATTTGGAAGTAACCGGAAAAACCATCTAAAAAGCAATAGAAATCGTTTCCCGCAAGACGCTCCAACATTTGGTCCATGAAGGGCAAGGGAAAATGGTCTTTTCGAGTGGCTTCATTCAACTTTCGATAGTCAATGCACACTCTCCATCCGGTCACGAGTCTAGTGGGAATTAACTCGTTGGCATCGTTTGTCACAACGGTCATCCCTCCCTTTTTAGGGACACAATGAATAGGACTCACCCAAGGGCTATCGGAAATAGGGTAAATCATTCCCGCGTCAAGGAGTTTAAGGACCTCCTTTTTGATGACGTCGTGAATTTTGGGGTTCACCCTCCTTTGACTTTGGATTGTAGGCTTGAAATCCTCCTCCATTAAGATTTTGTGAGTACAAAACTTGGGATCGATTCCCTTAATGTCGGATAACTTCCACACAATCGCCCCTTTGTGATCCTTTAGAACATCGACAAGTGCGGTTTTTTCATCATTCGAAAGTTCCTTCGCAATAATAACCGGCAACTTGTCGCCCTCCTCCGAATAGACATATTCGAGGTGAGGAGGTAAATCTTTCAACTCGAGGATAGGTGGTTCCTCAAGTGAAGATTTGGGCTCGATACTCATAACCTCCTCGGGTGGAGGAAATGGGAAATCGTTAAGAAAATCCTTGATAATCGAGAAGTCCTCATCGTTGTCGAGGTCTTCGTCACAAGTACGTGGAACATTTCATTCTTCCAACGTAAAACCACCACCTTCAAATGGAGTGAAGGTTGGTGTCGAATTATCAAGAATTGGATCTAACATAGTGGGATTGCCACTAGTTTCTTCATCACCAAACCCTAAAACTTCTTGTGAAATTTCCTCGCAAACCACGTCGATCATATCAACGAGGTTTATGGTAGCAACGGAATAAACATGAGAAAGTTGAGAATTTTGAGTTGCGTTTATAACAAGTTCCTCGTCGTTGAAACGTAAGGTGATCTTTCTAGCATGAACATCAATTAAAGCCATAGACGTATCTAAAAACGAACGACCTAAAATAAGAGGAACTTGAGGATCCGTGGGGATATCAACAACGATAAAGTCTACGGGATAGTAGAACTTCCCCACTTTCACAAAAACGTCTTCTGCCAAACCACATGCACGAATCGTGGAATGGTCAGCAAACTCGATAGACATTAGTGAAGGAGTAAGATTAGGAAGATTGAGCGACTTGAAGATTGCAAGTGGCATCAAATTAATGCTAGCACCAAGATCGGCCAAGGCATAGCATTCTTCCATATCTTGAATTGCACAAGGGATCAAAAATTTACCGGGATCACCGACTTTTTGAGGTATGCGATTAAGATAAACCGACGAACAACTAGACAATTGATGCAATTTCTCCTTGTTGTTCAACATACTCTTAAAGTTAGCGGCAAATCGAGGCATAATGACCAAAGCATCGACGAAACTCACATTAAGGTGCAACTCACGAAACATTTTCATAAAAAGCTCAAATTGGTAGTTGTCGCGCTCTTGTTGTTTCTCCTTCCTAAGTCTCGATGGGTAGGGCAAAGGTGGTGTGGGTTGAGGCATAGGCATAGCCTTTGGAATCTCGGGTTCCAATGTTGGTAAAGGGTCAACCGTAGGTGTGGCATGAGCGGTACTTTGTGGGCTTGAGATATGCTCCTTTTCGACCACCACCTCGGGTTCTTCCTCAATTTCCTCCACCGTTGGAGCAATTGGTTGAGGAGTCGGTTCTTTAAGTGTCTTACCACTTTGTGTGGTAATCACTTTCATCTCTCCCTTCGGGTTTGAAACGGTGTTACTAGGCAAACTTCCCGAAGTAGAGGCTTTGTTCCCCATGACGGCTTCTAAAATGGCATTAAGCTTAGCATCATGACTATTAAACTTAAGATCTTGACTAGCGGCTTTTTGGTCAATTCTTTGTTCAAGCCTAGCATGACTTTGTTAAATTTTATTGTTTTGACCTCTAATTTGATTAGCAAAATCATTTTTCAACTCATTTCTCATGTTAAGATTTTCCTTCACAAAATTAGCCAATTCCTTTGTGTTTTTAGCCGTGTCCCTAGCTTGACTAGCCAATTGCTCTTGAATGTTTTCCAAAATCTTATCATTTGCCGTAGCGTAATTCAAAAAGTCCATTGGAAGTTATTTAGTGTAAACATTTTGAAGACCTTGACTTGTGTTTTGAAAATTACGGTTTTGGTTTTGATTTTGCAATTGGCTACTACTTCCTTGATTCCCATAGTTGTTATTACCCTTGTAATTGTTCCTTTGATTGTTTTGGTAACCAACTTGATTGTTTCGATAATTATTAGCATTTTGATTTGGTGGAAAACCCGGTGGAGTCAATTGATTAGTGCGAGGAACTTGACCGTTTTGGTTATAAGTTCCCGCGGCCGCGAAGGCACTCGAAGTGTTACCACCGTTGGTAATGCACTCGGAATAATCGTGAGCTCCACCACAATACATACAAGAAACCTCAACCGCTTTAGCCGTAGCGGGAGTGGGTTGTTCACCAACTTTAAACTCAATTAACAATCCCTTAAGCTTATCAAAAATCTTGTTCTCCAAATTAGCCTCGATTTGGCAAGCATCAACGGTGTGTGACAATGAAGGCGAAGGCGAAGACGAAGACTTACGAACACTCGACGTGCTACGAGGACTATAGACCTTAGACCTATTCTCAATGATTAACAATGCTTCCTCGACCGTTTTACACAAAAAATTACCACCCGCGGCGGCATTAAGATAATCACGCTCATGATCGTTCAAGCCATTGTAAAACGTGTCAATTTGATGCAAGTCGGAAAAACCATGATGAGGACATTCGTGCTACATTTCCTTAAACCTATTCCAAGCCGTCGAAAAACTCTCATTATACTCTTGTGGAAACTTTGAAATCTTGTTTTTCAAATGCGTAGTCTTAGAGGGCGGAAAAAATTGGTTCACGAATTTTGAAACGAGATCCTTCCACGTCAATATAGAATTGGGTGGCTCTTTCTCTAACCAAATTTTTGCGAGCCCCGCTAAGGAATACGGAAAAAGCATCATCTTAATCGAGTCGTTAGAGACGTCCTTAAACTTGCAAGTGGCGGTGAGATGATTAAATTGGTGAATGTGGTTATGAGGGTTGTCCTTTTCGTCACCTCGAAACTTGTTGTTTTGAATCATGGACAACAAACCCGTCTTGACCTCAAAATTCTCCACAAGGATAACGGGAATCACAATCGCTTCTCCATAACCCTCGGTGGGTGCTTGAAGCAACTCCATCATAGTTCGATTAGCCATGGGTGCTTCTTTCACTACGATGGGTTCGTCAATAGGAGACTCCTCACTAGAAGGAGTGATTGATTTGTTTCTTCGTTTACGAGCACGTCTTGCTTTGGAGCGAGTTTGCATAAACGTCACGTACAACGAGAGGGTGAGCAAAGAAGATTCTTTTTGGTGTTTTTACTTTTTCAATTTTTTGTGGTTTTTGATTGTTTTCACTTTTTTTGGATTTTGTGGAATGTATTAGGTAGACAATAATCTACAAATCTCCTCCTTAATCAAATCTCTCGATTAAAGAAGCCTCAAGGAATGAAAACGATCACGTGAAGTGAACGCCTTCGATGACTTTAGAACGATGGTGGAACACCAAATCGTTCAAGAGGGTTTAATCAATAGAAACCAAGAAAATATATATGATACTTAGTAATACATTGGGCGGCAAAACCCTCGATTAGCTTTCAATCTCAAAATACGCACAAGCAAGCGGAGGAAACGAGGCGGCGCGAAGCACTTAAGAGCCTTTTTCCTTTAGGTCGTGAAATACAACCGCCTTATACCCACCTTATAGTTTGTATCTTTCAAAATCGAGCTTCACGAAAGTATTTATCTATTTTTTCCTTTTTTTTCTTTGGTTTGAGATTCGAATACAATGATTGGGTAATGACCTCCCAAGTCAAGGTTGTGATTTCTCACGTATTTGGAGTACTTGTAAATTTATTGTTCTACGTATACAATATAGTAATAGTATTCACAAAAAAACGAAAAACGATAATACGTATTAGTAGAATGCTACTAATACAAATACTATTATGGCTATATATAAAACAACAATGTTCAAATTAAAACACAACACGCCTCCCCAGCAGCGGCGCCAAAATGATTGTAGTGGTTTTACTACTCTTTAGGAAAAGAGAGCAAAAGTGGCAAGTATTAAGTGTCGGTTTAGGAAAACCGAGCACTAATGACCAAATAAGTCCAAGTTCGTTCTCGAGGAGGCAAGTGCGTTGTGTTAAGAGATGATTTTGATTTGTGATTATATGATTGAAAAACAAAGAAAGAAATGAGATTAGAAAAGGAAGACGGTTACGACGACGGATTAAACTAAGACGAAAAAGGTCGATCACGTAAAACCGTAAAAAAACTACAAAAATTAAAAATTTTAAACCTAATAATTAATTAAAAGCTAAAATAAGTCTAAAATAATATAAATAAGAATAAAAATCCAATAAAAATATTTTAAAACCTTTTATTAATTAAATATTCAATTTTAAATGCTAATTAAAGCCCTAAAATTAAATATAATTAATCAAAATGTCCAAAATATTATTTTATTGAACAAATAACTTACTTATATCATCTAAAGACTAAAAAGTATTTTTCCTTATTTTTAAAAACTAATTTTCTATTTTTAAATTACTAAAAACTATTTTTAAACTAAAATAATTATAAAAAATAATAAAATAATGCCAAAATTAATTGAACAATTTTAAAAATCCTATTTTACTCTAATGAACAGTAGAAAATTGAAAAAGTTTGAAAAATATTAAATTTACCACTAAAAGACAAAAACAGTTTAATTTAAAACCCTAATTAACTTAAATTAATACTAAAAAATAATAAAAAAATGAACAGTAGAAACTTTTTATACCAAAAATATTAAAATGTTTTTCCTAATCTATAAAAAATGTTAAAACAGTAAAATAAGTACTTTTGGCACTAAATGCCAAAAACAGAAATAATAAAAGTGTATTAAAAATGCTATTTAATCTAATAAATACTAAATGAACAGTACTAAAAATCTTTTTAAACTGAAAAATCACAAATTAAATAAGAAAAAATATGAAACAAGTTTGAAGTCCTAATACCACTTTTTGATCACTAAAGACAAAAAAATCAGATTACTGAAAGGGACATGTTGTTGGTTTTGTCTTGTTGTAAAGCAGTACCAAAAAGTGTGTTAGCAGGGGAAACCTTTTTCCCACTGCTAGTGCAAATTTATGTTCAGTTGAGTAATAAGCTTAGGAAAGCTTAATATGAGTGCTTATTTTGGACAATAAGGCACCCCTACACCAATTGGGTTGTGGGGAGTCAGATTAAACACAAATACACACAAGTTTTATCACAAAATCAACCACAAATTTCCCTTAAAGTTACTGATTAAGCCTTTGGGGTATCTGATGAACAGTAACTATGGTTTACTTGCACAAATCCGAATTTCAATGGCTTAAATCTCACACACAAGTTAACCAAACAGCATATAATCAATTCACAATCCTCAAATGTCCTAATATCTAACAATGATCAAAAGTTGAAGGCACAAAATTCACTAAACAGACAAGAAAATACACTTTCTGATTTTTGACACTTAAACCAATTTTTATGCATGCAAATGTATTTAAAAGCCTATCCAATTGAAAACCAAACTAACATGTAACATATAATTGACCTAAGGAGTGTGTTTACCAGGTTTTAAGCCAATGTTAAAAGCATTCAACCCTACTTAAGCCTAAATCCAAACACCCCTTTATATTTCAGATGAACAAAATTTTCAAGCAAATCTTTTCAAATCCAAGCCAAACTGATTATACACTCTTCTAACATGCATGACAATCATAAATCAACATAAACAATCTACAAACTTACACTTAAACACTTGCACAAAAAATCATGACAAATCACATAAACACAAATTAAGAACACTTAAAAGGGAAACAAGGATTTTACCTTAAGGGACCTACATCCAGTATTTCCCTGCTAAGATCAAATGAGCAAACAAACAACACAATAATCTGATTCCTTTAAAACTTTTTGACCCTTTTCAAAAATCTTTCCAACTAATTTTCCTTTCAAAAATACTTAAAGAAATCACTCACCAACTGAAAAACAAACTTTGGAAACAAGATTTAACCAAAAATCATTTTTTTTTTCAGAAACTTGCAAACAAGACTGAATTTTTGAAAACTTAAAATTTAAACAAACAATAAATGGAACACAATCAAACAGCAGAATAATAAAGTGGATCCTGGATTCTTTTCATCAACAAATCTCAACCAATTTTCATTCATAAATAAAAATGGGATTTACAAGTTGTGACCTAAGGAAAAAATCAGGAACAAGGTAAAAGGGACACATGCATCTCCTTTTATACAAGTGAAAGGAACTATCTAGATAACTAAACCCTAGCTATGAATTTCCATTGTTGCCCTTGTTGTTTGACTGAATAATGGGTCAAGATGGATACATGTGAGCCTACTGGAACCATGTGGGATGTACAGCTATTGGTAGTGATGTTTGAATGCATCTTAAGTGTTAAAATGATCTTGGGGGCCAAGGAGTTCATCTCAGACGTTTATCATGTCCCCTCCTAGGGTTTTGTGGAAAGGGACTTGAGCAGGGAGGGCCAGGGGTGTCACATGGGTTGAGTGGGGTTTGAAAATGAGAGTGGGTTTGGGTTAAATCACCCTTAATTACTGATCTGGAGGGTTTTGGGAAAAACCCCTTTGATTTGATCTTAATCGAACCTGGGTAGATTAGGGTTTATGGGGGGGGGGGTTAATCCATTTTGGGTAATTGTTTTTTTAAATGTTGTGTTTTAGAGGGAAATTAGGAGGGTTGACTGGATTTGACTGAGTTTATTTAATAAACTCAGTAGTGGAAGGGTGACGTTGGTGGGGTGATGAAGTGGAGGGTTATGAGTGGATGTTGGGGGTGACGTGTGGGAATGATTGGCTGGGAAGGGTATGGTTGTCTTGGTATTTTTGGCCCTCCATGTTCCTTGTTTCTTCTACTTTGTATAAAACAGCAAATAATCCCATTTCCTTTGTAATTAACTTTGGCAAACTTGTCAAAAATGGCACAATTACTTTTCAAACTTAAAACAAGGACTTGAAATGTAATTTCTTCAATCTTCAAGGGCTGTTCTTGTAACATTCTTGATAATTTAAGGTTTTGACTTGTTTGTTGACTTCTTGGAGGACCAATATTGACAATTTAGTTTTGTTGAGGGACTAAATTTTCCAATTCTTCAAAGTTAAGGGTCCTTTTTGTAATTTTGACAAACTTTAGGGACCAAACTTGTAATTATGAAGATACAAGGGTATAAAGTGTCAATTCTTCCATATTGGAGGACCCTTCTTCATAATTCTTCAATTCTTCAAGGGTTTTCTTGGAAAATTCTTCATTAGGGCTTGGTTCAAAGTGCGGCTTCGTTTCCCGTGTTCGTTTTTACATGATTCTTGTGATCTTTTGTCATTTTCTCAATATCCGTACCTAAAATACACAAGCAACAAACACAAGCATATATTTGGGTATTTTGATGATATTTAATGCATTTTAAGCCCTATTTGGACGATGAGACTATGTATAAAAGCAGTCTCATCAATAGGTAAGTGTAATGATAATGAAGTAAGTAAAGAGTAAGGAAGGAGACAACCTAGTGGGAAGACACCAAGATTTATAGTGGTTCGACAACGAGGCTCTATCCTCGTTTCTACTCCACTCCTCGAGTACACCTACTCGAGATTTCCACTATATCCACAAGCTCCCTTCTCGGCGGAGAAAACCTTACATCGTTGCATACATTATTTTCCGACACTAAGCTAAATGTCGAGACCTAATCTTTAGCTAGGACCAATCTACACAACGTTGCCTACTTCATAATTTAACGACACAAGGCTAGATGTCGAGTTCTAATCTTAAGGTAGAACCAATCTTCACGACGTTGCCTACTTCACCATTTAACGACACAAGGCTAGATGTCGAGTTCTAATCAAAAGCTAGAACCAATCTTCACGACTCTTCACTTTGAAGCTAAGTGAGAACTTCACACAACACAACTACTAGTCACTTTATAGTTTAGTGAGAACTCACAAGACACAACCACATCAGTTTATAGTTTAGTGAGAACTCCTAATCAAATCTATTACAACTCAACTAGACTTATCCAATTACACACATGTAGCTTGGATTTACACAACACAAATCCAAGCAAACACATATGCAATGGATGTACAAAACAAATCCAAGTATCCACAAATAACTTGGATGAACACAACTAGTCCAAGTATTCATAAATACATTGGATTGACCTAAAACAAAAAGGGTATCATGATGAATATGACTAGCTCATAAATTCATCTTTATCACAACACTAATGAGTGAGTGATCTTCTCATTAGACAAGGTAAAAACGGGAACAAGAGGATAATCATACGTAAACATCCTTAACAATTTAAGTGATCATTTACTAATGATTATGCTATAGAAAATAGAAAGAGGGCTGAGAAAAACGTCCAAGAGGCTTACTGGAAAATGAGATTTGACCCACTATTTAAAGGAGACAAAGTATAACGGATCTATAACGGCTAGCTGTGCGCGGTACCTTATCTCGCCCGGCGGTTCCATATCGCTAAGGAATCGCGTAGGTACTTAAGGTACCGCCACTAGAGTCCGCTCTGTTTTTTGTCTTTTAGTGGGGTAGGAATATCTGAGGTATTTGAAGCCTTCAAAGGATATTCTAACAGCATTTGGAATATGCCATTTTCAAATTTTCATTTTCCATTTTAATAAAACATTTTCTAAAAAAGAAAGTTTATTAAAAAGTCTTTTGTTTAATTAACAAAAGTGAGTTTTAAGGATAATCATTTTGATGATCACTAAGTATGATTAAGAAAAGTTAGTGATATGATTATTACCTTGATGATAGTGTTTAGTTAAATAATTCATTTTGTGTTTTACACTAAATGTGTTGTATGGTTTGTTGTGATCAAAACTAAGAAATATTAGTTAACACTAATAATGTTTTTAGGCATCACTTGCATTAACAATCTCCCCCTTTTTGATTACGACAAACAATAAACTCATTTACGTAGAAACACAAAATAACGAATTATTAACGAGTTTATCACTATCATTTCTCCCCCTTTGTCGTAGCAAAAAGGTTAGCACAAGTCTTCGAAGAACATCGAACTTTGCTAGTAGCTCCCCCTTGGTGGTTACTCCCCCTTGCTTGGGGCACCAAGTTTGTGAGCTAAGGTGACATGCTACACAAAGGTTAGTAGAAAGGAAAGAAACACCAATGTAAATATGATCACTACCTACTAAGTAACTTGAGAGGGAGAGAGAGAAGAAATCTTAAATTAGAAGCAAGTATTTTGCTAAGTATGTCCAAAGACGTAATTGACAAAATCAAACTTCAATCCAATAAAGATGATAAGCTTGTCAAGGGGTTAAAGTTTAGAACTGATGGAATCACCCATAAGCAATTGTAAAAATTAACCATGATCAACTCAAAAATAGAACTAATGAAATAACACATAAATAACACAAAGGTTACATAAAAGAAAAGACACAACAAAGTAGATAGTCATACACACAATATGATTATCTAAAAGCAATAAATATGGAAAGTAAACCACTAAGCATAAGCTAGTCTAATAGTGATATTTTCCAAGATTGCTAAAAAAAATAAAAGACTCTAAAAAGACGACGATGCATCATTCGAAGTTTTGTCCACCAGAACGAAAACTTGAATAGGAGGTCGAGTGAGGAGGAATTCAAGACAATTTAACTTCTCATACACATGAGCAAGTTCAATTTGTTGAAATCGACAACAAGCACACGAGGATCCATGATGCAACACAAAATCGTTTGATGGGGTTATGGCATCAAACTTAGGGTTTGGTGGTGGTGGGGTAATGGGTTTAGGAATGTTTTCACAATGCCTTGTGAGGTTTGGGAAGGTTGAGAGGTCATTGAGTTGAGGGGTATTGAAGGATTGTGGTGGTGGGGGAATATTTTCTTTAGCTCCGGTGATGGGGTTTATGGTATAAGTCTCATTCCAATACTTGATTGGAGAGAAGGTAGGGTTTTTGGGTGGTTTGGATGAAGATGGTTCATTCTTCTTAACCCAAATAGGTCGAACCAAGATTTTCGGTTTCTTTGAAAGCTTGGATGAGGAAGCTTTGGGTGAGTGGGGTTGTGACAAGGAAATGTCAAGGTTAGGAATGTAGGAGTTAGGCATTATGAGAGTGTGAGAATAAAATCTCAAGGTTGTGTGAGAATGAATTCTCAAGGTTGGGAAGGTGTGAGAATGAAATCTCAAGGTTGTGTGAGAATGAATTCTTAAGGTTGGGGTATAAGTAAAATATAATCAAGGTAAGAATTTGAATACAAAATGTGGAGTGTCAAGGAATGTTTAGTCAATTTGAGTAAACAAGGAATCTTGACAGGGTATAGGGTTTTAAAAATTTTGACCAAAAAATTCGTCAAAAACTGATTTATGCCCGCGGTACCTTAAAGGGACCGGCGATTCCATATCGCTAGGGAACCGCGGGGCTTTAAGGATCCGCGTCCAGAAGACTTGAAACCAAGTTTTTACAGGTTTTTGAGAAAAACTAAGACTTTTTCAAAAAGTTGTAAATCTTGGAATTTGACCTCTATTAGCACCAAATTATGCTAGGTTTGCATAAAGCAACACATTCACAAAGAATGTCTTGACAAAGGGTGACAAAATAATTTAGATATCATTTTGAACTAGTTTTAGTCAAGTTTTTAGAGGTTGTGATAGATTTAGGTTCAATTTTAATTTCAAATTAAAGTTGATTAATGTGCACATAAGGATAGAAACACATAAGGCTAAATCCATAGATCAACATCATGAAACATTCATGAAGGAAGCAAGTACAATGACAAATAAAACTAACTAATACATAGCTAGCTTAACATTAAATCTAGATAAGTAGTCTTCTTTGGCATGGTTTTGTTGAAAACACTTATTAAGAAAACTAATCATTCATCTCCTAGGAGGAGGCATAGAGAACAAGGCAAGCAAGAACTCTTGCAACCTCCTATGTAGTACAAACATATTCATCCTAAGGTTATGGATGATGTAGTGGTTGTAAAGACAACATGGACAACTAGGACCATGTGTTTGTTGAAACCCATAGTATGGATCACCCAAAAGGAGGGAAAGTGGAACACCCAAAATTGGAATGTTTGAGTTGGGTGGAGGTGGAGGCATGTTCTCCAAGGGTGATGTGGGTGAGAGTGGAGGCATGTTCCCTAAAGGGTAAATGGGTGAGTGTGGAGGTATGTTCTCCAAGATTGGTGAAATGGGTGAATTTGGAGGGGTAAATGGTGAAGTCACCAAAGTGTCATCAAAGTCATTCACAAAAGGAATGCTTTGGATTGGTTGGGGTTGTGTGGTCACATCCAAGGGTGCACTTGGAGTGAAGGGTGAAGAGAGCTCATTCATTCTTGAGTTGAATGAAGAGGAGGTAAAACCAATGGAGTGGTTAGTACCATGGGTGGATGATGTCTTGCATGGTGCAAGGGGTGGGGAAGGTGATGAAGAAATGAGGATAGGAACCATCTCATTCTTAGGTGTGTGGAGGGGTGAGGAGTTAGCCTTGGCTACCTTAATCCTTATTTTGAGTGTTTTCCTTGGGGTGGAGGTCTTAGAAGTGTTTGAGGTTTTGGTACACACTATGGTTGACAAGGGTGGTTTAAGGGTTAGGGAAGGATGTTTTGATGTGTGAAGAACATGACTAACAAGGTGGGTTTAAATGGGTGAGGGGATGATCCAAACTAGTAATGGGTTAAAATCATTTTAGGTGAATAATGAATTTAGGTAACCTAGTTTAGGAAATGTGCAGTTTATTACAGAAAATCATGCAGTGTTTACATAGAATTAAGAAAACAGTGTAAAGCAAAAGATGCTGTCGTGCACAGTGGCCGGCGGTTCCTTATCTAGAACTGGCGGTTCCTTATCGATAAGAATCCGCGGGTCGATATGGAACCGCGACCAGAGGGCTTTCAAAAATTTCACATCCCAGTTTTTGATAAACCCAGATTTTTACCAAAGATTCACAAGCCAAAGTTAACTACAGATCATAATCTAATAAGCTAACTATCACAAAGATGCATAAAGCTATGTAAATCACAAACATCATTGCATAAGCAACATTTAGGATCAAAATAAGTAATAATCCAAACATGTAACATAAGTTAATAAACAACTAAACCAAAGTGTTAATAAGCAAATGTTTAAGCTGCAAATGATAACCAAACTTTGACACAACTCAAAGTCTTCACCTCCTTTTCTTGCCTAAATCCTTGATCATTTTTCCCAAATACTTGATTCCCTTTCTTGACTCAATCCGGTGTTCATGCAAATCACCTCGGGTTCGAAGATTTTGACGGTAAAGTTCCTCTAAATTGAGATTATTAGGAACTTCACTAGAGGAATGGTGGGGAGGGGAAGCAATGTCATCTAAACCATCCACGATTGAGTTTGTGGAGTGGTGAGAAGAACTCGAAGAGTCAATGAGAGCACTTGTGCCAATGCCATCACCATCACTTGTTGGCATCTCCATGTCCTCATCATTGAACTCTTGTTGGTCGGATTTATGATCAGATCTTGTCTTTCTCTTATATACCTCTTGAATAGGTAGCATGACCCGTTTGACCGGTTGAAACTGAGAAAGATCAAGATTTGGAAAATCACGGCCAACCCTTTTAAAAAGGCGAGTGAGAAGCATTGCGTAAGGGAGGTTTGTTTTAGGCTTATGAATAGCATAATTGATCCGTTGAGCGATAAAATATGCCAAATTGTAATTGGTGTTGGTAAAGATGCAATATAACATATGCACTAAACACGCCGGAACATGATCCCGGTTTCCACCAATACAAAACACATTTTCCCTAAGGATATTGGTCCATTGAACCATATTATCATTAAGGTCGCTTAAGAGAACCTCATGACGTTTCACCGAACTTACCTTAGTATGAAGGCTTCTCTTAACGGGTCGATTACTCTTTTTGGAGACAATGTCGACAATGAAGTCAAGATCAATTTCCTCATGATCATTTGGAGGACAATTGTAGGATTCAAGGAGAGCACTAAGCTTCCATTTATCCGTGAAGCGACAAGTGCCTACAAATGGGACATCAAGAATTTGACCAAACACTTCGAGAGAGTATTGAATGAGTTGATCTTTCAAGATGAACCTAACAAATATTCCATTGTTGTTTTCAATGACAGAGTATGTGCTAAAGAACTCCAATAGGAATCGAGGATAGATGTCTTCCTTAATGTTCAACAAACAATCAAATCCAATGTTTCCAAACATGGACTTGATGTAGACATAATCCTTGATATCCTTTTGGACAACTCTACCCTCATGAAAGCAACGAGATTAAAGAGAGGAAAAAGAATGGGCAAGGTGAGTTGAGTGACAAAAGTCGGATAGGTTTGGCATATACTTTTTGGTGAGTTGATGGTCCTTTTGGTATTGTGAAGGAATGATTAGTACCTAAATAAACACAAGAAAATATTTTTCCAATCACTCATATGAAAAATAAAATCAAAGATAAAAAATATGAGAATGTGTTATATCAATTTCTTGACAATCATAGGATTGAATCCATATCATTCTCATGTTCACAATGTGTCTATTCCATCATTAACCAAGAACACATGATCTATGTTAGATCAACAATGGATTAGAACATTGGTTTTTCAAAACAAGGTTTTTAGGTAAGCATTAACAATGTCATTACCTACTTGTTCATGGGTTCATCTCAAATCCATCTTTTAACCAAAAACATTTAGCCTAAATTCGGATTTGTTCTATAAGTGGGTTTTAGTGAAATCTTAATGAATATGAACCTAAGGAATCATAGTAAAATAACCATGTCAACCTACATTCCTATTAAGGTTTTAATTCAATTTCAATTTTAAAAATCCCCAATTATGAAAGGATGAACCCTAGAACAAAATAGATGAAATTGAAAAAAAATACTTACAATTAATTGATGTTAGATGAAGGATGAGTGAAACACACAACTTGGAATCAATTAATTTGAGTGATTGAAGGTTTTGGAAGCTTCAACAATGGTGGAAAAAGGGTAAACCGTCGGCTGTGTGTTTTTGGGAGAGAGAGGGTTTGGTTTGAAAAAGAATAAAATAATCAAACTGGCGCTCTGACGAAAGTTACTGCCCGTGGTTCCTTATCGATAAGGTACCACGGGTTTGAGCCGCCTAGATAAGGAACCGCCTACAGAGGCAGGTTTTTATCTATGAAAAACGCCAAATTTTGAAAACCAAGTTTTTCTAAAATACTTAAAAATATATCATGAGCCTTTTAGAATATCATTGGATCATCATAACACTAAGCAATATGTTTTAATGAAGGATTACGAGTTGAATCAAGATCGAAAAGAACTGAAACGGACAAACGACTACTCGTAGCAAAACGGCAAAGTGGAGAGAAGTCAAGGGAAGTGAATCAAGACTAGGACCAATGCTCAAGGGATTAATGACAATCTTCAAATATTGGTAACGAAGAGCTTGTGTCATATATAGTGGTTTAAGACGTGCCTTTTCGGCGAAACGTTAAACGGCTTTGGTAATGAATAAACACAAAGCAATTATTCAAGTATAGACTAAGATCACTTTCAATAATAGTCTTAGTTTAAACCAAAATATGAGCAAGGTATTAATTCACTTTCTCTCCCACGAAGGGCCTACTAACCGTATGGGTGCAAACCATGGAAATCATGCTTGATACTTTAAGCTACTACTAACTCACTCTACATCACCATAGTGAGTCAAGTATCCAAGCAATGAAGGTTTGAGAGGATAAAAGGAAAGAATCACAAACCACAAACAAATGTCAAGGCAAGGATGCCGAGAGCAAGCACATAGTCAAGTAATGATCAAAAGAATGATCAAAGGGCGTGTGGAAGAACGAAAGCGTACCTTGGCCACAAAGAGCAATCCATGAAGGAATCAATGCTATGCCCAATCAATGACTATGATGAGTACTAAGTCTTCAAGGACTAGTATCATTCCCAATCATCTTGGTATCATCATTCAAAGATGTTGAAGATCAATGAAGATGAGTCTTCTACAAGTGCAAGTAACTCAATCCACAACAAATAAAGTGATTGATCTTCATGAGTACCTACACAAAGCAAGATGCAAACTAGTAGATACATTTCAAGAGTATATCTAAAATGCATAAAGGCTACTAATCATAAGTGGGATGGAATATTATCAATTAAAGGACCTATTTTTCAAGAATAAAATAGTTTTGACCAAAGAGAAACTTTAGTACAACTTGACCTTCTAATTTGAGGAGACAATGGATCGATCCAAGTTTCAAAGTACAATATACTTCAAAGATCTTGAGTGACCATCGCTCTGATACCAATTGTAGAAACTAGAAGGGGAGGTTGAATAGTTTCTCTTCGATTTGTGACCAAATTAAAATTACTTTCAATTTGGTTTGTATCAAAACTATATTTTGCTTGAAGCTAAGTTGCATAATGATTAGGTTCAATTCAAATGCACTAGCAAAGATAATAGGTAAGTGTAATGATAATGAAGTAAGTAAAGAGTAAGGAAGGAGACAACCTAGTGGGAAGACACCAAGATTTATAGTGGTTCGACAACGAGGCTCTATCCTCGTTTCTACTCCACTCCTCGAGTACACCTACTCGAGATTTCCACTATATCCACAAGCTCCCTTCTCGGCGGAGAAAACCTTACATCGTTGCTTACATTATTTTCCGACACTAAGCTAAATGTCGAGACCTAATCTTTACCTAGGACCAATCTACACAATGTTGCCTACTTCACAATTTAACGACACAAGGCTATATGTCGAGTTCTAATCTTAAGGTAGAACCAATCTTCACGACGTTGCCTAATTTACCATTTAACGACACAAGGCTAGATGTCGAGTTCTAATCGAAAGCTAGAACCAATCTCCACGACTATTCACTTTGAAGCTAAGTGAGAACTTCACACAACACAACTACTAGTCACTTAATAGTTTAGTGAGAACTCACAAGACACAACTACATCACTTTATAGTTTAGTGAGAACTCCTAATCAAATCTATTACAACTCAACTAGACTTATCCAAGTACACACATGTAGCTTGGATTTACACAACACAAATCCAAGCAAACACATATGCAATGGATGTACACAACAAATCCAAGTATCCACAAATAACTTGGATGAACACAACTAGTCCAAGTATTCATAAATACATTGGATTGACCTAAAACAAAAAGGGTATCATGATGAATATGACTAGCTCATAAATTCATCTTTATCACAACACTAATGAGTGAGTGATCTTCTCATTGGACAAGGTAAAGGAGGGGATCAAGAGGATAATCATATGTAAACATCCTTAACAATTTAAGTGATCATTTACTAATGATTATGCTATAGAAAATAGAAAGAGGGCTGAGAAAAACGTCCAAGAGGCTTATTGGAAAATGAGATTTGACCCACTATTTAAAGGAGACAAAGTATAACGGATCTATAACGGCTAGCTGTGCGCGGTACCTTATCTCGCCCGACGGTTCCATATCGCTAAGGAACCGCGTAGGTACTTAAGGTACCGCCACTAGAGTCCGCTCCGTTTTTTGTCTTTTAGTGGGGTAGGAATATCTGAGGTATTTGAAGCCTTCAAAGGATATTCTAACAACATTTGGAATATGCCATTTCAAATTTTCATTTTCCATTTTAATAAAACATTTTCTAAAAAAGAAAGTTTATTAAAAAGTCTTTTGTCATATTAACAAAAGTGAGTTTTAAGGATAATCATTTTGATAATCACTAAGTATGATTAAGAAAGGTTAGTGATATGATTATTACCTTGATGATAGTGTTTAGTTAAATAATTCATTTTGTGTTTTACACTAAATGTGTTGTATGGTTTGTTGTGATCAAAACTAAAAAAGATTAGTTAACACTAATAATGTTTTTAGGCATCACTTGCATTAACAAAAACATTGCCCCTCTTAAGGTATTCGTTGCCAAATTTATACCTAATTTATTATCACAAGTTATCCGTCTCGTAGAGGGTACTCAACGTACTACTCTCGTCTTGGATCGGGTTGTTAACCCATAGTACTATTAATTGTATAAGTGTCTATTTCTACTCACACAAGAGCTAGACAATAGTTAACGGTTCATGAATTTAGGGACTTTAGCAACAAGGTACTTAATACAATTCAAACATCATTCGGGTCTAAATAATTATTCACGACTTATGTTCATTTTCATTTAAATAGCATGTATCCCTCTCGCGGGTAAAATCATTTAAAACAAGTACAACGCGAGGCTATAGACTCACCTTAAGTAGTAGAAGAAGTAGTAAGATGATCACCGACGATTTAGATGCCCGGTAAAACACGAAAGCCGCAACCTACCAAATAAGGCACACACTTCATCAGTATATTCAAGTATCGAATCATACTTAATAAAACTAAAATCAACAACTCAGAACCATGATAAACTTACAAGAATAATCCACACAAGTGATACTTCTAGACATCTTTACAAAGTCTACTTTACCAAACAATGCTCCCAAAAGCATTGTGCCAGTACATACCAAATATACAAGATGTTTTCCTATAGTTAGACACCTTGAAATTTTAAGACCTTCTACTCAACACATCTTTGAACTTCAAAATTCGGACAGTTTTGCACCTTCGACTCATAAAACAATTTTCACCATCTTAACCAATTCCTTTTACAAATACAACACTTGAGTTTCCAAATAGACTCAAAACCCTAGGTTTAGAGCCTGTGATCAGCCCTTGAACATTTCTGAAACTCAATCTATAGTCCCCGAGATTTGACCAAATATCAACAATAATTTCGTGTTGTGTCGATACTCGCCTCTCGGTACACGAATAATCAAACTAGCATAACTTCTTCCTCGTTTTGAGTTTGAAGGCCTAAATTATACAGAATTGAAGCTTGAGAAAAGCTCTACAACAATATCCTTTCAAACCAAACTTATCTCAGATTTAAAACTTCGAAAAATACCTTAAAAGTCACTGACCTAAAATGCACTTTTAAAACTCCCTAAATCATTATTTTGACCCGTGTTAACCATTCTCATACTTCTAATATTGACTAATAACCATCCTAACCAAATCCCACTAATCCTAATTACTTGTATGTCCATTCTCTTTCAAATCTCAACTCAAAATCTTACATGCAACCATTCAAAATTAAATAAATAAATAATAAACATATGAATAAAAGATCTTACCACAAAAACAAGAATTATATCACACCAAAAATCCAAAACACCACTTGGCCGTGGGTTTTGAAGACAAAATCACCAAAGAAAGACTTTTCCTAGCTTGCTTAATTGATTACACTTGATCCTAACCTCATAAACAACACATGCAATCAACAAAAATGGATCAATTCCACTTGTTCATCATTAAGAATCTTTGAAAAATAAAATGTAATGCATGTTGGATATTTTTAATTCAAAACACTCACAAGATTAAAACTAAGATGATTCTAATCTTAGTTTCTTCCAAAATCAAGTAACAAATTTTTGGTGATGATTTTTTTATGGGATGGGGGTCACGGCAATAACAAGAGAGAGAGGGAGAGTTTTCTAAATTTTGAAAATGATAAAATGAGTGTGTGTGAGTGGAGTTTTCCTTTTATATGATAGTGGCGGTAAAAAGTGTAATTTAAGCTTTCTTTTGTCCTTAAAAATAAAACAATAGCTAAAGAGCAAAAAATGACTAGTAGTCGGTTTTTGAAAATTGGCGAAGTCGGGTTTTGTCCCAGCTTCGTAAAAATACTTTTGAAAAGTATAAACGCACACGAAAAGTAATAATATGGTTCCGACTCGACTTAATACGCAACTAAAACAAAAACTACGAAAATATTAAATATCGAAACAACCAATAATAAAATGAAATATTTCAGACATCCGTCGGTATCGCGATCACTAGCGGTTCTCTTTAATCGTCCAAACGTAAAAATAAAGGCCTCGACATTGGTTTCAACTTAAACCGTCAAACATATTAGCATTTAAATTCCTCAAAATTTTCAAAAATATTCGGAAAATAGGATAAAATAATGACCTCGGGTTCGGGTTATCACAATCATAGAAGATAACAGAATTTCCAAAAATATATACTTTATCAAGCATATGCTTTTTCCAGAATTAGCACAATTTAATTCATAATCATTTGTGAGAAAATCAAGAGATAGGGATCCTTTAATTCTCATAAATAAGTATGAAATAACAATATTTGATAAGAAAAACAACTTTTATTTATTAACAACTCGTCTGTTTAGATTTACAGGACAAGCTTCACTGTTAACATAAAAGTAAAGACAGAAAGTTGAAAATATTTACAACTTCTAGTCTAATGTCATCATCTCTTCCTCTTAAGTTCTTTGATGGCATCAAAAAGGTTTCGTATGATGTCTAATTTGAATGTCCTTAATGATTAACTCTAGGGTAAAAATATTTAGTCGATCTTGAATGATTTTTTCATCGCGTATCACTTGTCTTCTTTGCAACTTAGCTTCGGCTTCTTCAAATCTCCTTCTAACTTCTCAAAATCTTGTTGTATGATTCTTCGGTCTCTCAACTTTATCTTCAAGATCTTCAATATGCCAGGGAGTAAGTTCTTTCAAATAGGGTAGGATATCTTTAAATTGTTGTTCATAAGGGTTTTTAGGTGAATCTTCAAATATGGGGTAAGGTGATGGATGAATTTGATGTTGAGGTGTAAAATGTATTTCTTCATTATATGCCCGCATAACTTGCATATAGGGGTCATCATCAAAAGGCAAAATGGTTTTTGGGATTTTCTGATCTTTGGATGGATTTTATGAGGTATTGTGGGGATTATTTGTCGGAAGATTGGAAATATACTTCAGGGGTTCGTCAGGAATACTTGCAGAACATGAATCTTCTGAATTCGATAAGATGATAATAGGAGGAGGATAGGAATACATATTTCTGTAGACGTCGATAAATAACATAACTTATTTATATTATTATTGACCTTATATTACGTACACATAAACATAATACATCATAATATCATTTATACTTTATTCTGAAGGGTATCAGTACTGGTATTGGCTTAATATTACATCATTCATGTAGCAGCACTGGCATTGGCACGAAGGACTTTCTTGAAATTATTTTAAAAGTAGTTATAGTCAAGATTTTAATTCTTGTTCTCTATAACCATGGCTCTGAGTACCAATCTGTAACCCCCTCATTTTTACCATATAGTAGCGGAAGCTAATCTGGGGTATACTTCATAGAACACAAGTCATAATAATAGAAAACAACTCAAAAGAGTAATTAAATCAACTTTCTTTACATATCATATAAAATCTAAGTTTTAAAATATGAGGTTCCCAAAATCTATTATAATAATTTCAAGCTTTTGCCTCTTCATGCCATCCTTATGCTCCTCCATGCTATCGGTCACAAATACCTGAAATATATGCTTAAAATTCAACCACAAAGGTTGAGTGAATTCATAGGTTTGCAATAATAGTTTTCAATACATGTCTAACACTTTGAGCTACGTTACTATTCACTCACATAAATCCGTATTTTATTGCACTAAGCTCATAACATCAAAACTAACGAGAATTTTCCGAAGTGCCCATCATGACAGATTGTCATGACAAGTAATCTGTAGGTACATATTACCCATTATTCTAATAAAGTGTGCTCGATTACCCACTTGAACGGGTAACACAAACAGGATTCGTTACTTCTAATAGATCTATTCACCATATTAGCGCACACTAAATATCGTTAATGTCTTTGATCTTGAGTTTAATACTTTTAAGTATTAATTAGGTCTTATTTGATTTATAAATTGTTGTAATTATAGCATCAGTTTTCAGGCCATCATACTCAGAAGTCATTCTATAAACGTCTGAGGAGCGAGGGCACTTTAAATCATAAACCCAACCACTCAGTCATAACGAAATATCAAGATGGAACCTCTTTGTACACAGTTCCCTACTAAAATGATACATTATTACTTTATTCAAATGATACATATAGTATTTATAGTTTACATACTTACATTTTCAACCGTTATAGTTATAAGTTTAATAAATGATAGTTTTAGTCCCTATACTTGCTTAAAATTACATAACTATCTCAAATTTGTACCATATGATCTAGGAACATAAAGCAAAGTTTATAAACACATTTCTAATCATAATAACATTAGTTTTCCATATCTATAACTTTTGAAATGGATTTTAACTCATTATTTCATGTAGATTACAAAACTGAGGTTTTATTACATCTTTAGCTTATAACTTCCATTTAAGATGATCATTTGAACTAAGACTAATTGGAATAGCTTATTTAGATTATAACTAATCTTATTAAATACTTATAACATCAAGAGAACTTATTGAAAAGGGAAGATACTTAGAAACAAGAAAATCAGAATTCTAAGGCTCCTAATGGGCCATATGGACTATATCTTCTTCACAACTCTTCAAGAACTCTTGGAACTTCTTCCAAAGATTTCTACTGATCTTAGGAACTCCTTAGAGATTCAATGGTATCCCTAGAACATAATGTGTGTATTTTTAGGTAGGAAATGAAAGGATGATTTAGAAATGAACCTAAAGACCACTATTTATACTATTTTCAACACTTAGCCTCCAAGTAAAGCTTATCAACATGTAAGAACAGAACGGAGGTGACTAAGGGATTCTAGGAACATATATATACAAGGTTTAAGAACGTCAAAGCTTACGGATAGGTATCAGGAAACATAAAGTACCACTTTCTAAAGTTTTAATCATTCCTTTCTAACAAACTAAGCAACTAGGTGATGCACCTACTTTGTAAGCTGCTATACGCTGTAAATATCTTAGATTGTTAGAAATACGTTTTAACGTATATTAGAAGTATCGGTCACTCCACAATATGATTGATGTTGTAATAGCTCGTAGTTAGTAATTAGTTATTAGTTGCTTATTAACTTAAGTAAGAACCGGTCCATGGGCTTGTCATGGACCGGCCCAAGCCCAATGTTAGGCTTGGAATATAAATACCCCTTTCCACTAAGGAAAGGGGTTGGTTGTTGTTCCATTTTACATTTTCATAGTAATAAAATCATACACATTTTCTCTCACTTTCTCTCTCTAGTTTCTCTCACTAGAAAACATCAACCCACTTCATAGATTCATAGGTTATCAATATTCTACATTTGGTATCAAGAGCTATGGGGTGATTTAAGGTAAGGATTGTGTTGCTTTTTTAGTTTTTGAATCAATTAGTGATCTTTAGAAAAAATCAATCTTGAATCTTGTTGTTTTTGGTGTTTTTGTTATTGGGATTGATTGATAAGGATTGGGTTTAGCTTATTTTGGTAAAAATCATAAAACTTTTTGTGGTTTTGGATCAAAAATCGGGGTTAAAAGCTGCTTTTTAAGTCTCGGAAACATTTTTTCCAGAATTTTCCGAATAGGGATTCCGAATAGAAGTATTTTCAGTATAGAAGGTTTATTCCGAATAGGGATTCCGAATAGGAGAAATATTCAGAATAGAAGAAGTTTCCGCATAGACTTTCCGAATAGAAGAAATCTTTCCGAATAGCAGAAATCTTTCCGAATAGCAGAAATCTTTCCGAATAGCAAAAAACTTTCCGAATAGCCTATAACTTTCCGAATAGCCAGATTTTTCCGAATAGCCAAAATTTTTCCGCATAGGAGAAATATTCCGAATATCATTCCGAATTGCCCATCATTCCGAATAGGAGGTTTTTTCCGAATAAGCCAAATTGCCAGATATTCCGAATTGAAGAAAATATTCCGCATAAGGGGTTTTCCGCATAAGGGTTATTCAGCATAGAGTTTATTCCGAATAGGGTATTTTCAGCATAGGATTATTCCGAATAGGTGTTATTCCGAATAGGGTTTATTCTAATTTTGGGTTATTCCGTATAAGCAAGTTCAAGGGGTATTTGAGTTTTTTTTTTCGACGATCTTTAGTGGATTTAATCTTGAGTTCAACCAACACAACACAAATTCTCAACCTTTCTTCACTGCTCGATCAACCGATAATCTTTGAGTCTGTTAAGTGATCACAATGAATCCAAGTTCATTAATGCCTCAGATGACATCTCTTACGGATATCTAGATCATAACGGGGACTGATAGTCGTCCACCGATGCTTATTAAAGAGGTGTTTGAAGCATGGCAGGGCCGTATGATGCAATACTTGAAGGGCAAACCAACATACGGAAGGCTTATGGTCAAATCGATTTTGAATGGTCCACTCGACTATGGTACCATTGTGGCAAATAACGTGTCTCGACCAAGAGAATATGAAGAACTCACACCGGCACAACAACTCATTGCTGATGCTGATGAAAAGGCTCTACAGACACTTCTCCAAGCTCTTCCGCATGATATTTATCGTATGGTTAGTCAATATACGGTTGCCAAAGATTTGTGGGAACGTCTAAAGGTGTTGTTACAAGGTACGTCTCTCACCAAACAGGAAAGGGAGTGTCAGTTGTATGATCTGTTTGATAGATTCACGTACAGCCCAGGGGAAACACTACACGATTATTACTTCAGATTCACCACTCTAATGAATGATCTGAATGTATACAATCTGGTGATTGCTCCATTCCAGGTTAACACCAAGTTCTTGAATACTTTACCTCAAGCTGAATGGGGTGAGTATATTACCGATGTGAAGTTAACCCGGGATTTGCATAAGTGCAACTTAGATCAAATCTATGCTTTTCTTCAGCAGCATGAGAAGCATGTGATTATGCACCGTTCTCCTCGCGGTATGTACCCAGATTCCTTAGCTTTGATGGCGAATCAACCAAGCTTGTCACACAACAACACACCTTATATTTTAGGACATAAGCCTATCATCCATCACCTTACATGACACCAACCTTCCCACAATACTCGATTCTACCGCAACCACCCACCTCACATCAGCAACAATATCGGTTCAATGCACCTTCACCACAGTATGCTTCACAACTTCATCCAGCAAATGTTGCACCTTATGCTCAGCCTTCATATTCTTCTTATCAAGAGAATGCAGCATATCCAACAAGCTACCCTGATCAAATGAGTATTCCTTCTACTGATTATGCAGCTCATCCAGATCAAGCACTGTATTGTGATGATGAGGAAGTCCCCGTTCCTGTATTCCAACAAGGAGCTGACCCAGTTGAAGTGCTAACTACTATGTCTGCTTATCTCACAAGAACTTTAAGCAAACGAGGATACAGAGGATCAGCTCCTACCAACAATCAGTTGAGGAATTCATCCAATTCTCGTCAATAAGCTACTATTGAGAATGGCAGGGTCATGGTTCAGCCAATTCAACCATATCAGGGGAGACCTTCCACTTCAACCAATGCTCGCACGATTAATCCTGCTCCTGCTCCAATGGTCAACAATCCTCCAAGGGCTAATACAGGCAAGTTGAGAATGATTACATGCTACAACTGCAAGGAAGAGGGTCATATGTCCAAGGATTGTAAGAAACCCAAGAGGAGAAGGGATGGACAGTGGTTTGCAGAAAAGATCTATCTGGTAAATGCTCAGGCGCAAGGAAGGGAACTTGATGAAGAGGAGCTTGCATTTCTTGCTGACCCAGGGATTGCTGAACAAGACGTTGTCACTACGCAGAATGCAGCTTACCAAGCCGATGATCTTGATGCGTATGACTCCGACTGTGATGACTTTCAATCTGCAAAGGCTGCTCTCATGGCAACTATCTCCAGCTTAGGGCCAGAAAAGAGATCTGAGGTACTTATTAATACCACCGATAATACCACTGATGCTAGTATTCAACCACATCAAGTTGTGCAAGAGAGTGCTGACTCGAATGAATCTTCGGTGGTGAGTCCTTCAAACGAGGAGACAAACAATGATAGCAATATCAATGTGAGTCCCCAGACTTTGAGTGAATCACAACCGGGACCCAGTTCGCATACGCCTTCTCCTGCTCAACAAGATTTGGTCATGGTTCCTGCTACATTACTTAGCCAAATGAATGCTGCACTCTTAGAAACCTTAGCTAAGAATAAGAATTTGTCTGATGAGCTTGCCTTAAGCAATGAGAAAGTTCAAACCTTGGAACTAGTGCCTTCGTCTAGTGTTCTAACTAATCTCGAATATGATCACTTTAGAAACAAACAAATGGGTCACTTGCAAGAAATCGAAAACTTAAGAGCAAATCTGTCTAATGAACTTCAAGAAAAGGAGTTAGTGGTCACTAATTTTCAAAAACTTCAAACAGATTTTGAATCACTAGAGTCTAAGAAGAATGAAATGGAGATTAATGCCACTAATAAGATTAGAAGTCTAGATTACTTGCTGTTAAGACAATACGCTGCTTCGCAACTAGTTCACTTATTTGATGCTTCATTTAGAGAATTTAACTTATCACGTCTAAAAGGCCTTCCCCCTAATCCACGGTATGCAAAACAAGCTTTAAGACATAGTCCTAGACTTTATAATGCAACTCAATTAGGATTGGCTTTAGACCCGATTGTTTTTCCCAATGATCAAACAAGTAAGGATCTAGTTGATGAGGATCGGTCATACAATTCTGCAAAATATCCCGAGTGTGATTATTTTAAATTGAATAAGGAGCTTGCAAAAACCGATTTTAGAATTCGATTCCATATGGACAAAGATCTCATAACAGCACCAACCTACATATTAGCTGAAGAAAACCCTAGTACTTTTCCTACACTTGTCAATATGGAAGGTCCTAAGGAAATTCCAAAGGATCTTCCACCTGTTAGCACTGTATGGTTAAACTTGCAAGAGATTAATCAATACTTTACTAATTTTGACAAGGTCATTTTGGAACGTACGACTTCAAATGGCTTAAACGCCGGAGAATGGGCTTTCGAACATATGAACGAGGTGTTTAAAACTGAGATCAATCCGTTTGTCGAAAGTCTAAAAGGAATTTTTGCATCTCTTAAGGAAAATCTTGTTTTTGAAATTGGTGAAGTTCAAAAAGTGTTTTATGAAATGGACACCGCTTACGAACTACAACTAGTTGAAAAAGAAAAGATTTTAACCGAATATGACCGATTCTTGTCTGTAGTAATCTCGTGTGATGTGCTTACTACTGTAAATGTTAATTATTCGAATGAGCTTACATCCGCTATGATTAATTGTGATGCTGTGAATATTTGTAATGATATTTGTGATGATGTTTGTGATCTCTCTGTAAATGTTGCTGATACTGTAAATGAGGTAGATAATCATTCTTGTCACGAATCTAACGCTGAGTTTTTAAAGCTACAAGATTCTTACAATTTACTTTCAAAACGCTTTAATCAACTAGAACAACATTGTATATCTTTAGAATCAAAACAACAAACTCAAAATGAGAATCTTTTGATATCAAATGTTTGTGAAAACGGTGTTGAGAATAGTGACAAGATGATTGCAATTGTTAAGACATTAGAGGAAGAGATAATGAGATTGAAGAGAGATGTGTCATCAAATGCAACACTCAAAATGGAACTAGAGGCCGCAGAGTCTAAAAACCAAGTCTTAGAAATTAGACTTTCGTCTGTTCTAGGGGAGATGCATCGGACAAGACAGGGATTATCCGCGCTTTATGGTTCACTAGAAGAACGCTTCGCTTTTAATGCGGCACAGCAACAATCTTTTGTTGAAAAACTGAACCAAAAGTGCGAGGAAATCTCTGATTTGAACATCCTGCTCATAGACAAAAATATGGTTTTGGCTGAGTTAAAGGAGACACTTCTTCTCACCCGACAAGAAGTTGTTGATAACTTAGCTACCGACTCTGCACCGTCCACTAGTGCTCCAACAACCAAATCAGTAATGCTTTATAAGAATCCGCTTCATAAGAGAAACCCGGTTACCTACGATGATTATATGAGGAATGCCATTAAGCATGTCGATCTTCTTAGGGATATTTTAGACGATCTTTATGCCTTAGATCCCTCAAGTAGCGACTATTATTCGGCTCATGAATATGTTAAGCGAGTTCAATATTGCCTAGCATATTTGCAATACATAGGTACACCATGTTCTGCACTACTTAATAATAGGACCATTGCTGTCACTCCATTTAATAAGACTCCAGGAGCAAAACCGTCATTGGCACAATCAAGTAAGACACCTTTAAAATCTGTTGCTAATGTTCCCACTTTGCCTTCTACAGGATTAAAAGCGACTACTAAGGCTAAAGGATCGCCACTCAAGAAAGCTAAGATCAAGCCCTCCACTAGTAGTGCCACAAAGAAGAAAGTAGAAGTCCACAATAGGAATGCTAGTTCAGTTTTAAATAAAACGAATCATGTTAAGACTAAAAGCTCTGCGCCTGTGCAGCAGCCTAAACCATTCGTGAATTCTGATTTAAATTGTTGGAATTGTAATGAATGTATGTTTTCCCAGCGTCATGATTTGTGTCTGATTGATCACGTTAATGAAATGAATGCTATTAAGAATGGTCTTGAATGGAAGCCAACGGGTAGAACTCGTGCCCAAGTTGGCTGGCAATGGCGTCCCACTGGTAGGACCTTTACACTAGATGGTAAAATGTGCCCTTTAACTAGGAATGCATCCATTGAGGTTAGGTCTGAGCGTCCTTTAGTTAGGAACACTCGCACTCAAGTATGGAAACAGCGCCCTTTAATTAGGTCAGCCCCCACTATAGTGCCTATCAGTGAAGAAATACATCAGGATTTAAGCCAACTAGAATCTACACCACCAATTAAGAAAAAGAAGGCTAGGAAATCTAAGAAAC
Source organism: Glebionis coronaria (assembly GCA_025667525.1). Lineage (NCBI taxonomy): Eukaryota > Viridiplantae > Streptophyta > Magnoliopsida > Asterales > Asteraceae > Glebionis > Glebionis coronaria. The sequence goes on along the minus strand of JANFOE010000637.1, from coordinate 602,479 downwards.
CTAGAGTTAGCAAATCTAAGATTATTAAATCTGTACCTGCTAATAACAAGGAACACTCAGATTCCGATACCTCTACATTGTCTTTGTGTGGTGATATTTTCAGGTGGTCCAAATCATCCTGTGGTATTTGGACTCCGGTTGTTCAAAACATATGACCAGAAATCGCTCGATGCTCCGAAATTTCGTCAGCAAGTTTCTTGGTACGGTTAAATTCGGGAATGATCATATAGCAAAGATTATGGGGTATGGTGAATATCAGATTGGAAACGTGACGATTTCTAGGGTATACTATGTAGAAGGTCTTGGTCATAACTTATTCTCAGTAGGACAGTTTTGTGATTCTAACCTTGAGGTTGCTTTTCGACAACACACTTGTTTCATCCGCAACTTGGAAGGAAAAGATTTGTTGAAGGGATCTCGTGGTGCAAATCTTTATACTTTGTCCTTACAAGACATGATGGCCGCTTCTCCAGTATGTCTTCTCTCTAAAGCTTCTAAGACTAAGTCATGGTTATGGCATCGCAGATTATCTCATCTTAATTTTGATGCTATTAATCATCTGGCTAAAAACGAATTAGTTCGTGGTCTTCCAAAGCTTAAATTTCACAAGGACCATTTATGTTCCGCGTGTTCAAGGGGGAAAAGCACCAAGAAATCTTACAAGCCCAAAGCTGAAGACACCAATCAAGAAAAACTTCATCTTTTGCATATGGATCTTTGTGGGCCGATGAGAACTGAAAGTGTGAGCGGTAAGAAATTCATTCTCGTCATTGTGGATGATTTTTCCAGGTTTACATGGGTTAGATTTCTACGTACAAAGGATGAAGCACCGAAGGCTATCATCACTTTTCTGAAGTTCATTCAGGTACGTTTGAATACCACTGTCCGCCGTATTCGTACAGACAATGGTACAGAGTTCGTCAACCAGACTCTTCGTGATTATTATGAAGGAGTTGGTATATCACATGAAACATCCGCTGCACGCACTCCACAACAAAACGGTGTCGTTGAAAGACGGAATCGTACACTTATGGAAGCTGCTAGGACCATGCTTATTTATGCGAACGCTCCATTGTTCTTGTGGGCAGAGGCTATTTCTACTGCATGTTTCACCCAAAACCGTTCTATCCTTCGGAAACGCCATGGAAAAACACCTTATGAGCTTTTACATGACCGAAAACCCGATGTTTCATTTTTCCATGTGTTTGGTGCTCTGTGTTATCCAAACATCAATAGTGAGAACTTGGGTAAGCTTCAACCGAAAGCCGATATAGGTATTTTCATTGGTTACTCACCGTCCAAAAGAGCATACCGAATCTATAACCGTCGTCTTGGCAAGATTGTAGAAACTATGGACGCAGATTTCGACGAGCTGACAGCGATGGCTTCTGAGCAACACAGCTCTGAACCCGCGCTTCATGAGATGGGAACCGGTGCTATAAGTTCCGGATTAGTTCCCAACAATCCTACTTCTACATCATTTTTACCACCATCAAGGCCCGAGTGGGATAAACTGTTTCAACCGTTGTTTGATGAATTCTTTGATCCCCCGACTGATGAAGTTCCAGCACCTGTAGTAATTGCTCCAATACCTGAAGTGGTTGCTCAAGTTGATGAACCTTTATCTAATGCATCTACAATTCACATTGAACCGGATGCACCTTCACCAAGTGATTCTCAAACTACACCTGAATCATCACCCCTACTTGTGCCTAATGATGTGGAAGAGGATTCTACTGATCACGACTTGGAATATGCTCACTTGCAAGAGCTTCCTTTCTTTGGTGTAGCGATCCCTGAAAACCCTTCAGCCGCGTCTACCTCAGAAGAAGCTCCTTCTATTGTTCACTCCAGACCACCTAGGATTGAAAACCATAGCACTAAATGGACAAAAGATCACCCAATTAGGAATGTTATTGGAGATCTAGATCGACCAGTCTCTACTCGCCATCAATTACAAGAGAGTGCACTATATTGTTACTTTGATGCATTTCTCTCTGAAGTTGAACCCAAAAATTGGCAGCAGGCTATGACCCAATCATCTTGGATTGAAGCTATGCAGGAGGAACTAAACGAATTCCAACGACTTGAAGTATGGGAATTGGTTCCTCGCCCTGACAAGGTTAACATCCTTACTTTGTTATGGGTTTATAAGGTTAAACTTGATGAGATGGGTGCGGTATTGAAGAATAAAGCAAGATTGGTCGCTAGAGGATATAAACAAGCCTTGGGTATAGACTTTGAGGAATCTTTTGCTCCTGTGGCTAGATTGGAGGCGATTAGACTATTCCTTGCGTTTGCTGCTCATATGAACATGATTGTCTATCAAATGGATGTGAAGACAGCATTTTTGAACGGTGAACTAAGGGAAGAAGTTTATGTTAGTCAACCGGATGGGTTCGTCAGTACGGAGTCTCCTAATCATGTGTACAAGCTTAAGAAGGCTCTCTATGGGTTGAAACAAGCTCCACGCGCGTGG